>JAENPR010000726.1:0-324874 GCA_018135685.1 Themeda triandra | reverse complement strand
AGCTGCCAGACACCCTCAGCGCCATCCTGCCGAAGCCCAGACGTCGCCGCGGTCACCACTCGCCGGAGCCCCGAGGTCGACGGATCCACGAGCTGTCCCGTCGGGTGGAAAAGGAAAAAGAACTCGACGCCTAGCCGGTAGGACCGCTGGCTTCCACAGAGCCTCTTCTCCGACGGCCGCTGAGGGACGGCGCTGCTCCTCTCGGCGCTGAGCGGCGGCGGCGCGTTGCCTAGGCGAGCCGCGAGTGAGGAACTGGAGGGGCTAGGGTCAGCCGGTCAGGTCGAGGTGGGCTGGTTCCTGCAGCCTTCGCCTTGTTGGGCCGTATCCAACCTGTACCTAAGTATCGGCCCATGTATCTATAATAATTAATACGGATACTCCAGGAAAATACAATATCGATGGCGTATCTGTCGTGTATCCGTATCGGAGTATCTGATACGTATCCGATACGGGATACTTCAACCGGGAGAGAATCCCCTGCTCCACAGCTGTAGCAAACATTGCTATATAGTGTTATCTTCCTGTTATCCTACACATTTTGCTACTGCTCTCCATGGACCATCGTGTCGACTTGTAAGTGCTCGCTCTGGGCACAAAATACCGAAAACCGAAACCGAACCGAAAAATACTGAAAACCGAACCGAAAATACCGAAGCCGAAAAAATCGGTTCCAGGTTCGGTTCCTGGTTTCTGGGAACCGAATTTACCGAGGTAAATTCGGTATTTTACCTCGGTAAACCGAAAAACCGAATCGATGCACCGACTTTATTAAGTTATACCCAAGCTGCCCACATAAGTGAAGCCCATCAGCCTGAACACCACAAGTGAAGCCCATCATCCTCAACATTCAACACTACGTAACTGAAGCCCATCATCCTCATCCCTAGCCAGCGCTCAGACACGGAGATGGAGCCACACCCACACGCGGACGCGCCGTCACCCGCCGCCGCCCGACCTTGCTTTGTGCGACGCCGCCCCTAGGCCACTCTCCACGTCCGCGCGCCTCCAGGCTCCGGCTCCCTGGCCTCTCTCCGCGCACAGCCGACCCCCCCGGCCCTATCTTGCACCGCGCGACGCCGCCCACCGGTGGTCCATCTCCATCCTCGCGCCGCGCCATGGCTACTCGCGTAGTCGCGTCGCGCGTCGTCTCACCAGCAGCAGCACGGTAGGACCTCGCTGCCGGCCCCCACGAGGCCACGCCGTCGTTGTCGCCCCGTCAAATCCCACGCTGGCGAAAGGAACTACGCCAGGTGAGTTTCGTCATCGTCCGCACTTGCTGTTTGTTCGGTTCTTTCGGTAAATACCGATACCGAACCGAAAATACCGATCCCGAATTTGCTCGGTACTGAGTTTTCTGGGGAACCGAACGGTACCATGTTGCTGAGGAACCGAATTTACATGGGCACCGAAGTACCGAACCGATCGGTTCGGTATTACCGAACGCCCAGACTACTACGTGCACTTGGCTCGGCTGTCTGAAATGAGACCCTATGTACCATGATTTATACAGACTGACTACAGAGAGCGCAAACACTTCTCCACAGCAAAATCAGTTCCACTGGACAATTTAACACGATCAGAGCATCTTGCTGAGAGGAGGACCTCACTAATAACTGAGCTGCTAGTTGGGTCCGACACTAGGTTAACTCCACTCGCATCGCCAACAACAGAAGACAACAAATGAAGAGGAACAGTAAAATCATTCTATGCTCGCGGCAGCTGACACTGGTAGCGCATCCTCCCGGCCCGGACAAACTCGGATCTCGCCGCCGTAGCCATACCGCTTCGGAAGCCGCTCGTCTTGCCGCCAGGTTCCCTTCACTTTGACCTCTATCTGTAAGTGTAAAACGGAGGAGCCGTGCATTACTGTTAGAAACTTCTCCACGATACTACGATAGTTCATAGTTCCATTGCAGCAAGAGATGGCAAGTCCACAGCGATCACATATAAAAGTGAAGAAGATGTAAACCTCGAGGACGACTCTTTTGTAGGAATTCCTCGACGTCAAGCCTTGATGCGGTTGCCAACATCTTTATGGCTTTGCCATCCTGCATCAAAATCGGACACGTGTGAGTTCCCTTCCCTGTGCATTAGCATCAACTTTGTGGCTTTGCGCATCCCTCTGAAACACCAGCAGCACCATCACCACATCTTTGGCAGCTCCATCTTGTACCAACATCTTCCTAGGGATTACATTGTCATTGCTCTTGCCCTTTCAGACAGAGCGAAGGAAATACACTAATTTTTTATCAGCACGAAATTATAAGCCTATTTTGCTTTCATGTCAATTGTGCAGTTCACTGCAAAATGTTCATCAATTTGCACTTCCAGAATCAATATATGCACTGCAAATTACTAGGACACAGGGGATATCAAGGACAACAATACTAACAGAGGCAGAGCACGCACAGCACTTCTGCTTTTTCTCACACAGTACCAGCGCTCAAGACCCAAACCCGAGACGGAGACCTAGATACTTTCACAAGTAAATATAAGTGACTTGACAAAAAGATACCATCGAAACCTATGATATAGTACTAATTTCTTCTGAACTCGACAAAAGGCCTGCGAAAATAAGCAGCAGCCTTACAAAAGATTCATTTGCCGGCTCAGTCGCCTCAGCAGTCTGCCAGGCAATCACGAAACTAATTAAAAAAAATGTGTGCTACAAAATGAAGGCTCCGTGCCAATATAGCACCAGTATAAGAGAAGCAGATTAAACTATAACCAGATTCCAGAAGATGGAACATCTAGGCCAAACTTCCCGATGCTACCTCATTCACAAGCTTCTTCCCAGTCGTCCACCTCTACATCTGGCTGCAGCTTAGTCACTGATGGCCCAGCATTCCCGGCGCTGTTTGCAGCATCCGTCCGCGGAGCAGGCTTCCTCTCATGGACTGGACCAGAGCTTGCAGCAGCGTCTGATTCCAGAACATTCCACCGGTTCGGAGTCCCCATGACTTGAGCGGCAGTGTTGGCACCTCTCCATCCAGGTGCTGGAGCATGACCAAGAACACCAGCTCCAGAGGGCAGATCAGGCTTCTTCCACGGATTGCTCCTAGCAGTGAGCCCCCCATCCTTCTGCTCTCCATTCCAAACATTGCCTGAAGAAGATGCCTGAGCGCTGCTTGGCATAAACATCGCAGCGCCCTGGTAAGCAGACCCATAATCCAGCCGCCTCAGCGCTGTTGCTGCTCTTGCTGGATCATTGAACACAGCTATGGCATTCTTGTCATTCAGCCAGACCAATTCACATTCCCCACCAAACCTTAGGACAAGAGCATTGACATCAGCATCCCGTGGCAGGTCAAGCATGGCAACAACTAGCCTCGGATCCATATCAACAAGTGGATCAAAGTAAGGATGTGCAGCTGTAACAGGTGCTCCTGCCTTTAATCCCAGGATGCGAGCAGGTGGCTTCGATTTGGGTGTGACATGAATAGTAACAAAACGCTTAGGCTCGCAACAAGCTGACTTGACAGAAAGCTTCCACCGGTCTGCAATTAACCTGATAGCCTCTCTCTTGTCCTTCAACATGGGGCAAAAGACATGCAGTTTCAGATTGCTTGAAGAACTGCCTCTCACCTTGCCAAGTACAAGGAACTTGCACCTCTCTTCTATGGCCAGCACCCACTTTGGCTCACGCCGGAACAGGTCAGAAATCAAATCTGATGAACTTGAATTCTCACCAAAGTGCAATGCATCCAAATTGGGTGGAGTGATGTCAAATGCGTCAGCAAGGACCCTCTTCTTCTCCATCTTTGCACACTCCTCATCACAAGAAATCTTCCTCTGACCAAGAGGCACCCTCCTCCCATTTGATTCCACTGGCTGGAGAGGCATTGGCAGCTTCTGTATGATGGAGACTTCAAATGTGTTATCACCCATGGAGGATCCACCAGCACCGCAGGGAACAGTTGCAGTGATTCGGCCACAAGAACAGGTAATGGTCACTGCAAATTCACATCTCAAATCTGGACACTGGGAAGATGGGTGGCATGGGGCAGTGCATGAGTGCTTGCATTCTCTCCTCGCAGCACCACATACCTGTCCACAGGAAGCTTTGCCACCAGAGCTTGAGCTAGCATCTCCATTTGCAGGTGTCTGATCACAAGGGGGAGGATGGCAAGGTCTGTTGCAAGCATGGATTCCACATTGACGATTCTTCCCACATGGTTGGTTGCACCTGATATCCTTGGATCCGCAAGGGATATTCCTCAGCATCACATGCCCCCCGATGCATTCTCTCATTACTGGCACGATACAAGGCGGACAGTCCCCAAAATGGCATGAATGCGAGGCAGGATGTCCGCAAGGCTGGGGAACTGAGCACTGATGTGGACAAGATGGTGTTGGTGTTCCACAAGGCAGAGGTGGCGGGAGTGAAGTTCTGCCACAGGCACAAGTGAGATCAGTGAATATAGTCTCCAAGCAGGGTGGGCAATGACCACTGTGGCAGAGCAGCTGGCATGCATGCTGCCCACATCGGAGCTTCTTGCCACATGATATCTGGCAGAGATGAGGATCCCAGTTGCCACCTTCAAGCTGTGCAACTTTCCTGGACAGCGGACAGCAGAGCTCACTGCACCGATGCCTCCCACAGTTCTTCTTGCGACCACAAGGCCTGTTGCAGCGGAACTCTTCCATTGAGACCTTGTAGCACTCCACCATCTGACCTGATGAGCCACAGCGGCACTTCTGCTCAACACGGACCAAACAAGGTGGGCATTCTCCCTCATGGCAATTGACCTTGCACCTATGCACCCCACATGGCAGCTTCTTATCGCATACCTTGTCGCAGGTGGGGATTGCGTCCAAACAGCTCGCCCTCCTCTCCTGCAGCCTGGTCTTGCCACAATGGCATGTACTGACCTTCCCGGCATGAGCTCACACTCTCCACAAGGCCCTGGGTGGCACATATCCTTGCAAGCATGATTCCCACAGGCAAGCGTGCGGCCACACACCTCATTGCAGGAAAACACCCCGTCCTCCTCAGCCAGCTTCCCCTTCACCATCATGTCTCCACACAGCAACGTCTCGCTCTTCTTCCCACAAAAGCACCGCGCAGAGATGAGAACAGCGCAATCGCCGCAAGAACCAGTGTGGCAAACCTTCTCGCAGCGATGCCTTCTGCAAGGCAGCATCCGCTCACAGGGGCGGCCACAGGTGACGGGCGTGGTCCGGTCCGCACACCGCCGCACGATGATCTGCTTCCCGCAGGGGCAGGGCCGGTCCGGAGCGAACTGCTTGCAGGGCGGGCACGGGCCCGGGTGGCACTGGAGCACGCAGACGTGCGGGCACCTGGTGGCGTCGGCGTCCTCCTCCCCCTTGGCGCCCGGCGGCTCCGCCCGCTCGAGCGGCTTGGAGCAGGGCTCCCCGCAGGAGTGGGGCGTGAGGAAGTGGTCGTTGGGCGGCTCCCTCCGGCTCCCGCAGAAGCAGGTGTAGGCCAGGTCGCGCGCCGGCGTGGCGTACACGGACTGGCACCCCGGGCAGCGCCAGGACGGGGAGGTGGAGGCGGGGTCCGCCGCTGCCGCGGCAGGAGATGCGGACTCGGCGGCCGAGGCCGGGGAGCGCGCCCACTTGCGGATGCAGGGGAGGTGGAAGATGGAGAAGCAGCTGGCGCACGACCACACCGGCGCCGCCCGCCGCACCATGTCGTAGCAGATCATGCACTCCACCGCGCCCCGGGAGAGCTTGTCCTCGATCTCCTGCACCAGCTGCGGCACCGCCGCCCCATCGCCGCCCCGAGCCGCCGCCGCCGCCGCCGCAGGAGGAGCCGCGGGTGCGCGCTCACGGGCAGGGGCAGGCGGCCTCTCCGGCGGCGGCGGGCCGCGGCGACGGTACCTCGCGTTGTCGTTCTGCTGCTCCTGAGGCGGGGCAGGACCGGGAGCCGGCCTCTCCGGCGGCGGCGGGCCGTGGCGATGGTACCTCGCGGTGTCGCTCTGCTGCTCCTGAGGCGGGGCAGGGCGGCGACTGTTGTTGTTGCCGTGGTTGGGGCGGCGCGAGCGGCGGCGGGACGGCCGGGCCTCCGACTCCGCGGCCGGGGTAGGGAGCGGCAGGATCGGGCCCGCCGCAGCGGGGCCGGGGGCAGAGGCGGCGGGGCGGGGGCGCCACTCGGAGCGGGAGGCGGTGGCCACGGGTCCACCCCCGCGGCGGCGATCGGTGGAGGGCTGCATACGGCGGCGGGACGGGAGGGGTGAACCTAGGGTTGCGGCGCCGCCCGCCGTCGGGTCGGGGTGTTGGGGTTGGGGTTGGGGTTGGGGTATTGAAGAGTGCTGGTGCAGGGGGGTGGAGTGCTGGGTGGCGGGGAGGGGTCGGGGGAGGGGAGGGGAGGCGGCGGCGGCGGAGAGGTAGTGGTGGTGGTGAGGAAGGGAGGGGGTGGGGTATTTGATCGGGAAGAGCCTTGGAGACGACGGCGATCCGGCGAGATGGATGGGGAAGGAAGGAGGAAGCCTGCGGTGCGGCCTGGGCCGGTTCGGTTCGGGTCGGGATGGTTCGAGTCCGAGATGACGAGGTCGGGTGCGGTGCGGGCGTGCCGCGTGGGAAGCGGTGCGATCGGGTCGGTTCGGTTTGCGGCTGTGACGTCACCACGTGCGCTGCTGTGGTAGTCGGTAAAGGGGTGCATATTGCCGTGGCTGAAAATCAATTCGTACAAACCCAAAAATGTGGACAAATAAACGGTCTCTTTGATAAAATGGAAGAAAACCAGGAAAGTTTTATTCTTTGTTTCTGTCGTTGTCATGTGACGGGGACAGTGCACGCTCTGCGGAGTCAAAGCTAAGGAGGAAACTTGGGCGCCACGGACATGGAGAGGCATCAGGCAGACCGGCTCCTACTTTATTCTGGTCGAGCTAGTACGAATCCAAATGGTGACACGAAGCAGGGGTACACGAACATGACACCGGCGTGAGAATTGGAGTGACGGCACGTCCAAGGCTGTTGTTGTGTGTACGAATTATTTCCATATAATACGCTTGAAGGAATATTCATTATAATTATAATAAAAAATGTCATTATAAAACACTGAAGATAATCAAAAGGCTGTGTTGTGTGTTTCAATTATTTCCATAATACACTTAAAAGGAATTTCATTATAGTGTAATAAAAAGAATATCATTATAAAGGTAAAACACTGAACATAATCTAAAGGAAAAGTATAATGAGTACTCTATCCATCCTAAAATAAGTGCATATATAATACAATCCAAGTGTCAACTAATTTCAACATTTGTCCACCAAAAAAAAAAACTTTAGCTAAATTTATAGAACACTGTTTTGTCTACTATCGTGAATATGTATATTAGTACTGGTTTGTATACATTGATCAAAATTTCAAAACAAATAGGTTTATTATGAATATATATGATGTGAATCTACTATCATGAATATGAATATTAGCACTGGTTTGTATACATTGATTAAAAATTCAAATTGTTTGACTCCTAGAAGTGCAAGATGTGCATTTATTTTGGGGGCGAAGAGAACATAGAGTTAGATGTAACTAGGTAAATTCCCGCGCATTGCCGGGAATTTGTTGGAATGGTCTCTTAGAAATCTTTAAATTTTTATTATAAGAGCATCTCCAAGGGACTTGGCATTTGGATTGACATTTGAGTAAAATGCAAAAAAGAGCAAAAACAGCCCTCCAATGGTTTTGCAAACCAAGTTGACATTTTGACAAAGTTGGCATTTGAGGGAGGAGACTTGGCAAAAATGCCAAGCCATCCACAACTTGGCAAAAGGAAAATCTCGCATGCTATTGGAGGGCTGAGCGAGCGAGGAGGAGGTCGCGGGAATTTTTTTCGGCTGACGGGTCCACTTTCCCAAATGCCAAGTTTCATTTGCCAAATCCCTTGGAGTACACCTATTTTTAGACTTTGCATTTCTATTTGGGACTTTGCAAATAACCACAAATGCCAACTCCAAATGCCAAGTCCCTTGGAGATGCTCTAAAAGATGTGAAAATGCATAGCTATTGTGAAAAATAGTTTCATCGCTTTTATACACACACATGTTGCTAGCAGATTAATGCAAGGTCATTATATATTTTGAGTGGCTCATCCACATGAATAGAATTGCATGGGATCGATGTTCAGAAGGACTTTCGAAAACCGATCGACACTAAAAATAGGAGATGGATAGCTTCGACAACATGCACTAATGACTTAGGGGGTGTTTGATACTGCTCCGCTCTTATTTTTCTAGCTCTGCTTCACGAACTCCACTATAGAGCCGCTCCACCATAGAGTTTATGGAGCAGGTAGTACTGTTTGGCACATAGCTCGCTCCAACTCCGTAAATAGATGGTTTTCATGCAAATAGTCCATTATATCCCTTGTTAAAATTGCACTTGATATTTTTTAATAAGAATAGAAAACAATGATGGAACATTAACGAAGAGTCACCATAGTAGCCCCATCAATATTTCTTTTGGACCAACATAGAATGTCATATAGATCGTATGATAATATTTTAAATGGCTATCAAAGAGCCAAATAAATAATATAAAGGGCTACGAAGGTAAATAAATAATTCAAATGGTTGACATGACATAACTCAACTTTGGTCTATCCAGGCGTGACCATCAAGCATGCGTACAACAGAGTCAACAAATGCACACTGAATAGGTGATTAAAGAGTGGCAATGTGGATAATTATCTCACAACTCCATGTGGGAGTATAAAACTCTAAAAAGTGGAGTACCTCTTGAGGTGCTCCAGAAAAAACGTAGAGTTGGGCTATAGCTCCACTTTTTTTTGCGGAGCGGAGTTTTGGAGTTAGACGTGTTTGGCAATGTGGAGCTGGAGCGGAGCTGGAAAAATGGGAGCGGAGCAGTCCCAAACATACCCTTAATATGGCTTTGCTAATGAGGTATTACTGGATGACATAAGTGGATGATGTGGAGGAAGGAGGAGCTAGAGAAATAGGCTAGTGAGCATTAACTTTATAGGAGTTTAGAATCACATAGGCAACACTGCTATTCAAGAAAAATGCTTTAAATTTAGCGATAGACATAATTCCACTCATTTTCGTCGCAAAAAGACATAAATTCATTTCCCTAAATAGGATTAGGAACTTGGGCTCGGGGCTGCCGGCTAAGGCAAATACATGGCCCAACACATACAAAAAGCCCAGGAAAAGCATACATTCCAGCCTTCGACATATCGGGCGCCTCGCTTTCCTCTTCCACAATCCTGCTTGTTAGTTCAACTAACTTAATATTCAGTTTCTTCACAAAAAAACTTTTGAAATGTTTGATCCACTACATCCCACACAAAACAACCCTTTTTTTAGTCTGATGATGATAGTAAGCCTTAGAAAATTTCCAAAGTGATAAACCAGAGATTATTCCATAGACTATCAGTTTTTTTTGACCGAATCGGTCGAGGAGTCCCCGACCTACTTTTTTTTTTCTTTTCCATTGAATAAAAGAATAGTACAAAAAAGTAGTTTACAAGGCCTCAGGCCTAAATTTAAAAAAAGCTATTCTAGCTTAAGCTATCTCTCCAGGATATAATCTTGTCCCTCTTCGCTGGCTTGGCCTTCAACGAAGCTAAGTCCAGCTCTTTCTTCAGCAAACTCTTCCACTGTTGGGTGGAGGCAGTACCATTATCAAAAATAATTTTGTTTCTAGAGCACCAGATGCACCAGCAAGCACTAATCAGTATTTCTCTGAAGATGATGTTGTTGAAAGTGTCTCTTGCCTTCAGAATCATATCAATTGGATTAAGGCTGAAGTCCCAATAGATGGAGATGCTTGCCCAACAGGCCTGACTAAACTGACACTCAAAGAATAGATGAAAACAAGTTTCTTCTACCCTGAACTGACAAAGGACACACTTATAATCAGGTAACTGCATTTCCTTTCTTTTTAAGATGTTTCTGGTGTTGAGCCTATCTCTGGCCAAGAGCCAGAAGAAGAACTTTTGGTTTCCCAAGTTATCAGATTTCCACAGCCACCTGAAAATAGGTGAGCAAGCTGAATTCTCTCTGATGGCATTGTAGGCCTTTTTGCTGCTGAACTTTTCTGTGGCCCAGGAGTAGTTCCAAGTGTCTAGTGATCCATCATCCCAATCCCTGCTTTCAATGATCATCTTCAACTCTTCTAGCTGATTCAAGGCTTGAGTGGACAGGGTGGGGCAAAACACTCTATCCACCTGTTGGTTAATAAGGAATTTGATTGAGGATTTGGGTTTTCTGGCAAAGGAGAAAAGTTCTAGAAATTTGTCTTTGAGCTTTTGATCTAGCCAAATGTCAGACCATAACAAAACTGAGTTGCCTTTACCAGGTTGGCATATTGTTATTTTTTTGGAATTTGGGGAAAAGCTTCATCACATCTTTCCACCAAAATGATCCAGTAGGAGCTCTACCATGAGGTGCGGTGTTTTCATTGACATACAGTTTGGCCCAGGTTAGGGAGACCCATGGGACATCTCGCATTGTTATAGAATTTATCAAGGTGCTTCATAAAGGGGCATCATTTTGAGTTTCAATGTCGATAATCCCTAGTCCCCCTTCATTCTTTGGTTTGCAACATTCCTCCCATGCTAAAGAGCCTTCCCTCTATAGTTCAGATTACCTTTGTTCCACAGACATGCTTTCCTTGCCTTGTCTAGTTGATGTACCACTGATGGTGGGAGCTTAAGACAACACATGTAGAAAGTTGGGAGGGCAGAAAAACTGAGTTCACCAGAATGAGTCTTCCATTGTAGCTTAGCATTTTACTGATGCCTCCTAATCTCCTTTCCACTTTGCAGGTAAGAGGTGCAAATTCTTCTAGGCTGGGTTTAGTAGTGCCTAGAGGCAGCCCTAGATAGGTAAAGGGCATGCTACCAACTTGACAGCCAAAGGTGTTGGCTAGATGATTTGCTCTGTCTGGTGTCATGTTTATAGGAACCAAGAATGACTTGTCAAAATTGACATGAAGACCACTGTTGTCAGAGAAGCTTCTAAGCAGTCCTTTTAGGTTGAACAGGGTTACAGCATCACTAGGAAGTACTAACAAAATGTCATCTGCATATTGAATGATAGGGTAGTCTCTGTAACAGAACCGACCAACTAACATAATTACTATTCACTAATCGAGCCACCGTGGCAGCTTAATTAGTAAACCGCAATCATATTAGCCCGGTAGTCCGCGAAATCTCGAAGGATCTCGAACTTTTACAACATAACACCCGAATCGTAAGTTCAGCGGTTCCCATTCACTTAAGTTACCTTTACAAACTTTATAAATACACCGATGGTTACAAATATAATATTTTACAACTTAGGGTTTTCAAATAAACAAGTGGAAGAGAATAATCTTTGCAAATACACTCACACCTATATTTTTAAATACTTGTGCGGCTCCAAAGGTCGACTCCTTCAAAAGCATGTAGATGAGATATAAGAGTTGACTTGCCCAAAGTCTAATCCTCCCGTACGGGATATAAGTCCACCGTGTCACCACCGTGGTAGCCTCCAACCTACAACAAACAACATTGGGAATTGCACCCTGAGTACGTGGGTACTCAGCTAGACTTACCCGTCTTAAACCAGAAAATAAGGACGCTTTGGGGTGGAATGCATGGCCTTATAGTGGACTAGCTGACTCATTTGCGAAAAGCACAAGTTATCATATTATAGATATGTATAAGTACGAGTCTTTCATTTTATTTTGCATAGCTTAGCATTATAACCTCGTTTATGCTAGGTGAGCACCTATGCTAATAGCAATCACTTGGGTTATTATAAGCAATCAATAGTAACCATGTCCATTTGGTATTATCCAACATCATCCACATAACCAAGATCTCTTGTTCCATAGTAGCATTACTACGAGGCCGAAGCTCAAGTCAAGTACCCACTGTCCAGGGGTGATGGCGATTCGAATCGACTCCTACTCAGCTGAGGGATTATTCCCCACACAAACCCCACTCACCGGCCAAAGTGAGTGATAGGTCACCGTTGGTACTGTTCGGGTAAAGTCGCGGGACCGCTATGGACAAGTCTACACCCAGAGGTTATCCGGTGCCAGGATGCATCAAGACATGTCTGCCCACGGAACGACGCCAGGTAGCTCAGAACATTCTTGCCCTTGGTCACTCGGGCCTCTGACCACCCCTCCGCCATTCGGTGTTCTTGCCTACATTTCGGTCACCGGCCCAAACAGAGCTACTAGGCTTCGCGGTTCCATGATACCAACTAAATGTGGGGCTGCGTTCAACATGACTCGAGGGCCGACAATGATCGGTCCTTAATTGACACAGACGGAGTTACTACATTCCAAAACCTTGCAAAACTCCGCCCGGTCTCAATTTTATCCAACACACTTGGTTATATCCAACATGATCATCTTATGCCAATTATATCTCTGGTAACCACCTATATCTCGCAGGTGACAGGAAGTCACCCAACTGCTACCGATCTAATTAAGCAAGGCTAAGCATTTATATCGATCCTGACCTAACAGGGTAAAGGATATATTAAAGTGGACAAGGAATAGATAACATGCAGCAAGGGTTCCAGGCAACTCCTATAACTTAATGCATTAAGCATATAAAAGGACGCAAGTGATATTTGCAAACATAGGAGAAATGCTCCGGGGCTTGCCTTAGTTAGAAGATCAGGTTGAAGCTCCAGGTACTCGACTAATCCACGTCGGTTTCCTGGTTCTTGATCACGTCACGTGCGGATCTCCGTTCGCGACTTGTCCTTCTGGATCCTTGACTTCATGACGATTGTTCTACACATAACCCTGGAATGATGCATGTGCATATGCATGAGTGTGTGTTCATCGGTACATGCATGATCATGAATTATCAAGGATGATAAATGTTTATAGGCGAATAACCTATTTAATCTGCTACGCTTATCACTAGCAAACAAGCCAGTAAAGCCAAAGACCTATACTTACTCATAACCATCTTAGCCCAATCATCATGGCACACTTAATAACAATCAATCATACACATCCTAATCACTACAAGTCATCATCATCAAGCTCTATACATCACATCACACAATCGAGCTTCACTAACCAATATAGACCTACACATGACAGTCCAGTAATTAAATCATAACTGGAGATCTATAAACCCTATGGATACAAGAGAGGACAATCTGGAAAGCTTATAAAATTGCCCATAAATCATCTCAAGACATCAATACCTGATTATAAAGTTAACTAGGCCTAAAACAGATAACATCAAAACTGGTTCTGACTAAACAGCAATTAACCATTTCTACCAACCACATTGCAACAGCTATAACTTCTAGACTATTGATCCAATGACCACCAAATTTCAACAGTAGATAACTATGCTAAATACAAACCAATCATGTATTGACAAGTTTCCCAGAAAACCAACCTATCATTAGGTTAGGCCTGGTAACTTGGAATCGACTCTAAATTAACCACCTATGGGTTGAACAGCAACCCATAGCTAGACACATCATAAAATCCTATAAAAATTACAGTGGATCATACATGTCAAACAAAGTGCATCACCCAAATTTGACCCCATCTCGATGAACCAACTGTCCTATACAAAATTCACAAGTAGCAGTGTAACACTTCAGTTCTTGGCTTAGCTAAATCTTGCATCTCATGGGCATGATCATATCATAAGCATCATTATTGAATTTTGTGGTAGCAATTGTTGAGTGCTTGATTAAAAGTGCAAATAGGGTTTATCTAGTGGTTGCTAGAAGTCGTATTTGTGATGCTTTTCCCAAAATGGAGCTTTAACAAAGTTTATGCAGAAAATTATTTGGAGAAAACTTTGTTTTGACCTCAAGTCTTGAAAATGTGTTTTAGGGCATCAAAAAGGGCAAAAACAGATTTATTCTTTTCAAAAATCAATTTTTATATGTATTTTATTTGACCCAAATTCACACTTTCAAATCTAGGCCGAATTAGCAAAAACTTTCTACATGAAAGTTATTCCTCTCATTATTTTGAGAAACTTTCATGTTTTGACTTTTTTTCAAATTCGCTTTAGTTTTCAAATTATGGTTGGTCAAAATTTTCAAGTAAAGACAAAAGCAAACTGGACCCACCCCGGCCCCACTCGTCATCATTCTCCTCCCTTCCCTCTCTCGCTTCCCGCACAGAACGCCCATGGCGCCGCCGCCGGCCTGCCTTTGCTGCCTTCGGCCGGGCCGGCCGTCCTGCCGATGCCGCACGCCGCTCCGCGACGCGCGCTACGCGACGCCGCCGACAAGCACGCCCCGCCTGCCGCCTGCCGTCGCCTGCGCCGCCCGGTTTGCAGCCGCTGCTGCCGCACGCCGCTGGCCGACGAGCAGAGCCGCCAAGGGCGTCGCGACGGCACCCCGGCCCGCACGCACTCGAGCACCCTCGCGCTTGCTCGTCTGCCCGCTCTGCCCCACTGCCGCTGAGCCATTGAAACGCTGCGACGCCGAGCGCCCCTGTCACCATCGCCATCGCGTCCGCTTCCACCCGCCCGTGACCCCCTCCGGGTAAAATTGAGGGGCACCGGCCGCCTTATAAGCTCGCGCCAACTCCCGCACTCGCCGCCCCCGTTTCCTCCCTCTCCCCCACTCGCTCGCCCCGTTAGCCGGCCGGGCTCGCCATGGCCGCCGCTCTGAGCACCGCCGTTTAGCCGCCGATTCGCCCAGCCATTCTTGCAATTGATAGCGCCATCGTCTTCGCCTAGGCCTCCTCCGCATCGCGCGCTCGTTCGCCGTCATCCGCGCCGCCGGAGGCGCTGCCCACCCGAGACGCCAGCCGCCGGGCCGCCGGTGCACGCGTCCGGGGCACCACGGGCCGCCGCGGGGCCAACTGAGCCCACCAGCGGGTGCGCCGGGTCCGCGCGAGGCTCCGCCGCCCTTCCTTGGCCGCCGGCGAGCCCCGAACCGGCCGGCCCCAAGCCGGAATCGCCCTCCCCATTCGTTCCCCTGCTCGAGGACCTCGAGTCTAGAATTTGAAGAAGGTGAGGGTGCTAGGAGAGAAACAGCCACACTTAGCCAGTTACAGTAATGGGCTCCGTTAATTTCCTGGAAGCCTGGGGCCTTTTCTGCAAAAGTGCCGCCACCTGTGCCCATGACGTGTGGGACCAAGGTGACGTCATCGCTGACGTCATTGCTGACGTCAGCATAGCTAGGTGCGGGTGTATGACATGCGGGACCCAGGGTGACGTCATGCTGACGTCATTTGTGACGTCATCAGTCACATGCCTGGGTGCACGAGTCGGGTGTACCTAGCTTAGATCCATGCCTGGGTGCAGCACTGGGTACGCATAGCAGATTAGGTCCGGTTTTTAAAAGAAAAAGGAAATTTCAGATTTCTATATAAATCTTGTAAAAATTCTACAGGGAGCTAGGAGTGTCCAATTTGAGTGATCTTGGTCTTGTTGTAATCCTTGTGAAGTGTAGTATCTAGGAAAAATATAATATTCCCTGTTTGAGCAACGTTTCTGTATAGTTTTATTTAAATTGATTAATTGTTGTTTATCTTTGAAATTGCATAGATAATTCTAGGAAGCTCAGAAAAATGTGATTTTGGTCTTGTTGGTCTTGTTTTGAGGTGCTCTGTCTATTAAAAAGATATTACTTGCATGTCTAGTGTAATTTTATATAGTTGTAGTTCAAGTGCTTATTATTGCCTTGCTCTTGAATAAATTCATAAATAGGGTCTTTACTTCAAGTTAAGAGTTAATTCTTTTTGTGGGCTGTTTATATGTTAGTAGGAAGTCATTGATGTGATTAACACATGAGTTTGCCATACTTCATAATACAAAGTATTTATAGGTCCAATTAATTGTGCTGTCTTGTGAATTATGCATAGGTCAGTAGGTTTATCCAAATGGGATGAAATTTGGTTGGTAGACTAGTATTGCCATGCTATGTCTACTGTAATTTTTGTAGGATTTTAGGAGTAGCCAATCATGGTGCTCCTGTTCAACTCTTGGATGTTCAAATTAGGGGTTAAGTCCATTGATGCTAGGCTAATCTAATTATAAGTTGGGTTTCTGATTAACTTGTCTAAAGATGATAGTTAGTGTGTTAGCTTGACCATCTACTGTTAAAGTTTCATGGTCATTGCATGAATTGTTTAGGAGTTATGGGTGTGACAAGATGGTCACTAGGGCTGTTTTAGTGGCTGTTTTGCCGAAATGAGTCCCGATGTTTTGTGTTTTAGGTGTAGTTAACATGGGAATCAGCTTGTTATGTCTTCAGATGTTTGATGGAGAACTTCATAAGCTTTCCAGAATGTCTTCATTCTTATCCCTAGGGTCTATGATTATTTATTTATGATTTATTTACTGATCTGTTAGTTATATGGTTATGACTAGTATTGATGCTTGAAGGAGTGATGTCGTGTGCTAGGCCTATTGTCAAGGGTCAAGGTGATTAGTGGTATGATGAGTGGTTAAGTAGTATACTAGGATGGGTAGATCATGAGGAATTGGTTAGGATGATTATGCTTGAGTGTAGTCCCTTTGGCTTTACTGACTTGTTTGCTGGTGGTAGTAGAAAAGGATGTCTTTACTAGGATTACAGTGTTGTAGTAGAAAATGAAGTAGATGACATGTGCTTATGGTACATATTCTTGGATGATGTTGACTACCTTGTAGAAAGAATAATCAAGCACGCATTCGCATTATCATACCATGTGTATTCTTAGTATTCATACATGCACCCGCATCATACAGGATCGCTAGGAGAACAGAACGAGACGTGGGACAAGGATCCAAAAGAGGAGTCACCAAGGGGAACCTCGGCATGTGAGGTGATCGAGAACCAGGAACTAGACGTGGAGTGATCAAGTACTGGGAGCTTCAACATCGCTCGTTTTAGGAAGGCAAGCCCCGGAGCATTTCTCCTACGGTTTGCAAAATGATTTACTTTGCGTCCTTTATTGTTTATGATGCATTAAGTTTATAGGCGTTACTTGGAACCGTTACTGCATTATGAGTACCTTGATCCACCTGAATACCTTTACCCTTTTTAAGTTCAGGATCGTTCATATGCTTAGCACTGCTTAATTAGATCGGTAGAAGACGGGTGATTGACCCTCATCCGCGAGGTAGGCGGTTACTACCCTATGGTTGAGGAAAAGGAAGTTGGTTTAGAGAACATAACCATGTGGCCATGTTAAATCACGACTGGTCGGAGTTTGTGGTGTGTTAGACCATGGAAACTCCATCTGTGTCACTTAAGGAAATATGACTTTGTACGTCCTCGGATCATGTTGAACAATGCCTCACGAGATAGCCGGAAGGATGCGATCATCCGACCGCGAAGCCTTGAGGATGTTTGGGCCGGAATTTCAGCAGAGTTGAGTGTATTGCCCACAGGCGCGGAGGAGTAATCCCAGTGGCCGGTCGCGCCGGAGGTACCTGGTAGCTGGGCATGCCCTGGTGCAATCGTATTTGCTGAAATCCGCGATTCCACCCGACCAAGGTGATCTAATTGACCCCGACGGGAGACGTGTGGTTCGTGTGAGGAATACCCGCCAGCTGGTTTGCAATCGATTATAATCGCCATCGTTCCTGGACAGTGAACACTTGACCGAGCAGCGGCACTGTCGCCAATCTATGTGCAAAGTAAGATGGTTATGTTTCTGATGTTGTTGATGCTTGTAAGCTCAACCTCGAAGGATAAGATGTTGTTGATTGTTTTACCCCGGTTGGAGTAGTACGGGTGCTAATGTAGTGATGTCGGGATCCAACTTAAAAGATGATAAGCTAGAGAGTCCTTTATCACTAAATAATTATTTAATAAGCTCATCTTTTATCGCAAGTTTAAATGAGTCAGCTACCCCACTTATAAAGCCTTGCATACTCCTTGGTGTCACTTTATTTTTGGTTTATGACGGGTAAGTCTAGCCGAGTACCTTCTTGTACTCGGGGTTTTATTCCCACTTGTTGCGTGATCATAAGACCTTTGCCGTGGCAACAAGATGGACCCGTATCCCACTACGGGAGGATTAGACCTTGGGCAAGGTCATCTTTTATACCCCATTCCTCCATGCTTTTATCGGATTTGATGATGGACCGGGCACTATTTTTAGCTAAGTGTGCGTTTGTAAAACGACATTTTATTTTGCTTCCGCAGTTGGTTTTCAACTTGGCATTGTAATAAATATTTCATAACTCCGATGTATTTAATTACTTGTGAACTTATGTATTACTATGAACGGTTTATGTTGAACTTAATTCGGTCCGGGCCGTATGGTGGAAAGTTTGAAATCCTTCGTGGTTTCACGGACTACCGGGTTGATATAAGCGTCATGTGCTAATTAAGTTGCTTAGGCGACATCGTAGTACATTATGTTTATATTAATTGGTCGGTTACATTACGGTGCATCGGAGCGGGTTCAACGTATTACTTGTTCATAAGTATATTTAAAACAAAATGAATTTGTTTTATAAACAGTAATTACGAACTTATAGCCACTTAATCTCATATATAGGCTTTTCAAAAGTGTGTGGTTTTCAAAACTTATATATATGTGCCTTGGACCAAGTCATATCCTTTATGCCCAATTAAGGACTTCGGTGGCCTATATCGTACTAACTTGGGGGATTACTGCATCATATTTTCTATTTGTCGTGCTCATACACGACGGATATGTATGAGGGCCATTCACTTGAATGGTTATGTATGGATCATTTTGCCTCTACGTCAAGGTAAGGTTGGTTCAACGCTCAGGTAAGTGTGAGTTGTGAGAGCATGATCGGATACACTGCCGATCTAGGGGAGTGCTTATTGGTGCTGGATTATATACATGTTCACACATGTTTATAAGAAGGTACCCCATGTGAGGGTGTCGTCTTCTGATGACTTGTTGGGTAGTATGCACTCGGGAATGGGTGCAAGTAATCGGAGATTTCACCTTGTTCGGAAGGTGCGTGGATTTTTACGTCACTTGCATTCATGGGGATATTAGGCTGAAATGAATTTTCTGCGGTACACACTAATTACGCAAGATCGTGTAGCCCGACTAGTTTACGCTACATGAGAGCACGTTGGTATGCCACCGTCTAAAACGCTAGAATTTATGGTTTTCCGTTTTGTGAGGACGTACGGAACGTGCATGCATCATGACACATAATCATTTCATGGCAACTGCATTATTTCTTCCCTTATAAAAGAATGATTCTCTCTTTCGATAAAAGTCCCCAACTTAATCTCCATCTCGTGAGAGTTGTGATTCGGTTGGACAGATGGCAAGAACGAAGCGTATCAATTCCAAGGCAACCCAGGGAAAGGTTTCGCATCAGCAGCTTGTCACTCGTGAGCCACGTGGTGCCAAAAAGTTTCTAAAAGAATTTGGAATGCCTTCCTTGCTATGGCGAATTCTGCACTCAGTGGGTTATCCCACGGGTAAAGAACCCCGCTATCAGTGGAGTAAGGAGCTGGAGAGTCAGCGTATGAGTTTGCTTCCTATTGAAGTAGTGATTCCCGCCAAGAGTGAAGGAGCGTCACTTTGGTGTGGACGTCGGTTCATTGCTCGAGGTAGGAATCCTCAGGAAGGTGCAAATGTGGTTGTATACAAGGCACTACGGGATTTGCTCAAAAGGTGCCCGTAAGAGGTTGCTCGTGCCCTTTGCAGTGTGTTTCCTAAGGGTGACCCATACCATGTTGTGTGGCGTCGGCTTAGTGAGACCGCACTTGTCGGTGGTAAAGATGAGGCCGAGAACAAAGAATGGTCCCGCTAGTAGCGCAATGTTTGCTATGATGAAGAGTTACTCCCGCTGGAGAATGCATTGGAATCCCTTAATCGCGAGTTCGTCTACGCCACCTCATTTAAGCGAGAGATGAAGAAAGAATATGAAGAGGAAGTTGAAAGATCGACCACATTGCTTGAGCAGATGACAATCTCCAAAGATCGTGGCCATTCGGAGAGAAAATGCCGCGGTTCATGAGACCTTTGTGGCACAAAGTCGGTTTCAGAGTTGCTTGCCCTACTTGGTCAAGTGGCAACAAGCCTTTGGTATAGTTGAGCGGCAACGAAATGAAGCTTGGAATGAGGAATACACGAGGGAGCAAGTGATTGCATTAGAGGTCATCAATGGTGCTTTGCAAGGAGAACGCAATGGGTCTACAACCAAACTTCACCACCATCCTCTTGGTGTTGATGAGGAAGGACCTCGATAGTGCCCAACATTGATAGTGCGAATGCTGGAAATGCAGAAGGTGTTGAGAACATGGACCATGACCATGAGGAGTAGGTCTGATGAGAAGTCTCTAGTAGGAATGTTATGTTTTCCTTTGAGCAGACCTATTGTAATGACCTATATTCCTAAGCAGGTGGTACAATGGTTGTGGGTTAGTGATTATGAATCACTTAGCGTGTTTTGGTGATGTATTGATCCCATGTAGCTTGCAAGAACAAGTTGTATGTGTCATGTATTTTGGGCATCAAAAATTCGGCCGCCGTCGATCAAATTTGTATTCCATCCTTGTCCATGTAAATTCACTTCTATTCCTCTCGGTCTATAATGATATGTTGACATTGGTTTCTTGTTGTCACATGCCTAGACCAATTGTTAAGTGAATATTGTTATTAATCATCACTTGGGAACGACGCGACGATAGTATGTAGCACATGCTATGTCGTTCAAAAATATCCTTGCTATCCTCAATTTTGAAATTCTCGGTAATTCCTTCATCTTGTCTTGTGCATAGAGCTTAGTTGTACAAGATATCGTATATAATTCGATTATCTCGCGAATTATTCTATTGGTCATAGTCATGGCAATATTGTCTCGGTTAATAAGTTACCGTGCCGCGACAAGAACCTAGACCATTTCGTGGACGCACCTAGATGGATTACTAGGGGGTACGCAGGTATGGTAATTATTAATCGTAACCCGTTATTTCGTCTAAGCCAAGACAACATCCTTGTCATAAAACCTCCCTTGAATATTTGTTTATGCATATCCTTGTTAATGCAATCCACCCACATTCAAATCGCGCCATGATATTATGACAGTAGGTTGCTACAAATTGATGTAGTTGACCTTTCTTATTACCTTGTGTCCTTGTGACTAATCTTTCGTATATCTCACTTTTATCTTGCACGTAATGCCTATTCGTGCGGGAATACCTCCAATCACGTGGAATTGCATTTCAAACGCAAGATTTGTAATGGAGTCCTGTTTAATGACTGATGGTGTCGCGACGAAACTGAGAGCACCCTGTGGCTGCAGACACATGGATGTGCTGCTCGGCACGCGTAGGTATCACGGTTGTTGATCTCGACCTATTATAGAGATTGCCTCGAGGTGTCGTTTTGTGTGAACCTACCTTGATTTCCTCCCAATACTCATCATCCAAACTCTTATGACAATTTCTCCCGAAGAGCAAAAATCAGGCAAATCAAAGAGAATAAGATCGCTTGCATTAAGGCCAATCGGACCACAAGAGGCGGTAGACAAAGGACTATACCAGTATTTGTCCGATCAAGAGAATGATTTCATGTTCCATGGTACTCCTCGGTAGAGACTTAGAACTCCTATACATCTATTAGGTATTCCAAGGCCTTATGGAGTACTCATGCTTTATGGGAGACAATGAAGGAAATTCTTCGACAAAAACTTTTATAAATGGATTATGACAAAGAATTTTGGGTTTGCATCCGGGTCCGGTACTCAAGCATCATGATATCGAATTCAGCTATGCATTGGGTACGCATCGTACAAGTGCTTGGGTGTAACCTTGGATTTACCAAAATACAGTTCTGCTTTGAGTATCAAACAAAAGTCGTCTGAATAAGAGAATTTGGTTCGGTAGAGACAACGCTCTGAAAGAAAGGTTGGCACACTTATCATTGGGAAGGAATGTTGGTTGGATAACAAAACTCAACAATTCCCTGCTTCGAGAGCATGACTTATAGAAAGGAATTGGTAATCATGAGTCCTTGCCAAAGAATCTGCTCATGTTACCGTTTTTGTCCTATAAGAGAGGTAATTGGTTGGTTTCTATGGAGTTAGAGAATCATTGACCTAGGAAATTTTGATTTCTACATGAGATGATCTGGATGTCTTTGACCTAAGAACTTTGACTTCTACATGCAAAAGAGTGGACTTCTTCAATCTAGTTGGTTCATATAAGCATACATTGGTATGTGCTCTTATGAAGGAATGTACCAGTGTTGACTCACTTCAAGTAATCCAATGTTGATAGCCAATTCAGCTTGTCCTTTGCACACACAGTCCTTGGTGATATTGTAGAAAGTATTGCGATGCTATTCTTATTGACAAGAAACTTGATTTGGATCTAGCTTGACATGTGCAAACCTCGCCTTGACCTCCTCGTAGTGGTAAACTCTTTGAGGGTTGAAGCACCATTTGATGTATTTGATGATGTGAGTAGCAGATTCTCTCACATTAAACCCTTTGATGCCTCCAATAGGGTAATTGTTGGTTACGCCTTGCGGTAACTCCGCCTTACTACTTGTGTAGTAATTTTGGGGTTTAATGAGAGAGTACATCGCACTATTCCCGTCATCTTCATACTTCGATTAAGAAAAAGGATTTGACATCGATTAGAAGAATGGGATAAGTAGAAGAATGTCCTCTAATGGTCTTGAAAGTGGAAAAATGAATATGTGGACAACTGGAATGGTCACAGCAAGTCAACCAGAAGAGAACCGTTGCAATCCTAGGGGACCCACTTGTGCACTGTGTTCGCGTGATCGCCGCACTCGCAGCGCCTGCACAGTGAACCCTCCTTTATCCTGTCGCCATGTCAGCTCTCGCGCCTCGTCCTCGTTCCCGTGCTGGACCCCTTGTAAGGTCGAGATGGCGGACTAGAGGGGGGGTGAATAGTCCTTTTTAAAACTAATCGCTCTGGCTAACCGATATAAGTGCGGAATTAAATCTATCGGCCTAGCCAAGACTTCACCCCTCTAACTATCACTCTAGATGCACCTTGTAAAAGATCCTAAAACAAGCAAGCAAGGTGCCAATCTAGCTAGTGCACACTAAACAAGTCTAGCTTGCAAGGTCACACAAAACTAAGCAACTAGTACTTTAGCAACCGGGTGTGCACCTACACAATTCTAATGAGCAAAAGCACAAAGCCAACCTAAGCTCACTAGATGCTCATGGACAAAGCTACACAAGCCAAACCCAAGAGCTCAATCTTACTTAACTACACAAGCTAAGCAAGGCAACTTACTCTACTTCTAGCTACACAAGCAAGAAGGTGATTAACAAGCTACTCAAGCTAACTAACCACAAGAGCAACTACACAAGCTATACAAGAATGTAAGAAAAGTAAATACAAAGCTTGTGAAAGAGATTGCAAACCACCGCGAAGTGTGGACACAAGATGACTCGGCGATTTTTCACCAGGTTCACTTGGTTGCCCCCAAGCTACGTCCTGTTGTGTCGACCAACACCTTCGGTGGTTCCTCCGGTCTTTTCACCTAGATGGTTCTTCGGTGTGACCCTCAAGTCACTTGCCCCTCAAGGCACGCCCCGCAAAGCACCGCAAGACACCACTTTCAAGTGAGCCCCTCAAGGCACCGAGCAAACCCACACACTCAAGGGTGGTAACTCAATGACACGCGCAATCCAATAGGGCTACTCTTCGCGATCCCCGCGAGGTGAGTACCGACCTCTCACAATCTCTTCTCCGAGCACCGTATCTCCACGCGTGCTACCACGGAGCCTCTTGCCACCAAGCCGTCTAGGAGGTGGCAACCTCCAAGAGTAACAAGCTCTCCGGCTTGCAACACAACCACCTAGTGCCACTCGATGCAACCTCGCAAAGCAAAGCACTAGAAATCACTCTCTCACACTATCGGATGGTCACTACCAAGCATATGTGAGTAGAAGGGCTTCCAAGCACCACAACACAAGCTACCAAAGCTTGGGCGTGCTCAGCAACCGGCCACAGCCGGTCAAACCACGTATTTATAGCCCCAAGGGCTGAAACTAGCCGTTGCCACCTCGGGCAACCGAAACACGAGCGCCGGACGCGTCCGGCCTCCACCGCCGGACGCACAGACCCGCGTCCGGCGCTCCTCGTCACGCCACGTGTACCGACCATTCGAAGTCGACCGTTGATCCCCAACGGCTACCTCACGATCGCCGAAACCCCGCGCCGGACGCGCCGGGTGACCACCGCCGGACGCGTCCGGGCCACTGCATCCACCGGACCGCCCGCGCGCACGTAGAACCGTCGGACGCCAAACAGCTGACTCGCCCGAGTCCGCCGCCGCGTCCGGCGCGCGTCGCGAACGTGCTCCGCGCGGCACTCGGCACCGGTTCCGTCCGGGAAGTCCGGCGTGCGCCGGACGCGCGCCCCTCGGCGTCCGGCGTCGCCATAGCCGCCGAGCGCCCGCCGACGCCAACCTTCCACGCGCCGGACGCGTCCGGCCCGCCTGGCCGCGCGTCCGGCGCTTGTAAATCCATGATTTACAGCCCGTCGAAAACGCAATCTTCTCCACCATGCTATCCAACAAGTATACCAACTTGACCACCATAGATAGCATGTTTCCAACAACAATTTGCATCCGGCGCAATGGAAAATATGCTTCCAATTTTCCCGAAAGCGCCGAATCCCGCCTCGCAAGCTCGGCGGGAGGGAGAGAGGGACCCAAGCCCAACTCAACCCTACAAACCACAAATACGAACATTCGCCACCTTTGTAAATGTGCCAACACCACCAAGTGTACAACTCCATGTGCTTGTGTGTTAGCATTTTCACAATCATTTTCAAAGGATTTTCTCTTCATCTCACAACACCACTCGATCCTAGCACATCGCAATGTTAGATCGCTCAAGTGGCACTAGATGACCGATATGCAAACAAGATTACCCTCTTGATAGTACGGCCATCTATCCTAAATCCGGTCAAGTACTTCTCTACTCAACCTTAGACCGGTGAAATGAAATGCCCTAGGTTATACCTTTGCCTTGCGCATTTCCATCTCCACCGTCTTCCTCCATTGTGCCAATGCAACAACCCGCACCGACACGATCATCAAATGATATGATCCACTTCATATCATCATGTGACACTCTTGGTCCATCGATCTTGACCTCACTTGCTCTTCACCGTTGCGTCGGTCCATCGGCGCCAAGTCTTGCCCAAGCTTCACCATCGCATGGTCCTTCGCTTCGCGGCCTCAACTTGCCCTTCACACTTGCAACCGGTCCATCAAGCCAAGCCTCATCTTGATCTTCACCTCTTGGTCACATGACTCCATGTCATGTCTCATTTGCAATGAGCTCCTTTATCAACTCATGTGTTGAGCCTCACAACATCTCCAAGCCATCTCCACCATGGCATATGTTGCTCACACACATGTACCGTGAACTAACTCCCGTGTATCTCAACCATCACACATGTTAGTCCACCTAAAGTTGTCACTCAATTATCAAAACCAAACAAGGGCCTTTCAATCTCCCCCTTTTTGGTAATTGATGACAACTCTACAAAGATATGGAATTTTAAGAATATTTGGACTTTATGCCACTTATCCAACATTTAGGCTCAACGTCATGATTTGGATAAGTACCACAAAGTCAACTTGGTAGTGATAGCTCCCCCTAAATGTGTGCCCAAATGGTTTGGTTTCAAGCTTGCACACATGCATAAATATGGAAATTTTGGGAGAGTTAGCACTACTAAGTGATGCTAAGGTGTATAAGATAAACCTTTGAAGCGTGATACAAATCGGAGTTGCACCATTGAAGTTCATCCTTAGCATCATGGTTAGCCGGAAATCACATGAAACAAAACACTAGATACCTCATGAGATCAACATTATAAGCAAGGTTCTAGTACCACTTGTAAAGCACATGTGACTAGCTAAACCATCCTATACGTGCTAGTTTTTCAAATCATCAATCAAGTTCTATAACTAGCATTCACCACACAAGCATTGCATATTGAAATATAAGAACTTATGCAAATGCAAGCAAGCACATGAATATGCACATCTCAAATGCAATCAATCAAGTTCATGAGCTTGCTCCCCCTACTTGTGTGCTCCTCTTGTCCAAGAATTTTGATCCTCCTCCATTCTTCAATGTTGTTTCCTCTTGGTCCATGTCCATTTTCTACTCCTCTTTGTATGCTTCTTGCATAGATCTTCGTTCCACTCATATCTTTGTTCCAAATGTTGCTCCCTCTCAAGTCCATGTCCATCTTCTACTCCTCTTTGTATGCTTCTTGCATAGATCTTCGTTCCACTCATATCTTTGTTCCATATTTCTCCCCTTTGTCATCAATAACCATAAAGGTTTGTATCAATACCACTTGAAGATACCACATGTAAGATACCACTTATAAAATAATCCTCTTGATGCAAAGGGTTGGAACTAGGGGTAGATGGTTGCTTCTTGAATCTTCATTTTTGATGGACAACACCATATGTTGGAATGACACCACTTGTAAAATCCATATGTAGTTGCATGAAATCCACTTGTAACTATGCATTGGGCACTCCCCCTTTGTCATAGCACCAAAGATACTACATGTAGGTCACTTGAAGTTTCTTTGTCTCTAATACCGATGAAGTGGGGCTTCTCCCCTATGACAAAGCATGGGTCAAACCAATCAGAACACTTTCTTTATTGGTGAGGGTAGCTTCTCTTGATTTGAATTGATCACTTTAAAGTTGAGGATCACTTGTGGAACCATCATCTTGATGTACTAGATATCACTTGAATGAAAACCATGTGTACCATACCACTTGCAGAACACCACTTGAAGATAGTGATAGACTAGACATTTCTTGCAAGAACTATCATTATGGTAACCACTTGTTGGATTTATCATGAATAACCAATTCTTGAACTTGATAGTCTTCATGAGCTTCTATTTCTTTGACTTGAGCCAATATGAATCACTTATAAACATCCAAGTCCGGTTTGAACCAATGACAAGCTTCTTCACACCTCACTAGAAGGGTTATCTTGTCAATGTTGTACTTGAAACTTATATGCAATTCAAACTAGATCAAGTACTTGGGTTCACTAGCTCATGAACAAACTCATACTCATACCACTAGATAAATCAAACAATCAAGCAATAGTGGTAGACTATGAATTTAAAACATTTCATTGTTATGCATGATCTTAATAAGCATGTACTATATGCACTAACCGCATACTAGTAAGGGATGAAATGATCATGCACAATACAATGATACCTTTGCTATGTTGGAGTAGAGGATAGTCACATAGATTCCAATTTCATTACTCCAATAGCAATGTGAAGTCCATTTATAAGCTTGATGAAGCCAATAGATACCATGATTGAATACCATGCTTCACCCATATGAGATGAAAACCCACTTGAGATCAAGTGCACTTTCTTGTTGTGGTTGGCCCGCTTCTTCTTGTGATTCTTGTTTGCATGAGAGAATACCACTTGAATGGGTACCACTTGTGCACCACTTGTATTATTTCTTGACTTGTCATGTATTGCTCTCTATCTTGGGTGTTGCTTGCTTACTTTATCAACCCTTTTGATTGCTTCAACCGAGCATCTCCAATATCTCTTGGATCACCAAGAACTATCCTTGACACTTACTTGAATTGCCCTTTTTTAATTGATCCTTGGACTTGATATGATGAATCACTTGAAATCTTCCTTAAGTCCTTTTCTTTCTTGTTTAAGTTCTTTTCTTTCTACCAAATGATCTTCAATTTGTCACTAGAACTTAAACTTCATCTTCATCTTGAGTTTGATCTTGATCTTCGATTTGAGTACCCAACTGTGTAACAAATACACTCCACAATCAAATAGCCTTGTACTCATTAATCTTCATGCTTCTAGACCAATTCAAAACCAAACTTAGGTTGCTCAATCACTTGTAAACATGAAACCAACTTGAGGACCTTTCAATTTGAGTGACTCTTGATATAACCAATGATAGTCACTTTTCTGGCAGATTCTGTACTCTTCAAAGAATAATTCATATCTCACAATGTACAGCTCCAAATGCCATGAAATTTGGTGGAGATGTGCAACATTGAGTATACCAGCAGCTATAAAAATTTTAGCTTCATTGGCCTTCTAGATTGCTGCCAAATTTCACATCTTCCCACACTGTTACATGCTGAAAACTGCTGTACTATAGCTGACAAGATATACTCCAAAACCAAAGCAATTCTTATCCAATCTTCATGGAATTTGTACAGCATACTATACAATGAGTGCAGAGCATCCATACCAAATTTCAAGTCAATCCAAATAGATTTGATCACTCAATCATGGCCGTCTTTTCAGCTAGCTCAGTTTCTAAATATTTGGACAGATTTTAAGCAATTGAGCTATGCCTCTTCAAATTGAGTCAAACTTGATATCAATTTGTTTGAATACCAACACAAGACATATATCCATTCAAACCACTTATTAAGAGTCATCTTGTGATCATATCCAACCAAACTAATTCAAATTTGACTACTAAGCAATTAATCCATTCAATCATCTCATAGCAAGCAACATATGCATATATCCAATTCAATCACCTCATATGCACCCAAATGAATAGATCAACTAGGAATATACCTTTGATAACTCATGATCATCCATTAGCAAGCTTCAACTCAAATAATTTGCAAGCCTTCGAATACCAATTGATTACCACAACTTGATTATTGCACTTGTATGTTGTAGCACATTGGACTTCACTAGTCATGACTTGGCATTGGGAAAGAAATAGTACTAAGCTTCAATACTTGATTCAATCAAATGATGAATGAAATGAACTCAATTGAATCAAGTCTCCAATGCCATGGTACCTACACAATCATCCACTTTTTGATGGTACCCAAACATGTTTGGGTCCTCTCAAGTTAGGAGCCACATACCTAGGCAAAGCCTTAGTATGGATAGCGGGATGTTTTGCAATAGAGACCGTAGAGGTACCATTACCATCCTTTCTAAGCATATTATTTGCATCAATTGAAATAGGCTTAGAATTGTTACCTAGGGGACATGAATGAGCCATGTGTCCCCTTTCCCGGATGAATAACATCTTCTTTTCAATTGAGCCTTTTCTTCATTGCTCATGTGATGCTCTTCATTGCCTTGCCTCTTTTGAGTTGCTTGAGCCTTCTTCTCAAGCTTGGTAGGACACCCCGAGGCATAGTGTCCCATCTCTCCACACTTGAAGCACTTGATGTGAACCAAATTTTTCTTCTCTTGATTCTTGCTCATCATCATCTTGGCATCTAGAATAAGAGTTGGATGCCTTGAATAAGCTCTTCCACCCCTTCTTGTTTTCTTCTTCTTGATCTTCAAGTCATCAATTTTAACTTCATTGTTGATCTTGACTAGATCTTGGGGTTTTGGTTGAGGCTTCTCATGCTTGAGCCTCTCTTCTTCTTTCTTCAACTTGAGCTTATCTTCATTGGGGCAAGCTTTTGCGAGATGTCCCTTTTCATTGCATTGATAGCACATGAAATGAGATAGATTTTCTTCTTCTTGCCTCATCATCTTCTTGGTCAACTTTCTTGCTCCCTTTGTCACCTTCCTCTTCTTGATGAAGCCAAGGCCACTCTTGTCATGAGAGCTCCTTTGACTCTTCAACATTTTCCGGAAGAGGACTTTGGAGTTGTTGCACCTCTCTAGCTTGTTGCTCAACTTCTCCACTTTCTTCTTGAGCTCATTGTTCTCCTTCAAAATGTTAGTCTCACTAGACAAGGAAGTAGAACAAGCATCTATATGTGAAGAACATGGCATAGCAAGTAAAACATCACAAGAGGTGGATACATGCTTCTTCCCTACATCACAAAGGTTAGTCATATGTGATTGATCATTCAACCCAAGTGATGAGCTCTCACTAGTTTTAATTTCTTCAATGGAAAACTTCTTAGTGAGAAAAGCATGATCTTGCAACAAAGTTTCATGAGCAACACTAAGTTCCTCATGGGCCAAGTTTAACACATCATGTGAACAATTAATAACATAAAGTAGATACTTTTGTTGTTCACATGTTGTCTTTAGAAAAGAGTTTTCATTTTCAAGTTTCATTGTTTTGGCTTTCTCTTTTTCCAAAGATATGGTCATGCTAGCAAGTCTACTAACAAGCTCATCATATGAATCATGATCAATCACATTGCAACTTGATACCTTAGTGTCACCTTGTGACATGAAGCAATATGATGATGTCGGAGAGCTTGTAGTGGCATCATCATTGGAGCATGAACCATCATCGCCATCAAGTGTGCTTGGGGTAGAATCATTACTTGCATCACTTGAGGCATCATCCTCCATCTTGTCAAGTGAGCTTGAGGTAGATCGATCATCTTCCTCACTTGACCATGAGGTGGAGCAATCCTCCACAACAACCTTGTTATGGTCATGCTCAACAACCTCATGTGCCACCAACATGGACTCCTCATCAACAACATCGGAGGCCGCTCCATACTTCTCATTTAGATATACCCAAATCTCATGAGCGGACTCAAAATCCATGATCTCCTCAGATATGCTATCATCGAAAGATCTATAGAGAATGTTAGTAGCTTGGCAATTGAGAGTGAAGCAATTCTTTTGTGCTTGAGTTTTCCTTTCAATTGCACAAGAGAAGCCCACATCTACAATCCACCACATATGAGGAGAAATAAACTTAAAATTGCATGACATCCAATTTCTCCACCGTGCAAAGTGTGTGCCATCAAAAATGTGTGGACACTCAACATCTAGCCCATAATCCGCCATCCTCTCGGGTCGGTTAAGACCACTAAATGAGAGACCCGGCTCGATACCACTTGTAAGGTCGAGATGGCGGACTAGAGGGGGTGAATAGTCCTTTTAAAACTAATCGCTCCGGCTAACCGATATAAGTGCGGAATTAAATCTATCGGCCTAGCCAAGACTTCACCCTCTAACTATCACTCTAGATGCACCTTGTAAAAGATCCTAAAACAAGCAAGCAAGGTGCCAATCTAGCTAGTGCACACTAAACAAGTCTAGCTTGCAAGGTCACACAAAACTAAGCAACTAGTACTTTAGCAACCGGGTGTGCACCTACACAATTCTAATGAGCAAAAGCACAAAGCCAACCTAAGCTCACTAGATGCTCATGGACAAAGCTACACAAGCCAAACCCAAGAGCTCAATCTTACTTAACTACACAAGCTAAGCAAGGCAACTTACTCTACTTCTAGCTACACAAGCAAGAAGGTGATTAACAAGCTACTCAAGCTAACTAACCACAAGAGCAACTACACAAGCTATACAAGAATGTAAGAAAAGTAAATACAAAGCTTGTGAAAGAGATTGCAAACCACCGCGAAGTGTGGACACAAGATGACTCGGCGATTTTTCACCAGGTTCACTTGGTTGCCCCCAAGCTACGTCCCGTTGTGTCGACCAACACCTTCGGTGGTTCCTCCGGTCTTTTCACCTAGATGGTTCTTCGGTGTGACCCTCAAGTCACTTGCCCTCAAGGCACGCCCGCAAGGCACCGCAAGACACCACTTTCAAGTGAGCCCCTCAAGGCACCGAGCAAACCCACACACTCAAGGGTGGTAACTCAATGACACGCGCAATCCAATAGGGCTACTCTTCGCGATCCCCGCGAGGTGAGTACCGACCTCTCACAATCTCTTCTCCGAGCACCGTATCTCCACGCGTGCTACCACGGAGCCTCTTGCCACCAAGCCGTCTAGGAGGTGGCAACCTCCAAGAGTAACAAGCTCTCCGGCTTGCAACACAACCACCTAGTGCCACTCGATGCAACCTCGCAAAGCAAAGCACTAGAAATCACTCTCTCACACTATCGGATGGTCACTACCAAGCATATGTGAGTAGAAGGGCTTCCAAGCACCACAACACAAGCTACCAAAGCTTGGGTGCCAAGAACCGGCCACAAATGGTCAAACCACGTATTTATAGCCCCAAGGGCTGAAACTAGCCGTTGCCACCTCGGCAACCGAAACACGAGCGCCGGACGCGTCCGCCTCCACCGCCGGACGCACAGACCCGCGTCCGGCGCTCCCGTCACGCCACGTGTACCGACTGCTCAAGTCGACCGTTGATCCCCAACGGCTACCTCACGATCTCGCTCAAACCTCATACGGACGCGCTCGGTGACCACCGCGGACGCGTCCGGCCGCATCCACCAAGACCGCCACAAGACAGAGAACCGTCGGACGCCAAACGCGTGACTCGCCCGAGTCCGCCGCCGCGTCCGGCGCGCTCGGGCGACGCCGCGGCACTCGCACCGTGGTTTTCGGTCCGGAGTCCGCGTGCGCGGACGCGCCTCGGCGTCCGGCGCTCGCAGCCGCCCGAGCGCCCGCCCACGCCAACCTTCCACGCGCCGGACGCGTCCGCCCGCCCGCCCGCCGCGCGGCCGGCGCTTGTAAATCCATGATTTACGCCGTCGAAAACGCAATCTTCTCCACCATGCTATCCAACAAGTATACCAACTTGACCACCATAGATAGCATGTTTCCAACAACAATTTGCATCCGGCGCAATGGAAAATATGCTTCCAATTTTCCCGAAAGAATCCCGCCGCAAGCTCGGGCGGGAGGGAGAGAGGACCCAAGCCCAACTCAACCCTACAAACCACAACGCGAACATTCGCCACCTTTGTAAATGTGCCAACACCACCAAGTGTACAACTCCATGTGCTTGTGTGTTAGCATTTTCACAATCATTTTCAAAGGATTTTCTCTTCATCTCACAACACCACTCGATCCTAGCACATCGCAATGTTAGATCGCTCATGTGGCACTAGATGACCGATATGCAAACAAGATTACCCCTCTTGATAGTACGGCCATCTATCCTAAATCCGTCAAGTACTTCTCTACTCAACCTTAGACCGGTGAAATGAAATGCCCTAGGTTATACCTTTGCCTTGCGCATTTCCATCTCCACCGTCTTCCTCCATTGTGCCAATGCAACAACCTCGCACCGACACGATCATCAAATGATATGATCCACTTCATATCATCATGTGACACTCTTGGTCCATCGATCTTGACCTCACTTGCTCTTCACCGTTGCGTCGGTCCATCGGCGCCAAGTCTTGCCCAAGCTTCACCATCGCATGGTCCTTCGCTTCGCAGCCTCAACTTGCCCTTCACACTTGCAACCGGTCCATCAAGCCAAGCCTCATCTTGATCTTCACCTCTTGGTCACATGACTCCATGTCATGTCTCATTTGCAATGAGCTCCTTTATCAACTCATGTGTTGAGCCTCACAACATCTCCAAGCCATCTCCACCATGGCATATGTTGCTCACACACATGTACCGTGAACTAACTCCCGTGTATCTCAACCATCACACATGTTAGTCCACCTAAAGTTGTCACTCAATTATCAAAACCAAACAAGGGCCTTTCACCCCTCCTCTCCTCCCCGGCTTCAAAAGACGGTCACTCGCCCGCCTCCTCGCTGAGCGAATCTATTCTCTCCTCTATCTTCTTCTCGCCCGTGCGTGTGTGACTCGTCGTCCATCTTCTTCCTCCTGCCTCCACTCTAGTGCCTTGCATCATTCTGCCTTTCCCCTCTGTCGTGGATGCCTTCCTGTGCATCTATTCTTCTTTTCCATCCCCAAATCTGAAACCTTGCTCTGAGAGAAGAAACTTGAGAAAGCCATCGCTTTGGAAAGAGGGAGCAATCAGGAGCAGAGTGGTAAGATTCAGTGTTTGTTCGTGGATCCAGAGTCGCCAGCTTGAAGGGGAAGAAAGATATGTATTTCATGGAGGAACTCCTGATCTGTTTTGGATTGATTTTGCTGGTTGGGTTCACTATGGTGGAGTTCACCCTGGAGGTTTTCTGGTTCTTGTGGACGTTCTTGACATTTTGGAGCGTCGTGTTCATCCTGTGTCTCCATTGTCCCTGTATCAGTCGCTATCTGGATTAGGCCAATGATTCCCGTGTATTTCTCATAGCCCTGTTCTCTCAAATCTTGAGAGGCTATGTGTCCAAGTCGTGTAATCCTCGGTGTAAATCCAGATCTATGAATAAAGCTCTTATTTCTCCTCTGTTCCCCTCTTCTTGCTTTAAATCTCGGGGCGAGATTTCTTTAAGGGGGGTAGGTTGTAACACTTCAGTTCTTGGCTTAGCTAAATCTTGCATCTCATGGGCATGATCATATCATAAGCATCATTATTGCATTTTGTGGTAGCAATTGTTGAGTGCTTGATTAAAAGTGCAAATAGGGTTTATCTAGTGGTTGCTAGAAGTCGTATTTGTGATGCTTTTCTCAAAATGGAGCTTTAATAAAGTTTATGCAGAAAATTATTTGGAGAAAACTTTGTTTTGACCTCAAGTCTTGAAAATGTGTTTTAGGGCATGAAAAAGGGCAAAAACAGATTTATTCTTTTCAAAAATCAATTTTTATATGTATTTTATTTGACCCAAATTCACACTTTCAAATCTAGGCCGAATTAGCAAAAACTTTCTACATGAAAGTTATTCTTCTCATTATTTTGAGAAACTTTCATGTTCTCACTTTTTTCAAATTCGCTTTAGTTTTCAAATTATGGCCGGTCAAAATTTTCAAGTAAAGACAAAGCAAAGGGACCCACCCCGGGCCCCACCTGTCATCATTCTTCTCCTTCCCCTCTCTCGCTTCCCGCACAGAACGCCGCAGCCGCTGCGCGCGGCCGGGCCGCCCCGCCCGCCGCCTTCGGCGGCCGTCCCGCTGATGCCGCACGCCGCTCCGCGACGCGCGCTACGCGACGCCGCCGACAAGCACGCCCCGCCTGCAGCCTGCCGTCGCCTGCGCCGCCCGGTTTGCAGCCGCTGCTGCCGCACGCCGCTGGCCGACGAGCAGAGCCACCAAGGGCGTCGCGACGGCACCCCGGCCCGCACGCACTCGAGCACCCTCGCGCTTGCTCGTCTGCCCGCTCTGCCCCGCTGCCGCTGAGCCATTGAAACGCTGCGACGCCGAGCGCCCCTATCACCATCGCCATCGCGTCCGCTTCCACCCGCCCGTGACCCCCCTCTGGCAAAATTGAGGGGCACCGGGCCGCCCTTATAAGCTCTGCGCCAACTCCCGCACTCGCCGCCCCGTTTCCCTCCCTTCTCCCCACTCGCCGCGCAAAGCCGTTAGCCGGCCGGCTCGCCATGGCCGCCGCCCGAGCACCGCCGTTTAGCCGCCGATTCGCCCACCCATTCTTGCAATTGATAGCGCCATCGTTTTCGCTAGGCCTCCTCCGCATCGCGCGCTCGTCGCCATCCGCGCGCCGGAGGCGCCGCCACCCGAGACGCGCCCGCCGGCCGCGGTGCACGCGTCCCGGGCACCACGGCCGCCGCAGGCCAACCGAGCCCACCGGGCCGGGTGCGCCGGGTCCGCGCGAGGCTCCGCCGCCCTTCCTTGGCCGCCGGCGAGCCTCGAACCGGCCGGCCCCTAAGCCGGAATCGCCCTCCCCATTCGTTCCCCGCCGAGGACCTCGAGTCTAGAATTTGAAGAAGGTGAGGTGCTGGGAGGAGAAACAAACCACACTTAGCCGCTGCGTAATGGGCTCCGTTAATTTCCTGGAAGCCTGGGGCCTTTTCTGCAAAAGTGCCGCCACCTGTGCCCATGACGTGTGGGACCAAGGTGACGTCATCGCTGACGTCATTGCTGACGTCAGCATAGCTAGGTGCGGGTGTATGACATGCGGGACCCGTGGGTGACGCCATGCCGACGTCATTTGTGACGTCATCGGGCCACATGCCCGGGTGCACGAGTCGGGTGTACCTAGCTTAGATCCATGCCTGGGTGCAGCACCGGGTACGCATAGCGTATTAGGTCCGGTTTTTAAAAGAAAAGGAAATTTCAGATTTCTATATAAATCTTGTAAAAATTCTACAGGAGCTAGGAGTGTCCAATTTGAGTGATCTTGGTCTTGTTGTAATCCTTGTGAAGTGTAGTATCTAGGAAAAATATAATATTCCCTGTTTGAGCAACGTTTCTGTATAGTTTTATTTAAATTGATTAATTGTTGTTTATCTTTGAAATTGCATAGATAATTCTAGGAAGCTCGTAAAAATATGATTTTGGTCTTGTTGGTCTTGTTTTGAGGTGCTCTGTCTATTAAAAAGATATCACTTGCATATCTAGTGTAATTTTATATAGTTGTAGTTCAAGTGCTTATTATTGCCTTGCTCTTGAATAAATTCATAAATAGGGTCTTTACTTCAAGTTAAGAGTTAATTCTTTTTGTGGGCTGTTTATATGTTAGTAGGAAGTCATTGATGTGATTAACACATGAGTTTGCCATACTTCATAATACAAAGTATTTATAGGTCCAATTAATTGTGCTGTCTTGTGAATTATGCATAGGTCAGTAGGTTTATCCAAATGGGATGAAATTTGGTTGGTAGACTAGTATTGCCATGCTATGTCTACTGTAATTTTTGTAGGATTTTAGGAGTAGCCAATCATGGTGCTCCTGTTCAACTCTTGGATGTTCAAATTAGGGGTTAAGTCCATTGATGCTAGGCTAATCTAATTATAAGTTGGGTTTCTGATTAACTTGTCTAAAGATGATAGTTAGTGTGTTAGCTTGACCATCTACTGTTAAAGTTTCATGGTCATTGCATGAATTGTTTAGGAGTTATGGGTGTGACAAGATGGTCACTAGGGCTGTTTTAGTGGCTGTTTTGCCGAATGAGTCCCGATGTTTTGTGTTTTAGGTGTAGTTAACATGGGAATCAGCTTGTTATGTCTTCAGATGTTTGATGGAGAACTTCATAAGCTTTCCAGAATGTCTTCATTCTTATCCCTAGGGTCTATGATTATTTATTTATGATTTATTTACTGATCTGTTAGTTATATGGTTATGACTAGTATTGATGCTTGAAGGAGTGATGTCGTGTGCTAGGCCTATTGTCAAGGGTCAAGGTGATTAGTGGTATGATGAGTGGTTAAGTAGTATACTAGGATGGGTAGATCATGAGGAATTGGTTAGGATGATTATGCTTGAGTGTAGTCCCTTTGGCTTTACCGACTTGTTTGTCAGGTGGTAGTAGAAAAGGATGTCTTTACTAGGATTACGTTGTTGTAGTAGAAAATGAAGTAGATGACATGTGCTTATGGTACATATTCTTGGATGATGTTGACTACCTTGTAGAAAGAATAATCAAGCACTCATTCGCATTATCATACCATGTGTATTCTTAGTATTCATACATGCACCCGCATCATACAGGATCGCTAGGAGAACAGAACGTGACGTGGGACAAGGATCCAAAAGAGGAGTCACCAAGGGGAACCTCGGCATGTGAGGTGATCGAGAACCAGGAACCAGACGTGGAGTGATCAAGTACTGGGAGCTTCAACATCGCTCATTTTAGGAAGGCAAGCCCCGGAGCATTTCTCCTACGGTTTGCAAAATGATTTACTTTGCGTCCTTTATTGTTTATGATGCATTAAGTTTATAGGCGTTACTTGGAACCGTTATCGCATTATGAGTACCTTGATCCACCTGAATACCTTTACCCTTTTTAAGTTTAGGATCGTTCATATGCTTAGCACTGCTTAATTAGATCGGTAGAAGACGGGTGATTGACCCTCATCCGCGAGGTAGGCGGTTACTACCCTATGGTTGAGGAAAAGGAAGTTGGTTTAGAGAAAATAACCATGTGGCCATGTTAAATCACGACTGGTCGGAGTTTGTGGTGTGTTAGACCATGGAAACTCCGTCTGTGTCACTTAAGGAAATATGACTTTGTACGTCCTCGGATCATGTTGAACAATGCCTCACGATAGCCGGGAAGGATGCGATCATCCGACCGCGAAGCCTTGAGGATGTTTGGGCCGGAATTTCAGCAGAGTTGAGTGTATTGCCCACAGTGCGCGGAGGAGTAATCCCAAAGGTGGCCGGTCGCGCCGGAGGTACTGGGTAGCCGGCATGCCCCGGTGCAATCGTATTTGCCGAAATTCGCGATTCCACCCGAATAGACCAAGGTGATCTAATCGACCCGACGGGAGACGTGTGGTTTGTGTGAGGAATACACGCCACCGGGTTTGCAATTGATTATAATCACCATCGTTCTCGGACAAGAACACTTGACCGAGCAGCGCACTGTCGCCAATCTATGTGCAAAGTAAGATGGTTATGTTTCGATGTTGTTGATGCTTGTAAGCTCAACCTCGAAGGATAAGATGTTGTTGATTGTTTTACCCCGAAGTTGGAGTAGTACAAAGCTAATGTAGTGATGTCGTGATCCAACTTAAAAGATGATAAGCTAGAGAAACCTTTATCACTAAATGATTATTTAATAAGCTCATCTTTTATCGCAAGTTTAAATGAGTCAAACTACCCCACTTATAAAGCCTTGCATACTCCTTGGTGTCACTTTATTTTTGGTTTATGACGGTAAGTCTAGCCGAGTACCTTCTTGTACTCGTGGTTTTATTCCCACTTGCTGCGCATCATAAGACCTTTGCCGTGGCAACAAGATGGACCCGTATCCCACTACGGAGGATTAGAACTTGGGCAAGGTCATCTTTTATATCCCATTCCTCCATGCTTTTACCGGATTTGATGATGGACCAGTGCACTATTTTTAGCTAAGTGTGCGTTTGTAAAACGACATTTTATTTTGCTTCCGCAGTTTGGTTTTCAACTTGGCATTGTAATAAATATTTCATAACTCCGATGTATTTAATTACTTGTGAACTTATGTATTACTATGAACGGTTTATGTTGAACTTAATTCGGTCTGGGCTGTATGGTGGAAAGTTTGAAATCCTTCGTGGTTTCACGGACTACTGGGTTGATATAAGCGTCATGTGCTAATTAAGTTGCTTAGGCGACATCAGTAGTACATTATGTTTATATTAATTGGTCGGTTCTGTTACAAGCAGGACAGATTGCATGTAGAAATTACTTTGTTTCACCAAGTTAAGCAAACCATGACTTTGATCACACCCAGAGCTACATTATAGCCTATAATGAGCCTACAAAAATTATCAAACCCATATCTTACCTATACAAATGATTTATGAATTATTTCCTTCTAGCTCCTAAATCATGCTTGAACTACAACTCTATATTTTTACACAGACTCATACATGATATATTTATCACAAAGAAGAGCATAGCAATACATGACTAACAAAGCAAGAATCATATTTTTCTCGATCAACAAAAGTGAATTACTATGCATTTCCTAAGATTACCGGCATTTCAAGAAATAAATCTAAGCTCAATATAAAAGTACCTCAAACATGGCATTTCATATTTTCTATGCATAGCTCATCTAATAAGAAAAATACTGCAATTTGAATCACTCAGTTTTGGACATGTATAGCTCCCTCTATGAATTTTGAAAGAATTAAATAGGATTATGAAATCTTTTTCCTAATTTCGAATGGGACAAACAACTTTTCGATAGGCCCCCGCTCTTTCCCGAAATCACGTAACGACAATTCTCAAGATCTATGTGTGTGGCGCTTTTTCACAGGAACCCTCACGTTCCTCTAATTTTAAGGAGGGGGTCCCCGAGATGGGAACAAGCAGCAGCCTCGGGAGCTAGCCGTGCCGGCGGCTCGGTGGCTCTCCGGCGGTGGTTGAGCGGCGGCAGAGCCTCGGGGTGGCACTGCGCACCCACTGCTGCCCACTAACTGGGCCGCGACGGCCCGAGGCCCGGTAGGCGCATGAGACCGCGGCTCGCCGGCAAACCGGCATGGCGGCGGCCACCTCTGCGCGACCGTCGGCTACAGGACAAGGACGCGGGAGAGACGGCGCAAGCCGAGGATCGCGACTCCGTTGTAACGTCGAGATGGCGGACTAGAGGGGGGGTGAATAGTCCTTTTTAAAACTAATCGCTCCGGCTAACCGATATAAGTGCGGAATTAAATCTATCGGCCTAGCCAAGACTTCACCCCTCTATCTATGTCTCTAGATGCACCTTGTAAAAGATCCTAAACAAGAAGACAAGGTGCCAATCTAGCTAATGCACACTAAACAAGTCTAGCTTGCAAGGTCACACAATCCTAAGCAACTAGTACTTTAGCAACCGGGTGCACCTACACAATTCTAATGAGCAAAAGCACAAAGCCAAACCTAAGCTCACTAGATGCTCAAGGACAAAGCTACACAAGCTAAACCCAAGAGCTCAAACTTACTTAACTACACAAGCTAAGCAAGGCAACTTACTCTACTTCTAGCTACACAAGCAAGAAGGTGATTAACAAGCTACTCAAGCTAACTAACCACAAGAGCAACTACACAAGCTATACAAGAATGTAAGGAATGCAAATACAAAGCTTGTGAAAGAGATTGCAAACCACCGCGAAGTGTGGACACAAAATGACTCGGCGATTTTTCACCAGTTCACTTGGTTGCCCCCAAGCTACGTCCCGTTGTGTCGACCAACACCTTCGGTGGTTCCTCCGGTCTTTTCACCTAGATGGTTCTTCGGTGTGACCCTCAAGTCACTTGCCCCTCAAGGCACGCCCGCAAGGCACCGCAAGACACCACTCTCAAGTGAGCCCCTCAAGGCACCGTGCAAACCAACACACGCAAGGGTGGTAACTCAATGACATGCGCAATCCAATAAGGCTACTCTTCGCGATCCCCGCGAGGTGAGCACCGAACCTCTCACAATCTCTTCTCCGAGCACCGTATCTCCACGCGTGCTACCACGGAGCCACTTGCCACCAAGCCGTCTAGGAGGTGGCAATCCTCCAAGAGTAACAAGCTCTCCCGCTTGCAACACAACCACCTAGTGCCACAAATGCAATCTCACAAAGCACTCGCACTACAATCGCTCTTCTCACACTATCGAATGATCACCACCAAGCATATGTGAGTTAGAGGGCTTCCAAGCACCACCACACAAGGCAACATAGCCAGGGCGTGCTCAGCCACCGGCCTAAGCCGGCCAACCAACTATTTATAGACCCAAGGTCTCAACTAGCCTTTACCCACCTCGGCAACACCGCAAAGATTTCGCGGACGCGTCCGGAGCAAGCCGCCGGACGCGTCCGGCGCTCCTCCGCGCTCCACGTGTCCCCGCGATTCAAACATAACCGTTGGCGCCCAACGGCTCTTTCTCCTTTGCTCGGAAGCCATGCGCCGGACGCGCCGGACCACCGCCGAACGCGTCCGCCAAGCAGCAACCACCAACGTGCCGCGCGCGCGAACATACCGGGTCCGTGTCCGGCGACCCGCGGACGCGCGCGCCCTGGCCCGCCGGGGCCACAACGTTGCGCACCTTCGCAAACTAGCCGTTGGACCACTACACGCGCCGGACGCGTCCGCACCTTTGAGCGGGACGCGGCCGTAACACCGTGTAGCGTCCGCCGAACTCTTCAACACCGCGCCCGCAAGCCGACGTCGGGATTCGCGGACGCGTCCGCTCGGCGTCCGCAGACCCGCCGGACGCGCACCGAAAGTCCCGCCACGCCAACTTCTTCGCCCTTCACTTCACAACGCGCCGGACGCTGTCCGCCCGCGTCCGGCCGTTTCGGCCTCGGCCCGCCGCTTTCGCTAGCCCTCCGCCGCCGCGCCGACGCCCATCAAGCGCCGGACGCTGTCCGGTGCTCCTCAAGGCGCGTTCGGCGCCTTCTCGCAGAGCACACTCCGTCGTTTCGCCGCCACGTCGCAACGCCAACTTCTCCACCATGCTATCCAACAAGTATACCAACTTGATCACCATGGATAGTATGTTTCCAACAACAATTTGCAGCCGGCGCAATGGAAAATATGCCTCCAATTTTCCTGAAAGCGCAGCGCGTCCAAACGCCACCTTTGTAAATGTGCCAACACCACCAAGTGTACAACTCCATGTGCTTGTGTGTTAGCATTTTCACAATCATTTTCAAAGGATTTTCTCTTCATCTCACAACGCCACTCGATCCTAGCACATCGCAATGTTAGATCGCTCAAGTGGCACTAGATGACCGATATGCAAACAAGATTACCCTCTTGATAGTACGGCCATCTATCCTAAATCCGGTCAAGTACTTCTCTACTCAACCTTAGACCGGTGAAATGAAATGCCCTAGGTTATACCTTTGCCTTGCGCATTTCCATCTCCACCGTCTTCCTCCATTGTGCCAATGCATCGCATGCATGACACGATCATCAAATGATATGATCCACTTCATATCATCATGTGACACTCTTGGTCCGTCGATCTTGACCTCACTTGCTCTTCACCGTCGCGTCGGTCCATCGGCGCCAAGTCTTGCCCAAGCTTCACCATCGCATGGTCCTTCGCTCGTAGCCTCAACTTGCCCTTCACACTTGCAACCGGTCCATCGAGCCAAGCCTCATCTTGATCTTCACCACTTGGTCACATGACTCCATGTCATGTCTCATTTGCAATGAGCTCCTCCATCAACTCATGTGTTGAGCCTCTCATCTCCAAGCCATCTCCACCATGGCATATGTTGCTCACACACATGTACCTGTGAACTAACTCCTGTGTATCTCAATCATCACACATGTTAGTCCACCTAAAGTTGTCACTCAATTATCAAAACCAAACAAGGGCCTTTCATCCGTGCTCAGATTTCGACGAGAAGGAGCGGAGGCGCGGGCGCAGTCACGGCACCGAGGAACCCCGGCCATGGCGAAATCGAGCCGTGAGGCCGCGTCGGTTTTCCAACGCGACGGAGAAGGATGGCGAGGCTAGCGCATGGCAAGGCAACTCCACTGGCGGCACTGGCTGTGGAGATGGCGGCGCAGGGGAAGGAAACGGCGGTGGCTGAAGCTTTCACGGCGGCAACAATGGCGGCGGCGCGCGCACTCGTCTCGGGGAAGAGGATGGGCGAGGAGAGGCAGAGAGGAGTGGGGGAGAAGAGAGTGAGAGTGGAGTGGAGTGCGCTGGGTGGCCTTCCCCCCTTCTGGCAGGACGAGCAGACGCCCGGCGGCGCGTGGCGAAGGCGTGGGTGAACGCGGACGCGTGGGCGCGGCGGTGGCGAGCATGCTGGAAGACCACATCGTCATTTCCCCAAACACGTGGCGTGCGTCCGAGTTGGTTCGGTGGGAGGCCGATTTGGGCCACTTCCAGGACAAATTGGGTCATGGGCCCAAAACAAAGTTTGAAGCCCACGCATTGCTCAGTGTTTTCTATTTAGACACCTTGGTCATTTGAGCTATAGATTAGGAGATATTTGAGTACCAACATAGCAATGTCAACACTCAAACGACGGTCGATCTAGGCTTGGATTTTCTTAAATTGGATGGCTAAACTTGATCGAATTGATCCCAACTTTTGGCATGTCGTGCCCCAATGGGTTAGCTATGTTTTTCCTAATGGGGCCAACTAAAGTTGTTTCACGGAATTTGGAGAACGTGGCATGCCAATCGGCCGACGTCGTTAAACCTAGCAACTTCAAGTTACTCGCTTTGAGCACCTTCTAGGCATTTTCATGAAAAAGTCAAAACATAAAGTTTTCTCAAAATACTCTCCTCTTCGAACTTTATTAAAGGTCCGACTCGAGATAAGCAACGTAGCTACTACTTCTAGTTCAAACCAACAATCACACTTAAACAATAAGTCAAGCATAGTGCAAACAAACATCAAGCAATCATGTCAAGATGATGATTAGATGCTAATGATATGATTACGCTCATGATTTGCAAGAGTTAATGCATGATTAACGTCCGTGAAGTTACAGCCTCCTTCAAAGCCATTGCAAAGAGGGTGTTTTAATACTCCGAGGCCCAGGCCTTGTTGATTATAGACTACAGACATCACCGCTAGGACAAATAGCAAGCAGGGCGATAGGGGTCTCCTTGCCTTACTCCTCTGAGGCATTTGAAATTTTTTCCAGGGCAGCCATTGAGAATCACTGATGAGGTTCCACTGCTGAGCAGGTTTTGTGTCCACTTAATCCATTTGTGGGGGAAGCCTTTATGTTTGAGAACATCTAGAAGGAAGGGATGCTCCAGCTTTGTCAAAAGCTTTCTCAAAGTCCAGCTTCAGGATGACTACCTCCTTCTTGGATTTGTGGTAGAGATGCAGAACCGGAAGGACCAGCTAGACAAATTCCCCGAATGGTTCTTCCTTTAATGAAGCCATATTGGTTCTGATGTATGAGCTGCACAATTTCTGATTGAAGTATAGTGGCAAGGATTTTGGTGATGCACTTTAGGGAGTAGTTGAGCAATGAGATTGGCCTAAAGTCCCCTACTGACTCAACATTATCCTTCTTGGGAATCAGAGCAATGACAGAGGAATTGATGCTTGAAATGTCTATGTTGTTCTGTGAAAAGTCACTGAATAGTCTGATGAAATCATTCTTGATTATGGGCCAGCATTTTTTAATGAACATTCCATTGAACCCATCAGGGCCAGGAGCATGTTCATTTGGTAGAGAGCTTATGACTTCCTTTATCTCTAGGTCCGAGAAGTCATCAGCCAGGTGATCTAAGTCCTTTGTTAAGAGAAAAGAGCTTAAGTCATATGAGATACCTATGAAGTCAAGTCTGCCCATTCTAGCTTTGAAGGAATTCCAGAGAAGGTTTGCCTTTTGATCATGATCAGAGATGATGGACCCATTTGAATCAAGTAGAGACACTATGAAATTTCTTTTATATGCGTAAGTGGCCATAATGTGAAAGAAATGTGTGTTTTCATCACCTAGCTTGGCCCATCTAACAGTGTTTCTTTGCCTCCAATACGCCTCTTGACTCAAGCAAATTTTCAAGGTGCTCTTTAACTAGTTTTCTCGAAAGCCGATTCATGTCTTGACAAGATTCTCTCGCTCTTCAAGGCCTTCTAGCAAAGATAGCACCCAGCTGCGCTTATGAATGAGCTTGCTAAGGTGAGAGAGGTTTTTGCTCCATTTTTTCAGCCCATATCTCACTTGCTTGAATTTGATGGCCAAGTTTTTAGCAAAGATTTGCAAAAAAAAAAAGGTGCATTATTCCAATGAAGATTCACAGCCTCTAGGAATCCCGGGTGTTCCAAATGTGCTTTCAAATCTCGAAAAGGTTGGATTTGGGAATGCTATTTCCAATATGGAGGACATATGGCATGTGATCGAGGTTGGCTTGGCTAGAGGTTGCACATAAGTTGCAGGAATAAAGTTGCCCAAATAAGAAAGCGTGAAGACCCAATCCAACTTAACTAGTAGTGGGTCTTCCCGCATGTTACCCGTGTGTATTGTCCACCACCGAAAGGGATTTCGATAGGTCAAGATCAGAAATAAGATCATTAAACATCTCGCATTTCATTGATATCTCCTCCCGTTTTGTTTCGTTCTCCCGGGCTTCGTACAAATTGAAGTCTCCACCCACCGCCCAATTGTCAAAGCTGCTGGTGTCCAAGTTTATCAGCAAGGTAATGAAGTTGTATTTCTGTTCTGAATGAGCAGGTCCATAGATGTTTGTGATATGGAAAGTATTATTGTCTGCCCTGCAAGTGAGCTTGACGGTTATACCAAAAGAGCAGGACTGGATGCCGACTCCATCAAACATGCTGCTGTTCCACACTGTGAGCAACCCCCCTGAGGCGCCTGTTGATGGGAAGAACACAAATCTATCTAGGTGTCTTGGACAAAACTTCTTGATGTAGTAGCTGTCAAAGTTTTCCCTCTTAGTTTCCCGTAGGCGAGGACGTGACAAGCGCTTTCCTGTATTTTCTCTCTAATCGAGTCCCATTTCCCTTCCGAATTGATCCCTCTAATGTTCCGCACGAATCTTGCTGTTGTTGTTTTGATTGGTTGTGTTACTCATTAAGGAAACAATGTTGGGATTGGGGCTGGTTTGATCTTAAACAAGTCAAACAAGGGATGATGTGTTTAGAGTCACATCTCAGCAATAGGAAGATAAAGTCCAATGGCTGAATCACAAAGTAATAGAAAGATGGCAGAGCAGTCCAGTGGTGAAAAGGGACCACCACGATAAACCAAGAGACAAATATTATTACTGATGATCGAAAGATAAAGTCTCACACGAGACAGGAAATGGCACACATGGCTAGGTACCAACTTAAAGTATAGCAGATGATAAAACCAGTACATGCACTGGATTGAACTAAAGATGAAACAAAAGAAGTAATTATTCTGCGCCATCTGGATCATTGGCGCTGCAGACTGAGCTTTGGGTATTCTGCGCCATCTGGATCATTGGCGCTGCAGACTGAATTTGGGTCTTCTATTCATCAAGATCATCGGCTTCAAACATGACAGCAGAGACAGCTTTAGGCTGCATCTGGAGGAACCCCTCCCCGATTCCTAAGAGCACATCCCTTGTCAGATAGGGTGCAGGAGGGGGTATCATGGCCAGCGGTGTAGCATCTTCAACCACTTCATCGGATTGATCTTCTTCTTCTTGGAGCATTTCTTGTGCTTCTGTTTCTTGGTGCCACTTGGGCCTTCAATGTTTTCAGTCTTGCCCTTTGCTGAATGTGCTGCGGCTTCTTTCGCTGTTTTGAACCCACCAAGGCGATCTGCCACTCGGCGACTCGCGCCGAGGAGATTGTTGTCCAGCAGCACTTCGCTGTTGATGATTTTCTTCTTCTTCCCGTCATGACTTGCTGTCTGCAGAGGCGGAGCTCCCCATACGGCAGGGGGGGGCAGCTGCCCCACCTACAGCCGCACAGGAGCCCCTACTACTCTCTTCTTCCTCAAGCACGGCAATCAAGAGCAGCGGCGTTCAACCTCTCCGACGGCGCTGTGACTAAACTGGAATGCGTTCTTTGGAGGGGCAAGGGGACAAGGGTCAAGGGGTGCACGGGCGAGGCCAAAGGCCCAACAACACCATCAGCCCAGCATTACTGCATTAGAGAATCACCGACTGTTTCCTAGCTCTCGATCCCCAAGCTCGTGACACGGCCGGCCACGAACACCGCACCACACATCAGGCTACTGTCGCGCTGCCACCGCTTCCTAGGCCTTAGCTCCAGCTCGTCTCTTGTGCCGGCTGCCCACCACCCTCCGGCGTCCCTTACCGTGTGCCCTGCCAGCCTGTTGGGCCGCAAGCTGCCTCCAACCGGTCGGCTGCTGGTGCCCTATCTCCTATCTACCTGATGCAGCGGCTCAGTGCAGGCCTCCAGGGGCAAGGCAACAGCAAGCAGGTCATGGAGGACGGGATGGGAGATGGTGTTTGTTGGGTTCATGGATTATATTTGGTTGATATAAACCAGTATGTTCTAAAAAGAGATATCACTCTTCAATCAATCTTTAAATTTGTCATATATTAGACATCCATTGGTGTTTGAATGATGTCATTAAAAGATTATGTCCATAGTTCGCCCCACCTAAATTTTCGACCGAGCTCCGCCACTGGCTGTCTGGAAGACTAGTGGGGCCTCACTGAGCATCTCCAAGTCTGAATCCTGATCCACAGCAGCCACAGGAGTGGCCACCTCTGTTTCAACCTCCATCGGCTCTGCCTCTTCAGATTCTTCACCATCAGATTCACCATGCAGGTTGTAAGCTCTGGCTAGCTTTTCTTTCTCCGGATCACCTTCAACCAGCTGGGGCAGAGAGATGTATGCAATATGGAACAAGAGGTCATTATCATTGAAATAAGAGGGGATCATGGTGGAGTCATCGATGTCAAGATGATTTAGAAAGCGAAAGATAACTAGAAGTCTAAACTAGAAGCAAGAATGCAAGATGATGTGCCTTTTACCTTCGAGTAATAAACCTGCGAAAGTGGTCCGAACGGAACCCCAACATGTATACCTCCTCGCACATGTGAAGCAGGTGAAGCAATGGCCGCAGGGTATCAAGAAGCAGCTCCGGGGCGCGTCGTAGCAGATCTTGCACATCTTCTCCATGATCGGATCTTCAGCTTCAGCAGGGCACGTACTGGACTCGGGCTGCTGCTCTTCGGTTGCTCCGTAGCTGAAGAACACCTCTGTCCTTGGCAGAATTGGTTCGGTTTCACTTTCACGGCCTGTTGCGTCTTGGCGCCGAATTGGCTCCTGTTCTGCCTCTGCTGCATCAGTATTTTCTGCTAGTTGTTGCTTCAGGAAGCAGTAAAGCACCGCTAGTAAAACCACTGCAATTGAAATCAGATGGAAGTAGAATGTTAAATGAATATGAGTGGGCAATTGGATAACCAAATCGAAAGTAGTAAAGTAGTTATGAATTGATGCAACACCTGCTACCACAAGGCATGTGAACCATTGGGAAGCAAATGGTACGCGTTTTTTTTGGCCTCTACGAATCTGCAATCAGATCTGCAATAACCTTCAAACCAGGATTTTTCTTTCCTACCTACTACTTTTTAGATAGAAGAGAGAAAAACAGGTAGAGATAAGTACCTTCAACTGTACGTATAGTCCAGAAAGATGTCGTATGGTCCAGAAAGATATCAGCAAGAAACCTTTCAGTCTGTCCTGAAGCAAGAAACCTTAGAGACAATTGTCAAATGAGATCACAGACAGGGGTCTTCATGGTACATGGGGTGCTCTTTTGTTTGAAGCCCTTCGTGAGCAGGAGATATAAGAGAAGATCTATTGATCAGTTTGTAGAATTAGTGAATTTAATCCTTCATCTGATTTACTCGGGACTGAAAACCAAGAGATGGTTGACCAGCAGCTATGCTAACCAATGGCTGCAAGAGCGAGGCTAACTACCATTCCTTCTGTTCAGTAGTACTGGCTTGTGTTGCTGGATCATATTATTGATTTTTTTCATGAATAAGTTTAGAGTAAACTGATACATGAAAAATAAATAAATAATAAATTTGAAGCAAGGATAATTTAGTTAGACGTAACTGGATTGATGACTGACAATTGTTTCTGCCATTTTTTGGATACCATAAATCATATCTTTTTAGATTGTGTTTATGCCAAATTCTTATGGAGCGCTGTACATTTACCTTTTGGATTATCACCTCCCACATATATGACTGACCTTTTCATTAGGTGGCCAAAAATTGCTAACAAAAAGTATAATTCATTGTTATTAATAGTAGCAGCGACGCTTTATTGGGCAATTTGGATAACGAGAAACAAAATGGTTTTTGATAAATGTAGACAAAAATCTTTCTTGCAGGTTTATTCAGGGGAACACACCGACTTCGACAAAGGGGCAAGTCTCGCCGACATGATGATCGAAGGATCAGCTGATCCAAGTTGGACAGCTTCCTAGAGCTGTTAGCGTTGCAGTTTTTTTTTTAGTTCCAAAGGATGGTTTTCTACAAGATATATTGGTTATGTTTAGTTTAAACCATATTTCGTGTAAGTTTCCATGTGGTGGGCTGCAAAATTTGTGTTATTTGCGGTCCATGTTGGTGTCTCGTGGCTAGCAAGATGTAATAATTGGCCTGATTCTATCGGTTGATAGATGAAGTCGGGTATAAACTATCTATTATCTAAAAAACTCTCAAAGGAAATGTACTAGATCAACTCTCACCCAAATGCAATCTCAACTAAGCAAATATGAGTGAGGTTTGTTGAGTTTCATTCTCTATTGACTATTGAGCGTGTCTGTTTGGAATGCCAAGGGAGAGCACACCCTCTATTTATACGTTTGCTGAAGAAAGTAGCCATTACCCTTTTTTTCACTGAAATTGTCAGCCTCAGCGGACCTCCAATGCATACACGAGTACTGTACCAGAGAGTTCCAATGGTCGACTCCAACAGCTCTTATTACCCTAAAAGCCTATCTAGGTGATCTTCTATTATTAATAGTGCATTTTTTCTTTTTCTTTTTCTCTCCCAAAATTGCCAATATACTTTTAGTTCAAGGATTAATCTGTGTATCACCTTCAATCAAATGCTATATACCATCACAATTACGTGTTATTGTAAAACACGATAATACATCTGCTAAGGTGTGCATACACGCAGGTAGCATAATTTATTTTTCTGATACACCATTTATTTATCTATAGAGAAGCAACATAAATCCATACACCACATAACGACCATATATATGTTAATAGTAAGTATACTAAAATGATCAAATTTTCTTGAGCACCATCTGTGCTCCGTGGTCCGGCTGCAGTCCGGAGACGGCGAATGGTGCGTGTGTGTAGGACGCTGAGAGCCCAAACGAGAAGCGTTGCAGCATCATGGCCAGTGCTACCTTGGCCTCCAACAGCGCAAAGTTCTGGCCAATGCAGATCCGTGGCCCCCAGCCAAAGGGGAAGAATGCCGTACCATCTTTGGACGCCTTGGAGATGCCGTTAGCAAATCTCTGGCCTGAACTCCTCCACGTCTTCTCCCCACACATCCGGATCATGATGAATGGTCACTATTGGTAACATAAGTGTCACTCCAGGTGGGTACTTGATCCCTCCCAGCTCCATCTCCTTGTACGTTTGCTGGCCAAGAACTGGTATCGGTGGGTACAGCCTAAGCACCTCGTATAAAACCGTGGTTATCTGCCGCACAACAAGAGCCAAGATTAGTAAGCACAAATAATGCTCTTGAAACTAAATAACAACTCAATCTTTATGGACAATTGTATATCACTAGCTAATTGTCTTCGCGAAAATTACCACTTTCAAATTATTTATGCCATTGAGATCCGGTTCATTCTTCCCGAAAACCTGCAGAACCTCCTCCCTGGCGCGGTCTTGCCACTCGGGGTGCATGCTCAGCACGATCAGTGTCCATGTGAGCAGCACTGAAGTTGTTTCCATTCCGGCGAAGTACAACACCTTCAGCTCGCCGATGACGTCGTCCATGGTCATAACTGGTTTGGAGCTTCCACTTCCATGGCTTTCTTCGATGTTGGACTGCATCAGCATGCCTAGCAGGTCGCTGTCATCAGCATGTCCATTCTTCATGGCGATCTCCCGCTTGTTGATGATGCCTTTCAACAGCGCTTCAACCTCTCGCGCGTTTGCTTTGATCTTTCTGTTCAGTTTGGTTGGTAGGTAGCTGAAGAGAAGAGACAAGGAGGAATATCAGAGGGCGAACACGAAAACCCAATGCTGTGAGTGAATAAAATGCACGAGTCTATGAGCTCACGTATAACCGGGGATGTATAAGTTTGGAGAATTTTTACAATGGTTGTTGGAAATTGGATGGCTCACGACGCTCGATCCAATGGCTAAAAAGGTATAGTTACCCAGAGTTACCAATTTAAGAGTTACCGGATATGGACCTAGTGTGTATTAAATGGTGGGCCCATACGCACCAGGTGTGTACTAAAATTGGTGAGATCAACATCTAAATTTTATTTCTCTAATTCTAATTTTGAATTTTTTTAATGTAGTTAAGGGTAATATGGTAAATGTTAATAAGAATATAATGTTTAGAGTACTTTATGAAATGGTTAAAGTTATATGTTCCTGAATTGTATTTCTCGTGTTGCAACGTCTTCCTACTCTCCGACTTCCCATGCTGCGCTGCGGCGGCGCCGGCTGGGCGAGGGCGAGGGCGAGGCAGGGCACGCAATCTCTCCAGTCCTGGCGAAGGCGTAGATCCACGAGGCCCCGCGCCTCGCCGCCCTCGTCGACGCGCTCCTCGCCGCCGCCAACCGTCCCAACCATGTGCCCGTCCCTGCGCGCCCTCGTCGACGCGCTGCCGGGTCTCCTCGTCGAGCCCTCGGGCACCTCTACGCGCTCGCCGCCACGGAGCACTCCCCGGCCGCGCTGTCCTACCTCCCTCGGAGGTGAACGTCAGGGACATAGGAAGGTGCTCCCTCTGCTCGTGGACCGGCCGCAGGTGCTCACGCCCGCAGCAGGAGATGATAGCCATCCTCGCCGAGGTCGCGTTGGCTGTGCTCCAGTGGGCGCCAGCGATTGCAGTGCAGCTCACGCTCTTCGTCCAGTCCCCGGATGCCTTTGGGGCTGAGGATGAGCGCGCGATGGTTGGTATAAGTTCAAAATTGGCTTGTGTGCGTTGCTCTGAATGATGAACTCGTGATAATTGGCTTGTCATGTTATCTAATTGGCAATTATCAAGTATGACCCTCACTAGTGTGCACACTTGCACTTGTGTTTGACTGCTGAAGAGAAACAGGCATGGTGATTTGCTCAACAAGTATATGTACCTCACTGTGAGGGTGGATATGAGGCAAATTGAGAAGACAATTCAGTATCTTATTGGCTCAACAAGTATATGTATCTTACTGGAGAGTGTTTGTATGTGTTCTAGATATGTTTATTTTTTTGTGCTTTGGCGTACAACCTTATAATATTCTTATATAAAGTGATAATTGTATAGTACTAGAGTGTTTCTGCAAATTTTGTTCACCTGTGTTGGCTTGTGACAATTGACGTTTCAGTAGCTGAACTCGGGTGCCCAACAGAGTCCCTTTGCAATGTTGTTTTTTCTGAACTGTTGGGTCATGTGCTTGGGTAATCAGGTTTCTTTTTGTCTTTGATGATATCGTGATGTTCAGAAAAATCTGATCGACATGATATCGTGACTGAACGCGAGGTAGGGACAGCGACCTGGACGACGCCGGCAACCCAAGGCGAGCGAGAGGTGCAGGAGTTTCTCGTGTCTCCTTCCAAATATGATTCAACAAGTCATGAACACTTAGGTGCATACATGGACGTATACTTGCTTGCTAGCTTCTTCCCTTGAGATTGCTAGCTTCGTCCCTATTTCGCGAGAAACTTCCTAGCTTATTGTCGCTGCATGGTGACGTCTCACAGCCATCGAGTGTGCGACGTCGCCCGCGTTGGAAAGGCTCTTACCACGCCGAGCAGCGTCCAGGTGCCGAGGGCTTAGCCTCGCGTGGCGACTTTTCTCTCTCTCGATGTCCTGCTGCTCACGTCGGGCGTCGGGCGGGATCAAGGAGGTGGAAGACACAATTACCTTACCAACCTTCCACTTAAAAAATTAATAGTGTTAATTATTTGCTTAGTTACCAAGAATAACCGAGAAGTACCCCCAACCACTGTAAAAGGGCTCATAAGTTTGGCATATGGTTGGCAATTTGCATTTGCTCTGACTGTATCCGGAAGATCCTTCTCCCTTCAGTTATGCTGCTACCAAATGCTGCGCGGGAGATGGCGTCGCCGGTCAGGTCCTGCAGCTCTGGCCAGACATCTATCTCGCGCGCGTCGTCACACCCCATCGAGGCCTCCCATCTACCAATCAGCTCGCTGGTGCAGGCAGTGAAAGCAGGCAGCATTTTCTGCAGTTTTAGGCACTTTAGTCAGCCCTTACAATAACGCCTTGTTTTTTTATCCCACTGATATTTTGCAGAGTAGGTTTATTACCTTCAACTTCTCGAGATGGAAAGCAGGTTTCATGATCTTCCGATGGAGGGCCCATTTGTCGCCTTCAAGAAAGAACAGCCCCTGGGCGATCAGCTTGATGAAATTCGAGGGAAGCTTGGGTTTCTGGAAGTCCCCGGACTTGGTTAGCACTTCACGGACTAGCTTGGGGTCACTGAGGATCACTCGCGGTGCAGGGCCGAACCAGAGCATCGAAATTTTACCTGACGTTTCCCAATTTTCCATACAAGAAACTAAATAGACTCCCAACCATATCCAAACTCCAAACCATAAACTTTATCGAAATGTGCAGGCGGGGTTCATTTCAGCAGCGCAGCGTACCATGTTCTTGGATGGCATTGTGGACGAGCGGCTCCACCCGAGCGCTGATCGCGTGTGACAGCAAAGGCATCGGCTTGGTCCGTGCCTCCTCCAGGAGACGCTCGTTCTCCTTGGCGTCGCCGCCCGGGAAGCGGTACGCCGTGCCACGGAGGCCCTCGGACCGCAGCGCCCGGTCCAGCCTCCGTGGGCTCAGCCAGCTCCACTCCAGCACTTGCCATGCCAACCCCAGGGCCGCCACGCTTCCCAGCACGTAGAGCAGCTCTAATGCAGCAACCGCCATTGCTTTGGATTGGAACTGATCTGTTATTGATGGAGATGGTCACGAGGAACGGTGCTGGTCTCCATTTATAGGAATTAGGATACTTGGCTCTTCCCTGCCGCCGTGCCGCGTGTCTGATTTGTCCTTGATCACAGTTACAGGAAGCTGCCTCCCATGGCGTCTTGGATCGTTTCGTCATCTGCTACGGCATAGTTTGTTGGTTATGCTCAGCTTTTGCAAGCATCATTTCGTCACCTGCTCCGTCATCTGCATTATTTATTTATCTTTTCTCGGACGACAGCGGTGAAGAGGCAAGGATCAGGTGGCTAGCAGCACATAGTCATGTCATACAACTAGTTTCGATGGAAATGGTAGGTGGGTGGGTTGGGTAGTTACTCGTGGCCTTCCTAGTCGTTCTGTTGGCACAGCGTACCCTTATATTATTATCGGCGAAATAGCCATTTCAGTTCTCAAACTATTGAGCAAGGCTCAGTTTGGTCCCTCAACTATCAAAACGTCCAATTTAGTCCCTAAACTATTGATTTACATGTCAATTTAGTACCTCCCCTTTAATTAGTTGCCATGTGTCTCATAGACCATGCAAAAGGTCAATATTGCCCCTGGCACTAATATTAATGCCTTTATATCATGCCATCATTAGTTTGTGAACACTTGCATTTGTTATGTTGAAAACATGAGATATATATGACATCCATTATCAGGAATTTGTTTCTGCATCCACTTCAATGGCTACACATGGACCGATTACAATTTGTTTTTGCACGTTAGCCCTTTCTTGAGCTCCAATGGCGCTCCTCTCGCAACTCATCCTCGCGGCGCTGGATGGGCTCGATGGGTGCAAACGTGGATGTATGTATAGACTATAAATAGATTAGGCTAAATTAGGCAAACCATACAATCACAGAAGGAAACGAAGACAGAGAGGAAAGGAGGACTCCGAGATGAGCGGCTGCTTAAGGATGTAAAGATGGGCAACATTGACATTTTGCATGGACTCGAGACACGTGGCGATTAACTAATGGGGATGGACGAGATTGACCCAAAAATAGATTGTTTAGGACTAAATTGGACGTTTTGATAGTTGACGGACCAAACCGAGCCTTGCTCAATAGTTTGAGGACTAAAATGGCTATTTCGCCATTATTATCCCTCCGTGAAGGAGAACAGAGACGGGAGGAACAAAGTTCTGTCATGTAGTAATTTTGTCTTACTATTATTAATTAGAGATTTCAACCGAGACTCCACGTTAATTCGTACCAAACGTGTTAGAAAAAAAAAGTTAGATATTAAAAACTCCCACAATAATTGAAAACATCTAGCCATCGAATCGATAGGCTCTCATACGATGATCTATACCATTTGATCTTATTTTACAAGATGCACTAGAAGAAAAAGATAAATACTAAATTTCTCCAAATAAATAGAAACATCTCTGGAATTGCTGGATTTGCAAAATAGCAGTAAAGTAGGTATTCAGGACCCCGACTGGAAGGACTATGAGACAGTTGGTAACTGAACTTGAATGCAGTCAGGCAGAAGTTGTATTATGGAAAGTACGCAAACAAATCTGAATGTTCAGACGCAGTAATAGAACTCTTCGATCCTCGCTGAATCTACGGAGTAGTCAGGATAACTGGCTTGCCTGGAGGCCCATAACCCCAAACTGATGAAACTACAGCAAGCAACCTGACGAAACTGATGGCGCCCACACGTTGCTGAATTCTGTCTCTGTGGCAACTCTGATATTTTTTTTTTTTTTGAGGGAGCAACTCTGATATTATTCAACCGAACTCAAGGAACAGGTATATACGTACGTCCGAGAACCCAGATCATGCTTTGAGCAATCCAGAAGAGCACCAGCATGATGATCACATCACTCAGCTCATGAGCTGAGCAGCATTCAGCTAACGCCCTGTTTAGATAGTTGTACAGATTTTTATGAAAATCCCAGAATCTCTAAATTATTCAAAAAGGCTTTTATTAGTTTCAATATTATAGTTTACAAACTGCAGATTCAGAATGCATAGTCCTAGGGTTCTGTATTGGCTAGCGGCCATTTTCACTCACTCTTGGATTACTTCCATGATGAAAGTGTATCACAATTTACAGGGTACACAAGTTTTTAGGTGACACAGACACGGTCGATCAGAAATTCAGAGTTCAGACACAAGCACCATTTGGTGGCCATGCCATCGCCTTCACCAGACTCATCAGAGCTTGCTGGAGACGGCGATGGGCCTGGGCTTGGGCCGAGCCGGTGCGGCCTCCTTGGGCACGACGACGGTGAGCACCCCGTTCTCCACGGCGGCCCTGATGCCGTCCACGCGCACGTTCTCCGGCAGCGCCACGGCCCGCGCGAACTCCGGCTTGCCGCGCTCCGCCACGTGCCACACCGTCCCCTCCTCGTCCTCCTCCTCCTGCTTCCCTTTCCCCTTCTCCTTGGCCGCGGGCGGGGCGCCCCGGATGGTGAGCACGTTGCCCTCCTCGACCTGGACCTTGACGTCGTCCTTGCCGAGGCCCGGCACGTTGACGCGGAGCACGTGCGAGGCCGGGGTCTCCACCCAGTCCATGGCCGCCGCCGCCCCCGCGCCGGAGGACCACTCGAACGCGGGGAAGGGGCGCGCGTGGAAGAGGCGGCGCCGGAACGGGCTCCCGAAGAAAAAGTCCGCCATTGGAGTTGGAGCGGAGCTGGATCGATGCAATTAACAATTTGAAATCGCAGAGGAGCTACCAGTACTTTTTGGGACGCCTGGCGAATTGGAGAAGACGGGAGCAATGTGGGACGGGGAGGGGTTTAAATTATGATGAACACGTGACACGTCCACGTCACACCGGATGGTTCCGGAACCTGATAGAGAGGCGTGGACGATGATGTAGCGGGGTGATTGAAGAAGCCTCTAGAATATCAATATGATGGCACTTCTGAACTCTGAATTAAGCATACACAGTGGTGGTTTGCCAAGCGTTACTGAAAATTCGACGGGAGGTGATCAACAGCTTCAAGCGTGAAATAAGCTGATACACAGTGTGGTCATTGATTTAAAGCAAAAAGTCTACATAACGCCTTACATATCAAGTGTGGTCTATTTTAACCTTTAAACTATAAAACCGGCTATTTTACCTCTCGAACTTTTTGAGACCAGTCAAATTACCCCCTAGACGGTTTTAAATGGTGGTTTTGCTAGTAAATTATTAAAAAATCATAAAATAAAAAATTTAATTTTATTGAACTCTAAATTAGTAGATCTACATATTAAACATATAATATGATATATTTTAGTATAAATTTATACTAAAGCATACAATATCATATGTTCACTATGTAATCTACTCATGTGGATTCCAACAAAATTATATTTTTTATTTTATGATTTTTTTAACAATTTACTATAATTTTTTAAAGACTTAGCAAAAATTAAAAAAAAAGATAAAACCACCTTTCAAAACCGCCAGGGGGTAATTTGACCGGTTTTATAAAGTTCAAGGGGTAAAATAGATGGTTTTGTAGTTTGGGGTGAAGTTGACAACCCTTAAGTAGACTTTTTCCTTGATTTAAACTAGAATAGCATTACCGCACATAATCATTTCTCTAGAAGGAACATAATGTGTCAACATATAAATATAGATTTCAATAAAATTCAATATAAATATATAAAAAATTCTATGGGTATCTTGAAATAACAATAATGTCTAAGATTTACTTAAAATACTCTCTTCATCCAAATATTATGTCATTCCATTTTTCTTGTAGAATTAAAACATCTCAGGTTTGACCAAATTGTAATAACATTTATAATGCTAAATAAGTATCACTATATCCTTTCTTAATTATATTTTCATAATGTGTTCTATCTGATGTCATAAATCTGTATAATTTTCTATAATTTTGATCAAACATGGATGCTTTGACTCTCCAAAAAATTAAATTGACTTATAATTTGAAGTGAAGGGAGTAGCTTTGTGTTGAAATACCTACTCTTATCTTAGCACGAAGCATTAGGGTGGGCCACGCCCTTCAGCTACGCCCCTGGTATTGAAATATACTTACTCTACCTGCTGAAAATATCATGCTTAGCTTGTTTGAAACACAAGAATTTCACTTGAGGAACTTTACAAGAATGGATTCATTTTCACAAGAAAAATATAGGAACAAAAAAAATTATCACATTCGACAACAGGTTAGTGGTGCACTAGAGAACTACACAAAATTTGAAGATAGCCCATCATGGGCGTATATCGGGGTAATTGAATGTCATGTCATGCGTTGCATGTTTATCTTTAGTTATAACTTAGCCATATGTTTAGTTAGGTTCACTTGCTACATAGTTCTATTTAATAATTTGTTTTTGTTTCATCCTACATTCAAGTTCTTTTCTACACTAAACTCTAATTTATTATTAACAAATTAGTGATTACATGTTTAGTGCTAATGGACTCATGTAACACCAGGGGTGTTGGAGTGCACTTGTAGTAAAATTTGGCATGGAAATGAGCCTATAATATGCGCGACATGTTGGTAAGAAAGTGCGACATCATGGTTGTAAAACAAGACTATGGCATGCTAAATTGTGATCATGAATCAAACGCCCTAAACCTCTAGACAGAACTGTGAGGAGTGCACTCAAAGCTACGGTGTTAATCAAGAAGATCAAGGGAATATAACACTATCACTAGTCATAGCACTAGGGCATCCTCACTAGAAGACATTTAGTAGAAAGAATTTATACTAGTTGTTGAATGCTAAAACACTAAGAGGAACTCACACATCACTAGAAGAAGTTGAAGGTTCTGGTTGTGGATCATTGATTGATGTAACAGGGGCCAACGATTCACTACTACAGATTTTCATATCACAGCCGGTTCGCAAACCTCATCACGACGGAAAGTGAACCGGCAAGAAACAACCGACATGATGTGGGTGGGGGTTCATCACCGCCGTATTTTTCATCCCGGCTGTGATGCGCACTCAACACTGCCGGCTCGTAGAAGACACCGGCAGTGTTATTCGAGGACAACACTGCCAGCTTGTTTCAGGAGCCGACAGTGTTGTCAGCGCGAACACTGTCGGCTGGTTCCTGGAGTCGACAGTGTTTTCATACACGACACTGCCGGCTCATGGAATGAGCCGGCCGTGGGCCGGCTTGTGCAACGAGCCGACAATGTTGTTCGGATCCAGCACTGCCGACTCGTTGCAGCCGACGCTGATTCATGGTGGTTTTTTTAATTTTTTTTTTTAAATCTAAATAAATTATATATTTTAATATTTTAGTTTTTTTATAATGCTTTATTGTTTTAAATATTGTATTTATAATTATAGTTATATTAATTACAATTATAATACATTATATTTTAATAGTGTTGTTCGGATCCAAAGACCGCCGACTCCTCCTAGCATGTTCTATACAACCCTTAAAATTAAATGTAACATCTAGTACATCAGATGATATAGTTTGTTTGCAAACTCTGCCTTGTACTTCCCTTCGGCTCGAGCAATTGAAAATAATCCATTCTTCGAAAGCACATTGGTGTTGATGAAGTCCGCCAACTCCGCTTGGAATACGGCGACTTCGTACTCTAACTACATTTTGTGGTTTTGTTTCTTCCGCTGTCATTACAATCATAATTTAAATTGTTAACGACATAAAAAAGAGGATTATACTTACAAGTTTATCTCGCCAATCATAATTTAAATTATTAACGAGAGATAAAAAAGAGCATTATACTTACAAGTTTATCCGCTCGTCCGTAGTGTAGCCGAGGAATCAAAACATGGCCCACATCACATAGAACCCGCATTGGGCGTTGCCTAGAGGCTGCTTCAAGTACGCGATGTCCTTCATTATTTGAATCTTGAATTTTCTTTTCGTCGCGCCTTGATATCTTGTTCGAAGCCTGTCAGCAGTGGATCCAGATAATAAGGGGGAACATTAGAAAGACATATGTGTGATCAGATAATAATATGTTATTAATATCACTTACTCATTGAACATTTGCACCAGTGGTTCCAGTTCGCTAAGTGGTTTCTTATTTGAATCCCACACCTCGATCACATTTCTTGTAAGATCGACACAGACGAAGACCCAATGGTCTCTGCAATCACATGATCTAAATTAACAAATAATATTGACAGAAAAGAGAAGCATAAAAACAAAGGTGCAGAACTCATACGCGAGGTTGTAGGGCAGAAGTATCGTGTTTTTCTCATTCTTCACGAACTCTTCGAAAACTGGGACCAAGAGCATTTGGTTACGAAATGTAGGTCAATTTAATTAAGGTTAAAGTTAACACCTAGAGCATTTGGTTAATTCATTTTCAGTTCCTGAGGTAGCAATGGGAGGCTATTAATACCCATTACGGCCTTACCTGGCCGTTTCCGTTTGGTCGTTGAAACTTGGAGCAAAGGAAAGCAAAAATATAAAAAAAAAAAAAAAAAAACATAGGAATTGCACCGGAGTGCAGTTGCAAAACAAAGGATTGGAAAACACAATAATTTAGAAGGAATGATCATTTGATAGATTGGAGGAGAAGCTTTGGTTTTTTACCAAAAGCTTTGAGTGGATACTGAAGTTCGTGTAGTTTTCCTCCAAAATAGCATTAGAGGGAAATTTCCTACACTGTACGCTCCATTCATGTGAACCAAAGGCATGAACACTAATGCTCCTATAGGATTTTGAACCCTACGTTTTCCTCCACTTTTTGTATGAACCAAAGGAGGCCTTAAGACACATGTTTGAGGGCTCACCTTTCGAAAGTTGAGTAAGGAAATATCACAATAGTTTAGATTTGCTTAGTGCTACTTTAGGCTTATTAGCACATTTTAAGGTGTTAGCCTAGCATTAAGAAAGACGTGTACACCCCCATGTTGTGTAGATTATGCACATCAAAATAGGGACAGGATCTAGCGGTAGTGCCCCAACATTACAGTACATATTACTTTCTTGCAATTTACTTTATGCATAAGAGAGTATATTTTTCCTAATCCCGGGACAAGCACATCCCTGAGTTGCATAATTTTTCGTGAGAAAAAACATATAAGCATGCACAAGGTCTCTTATGACAAAGTATACTTAGTTTTTACAATTTTTTTATTGAATACTAGTGCCCCTAAATGTTCTCAAATAAAAAACCCAAATACAAAGTTTTAGGTCTTGTAAAGCTATGCACCTCTGGTATAGGGTTCGTCTCTATTTGGGGTCATTTAAAAAAATCCAATTTTTTGAATTTCAAAATCTAAAATTTAAAATAAAATTTTCAGACTAAATAGTTTGAATAAAGATTTTTTGAACTACATTGTAGGCCATGTCAATGCTCGAGGTTGATTGAAAATTTCAAATTTTGAATCACAAAATCTAGGAACTAAAAATGAACATTTGGGGCTCTAAATAACTTTAAATTAAAACCTATCAACTACAAAATTGTAGATCATGTCAAGAATTATAATTTGAATATAAAATTTGTCTTCATTTGGCTTCATACATGGAAAGCTTTATGAATTGTTTTATATGACAACTTTTTATATAGACTTGCCTCTATAAATCGATTTTCGAGACGAAAAAAGTTCATGGAGACTCCTATTGTGCCACCTATACCTTCATTTTTTTAAGAGTTAAATGCACCGTGGTCCCCCGGACTTTTCTCGCAGAATCAATTTGCCCCCCCAAACTCTCAAAACGCTCATTCAGCCCAGTGAACTTGTTTGTTGGTTCATCCCAGGCCCAATTGACCACGGTCAGCGCAATTCGGCCCACGTGGACAGGCGAGCCTGGACAGACCCGTCCACCAGGGCACGTGACCCGCGCGTGAGCCTGAATTGGCTGCGGGTTTTATGCACCAAGGCCCCCCAGGTTTTTTCGTTCTCAGTTCACTTCCTCGCGTTCGTCGCGCGCGAGAAGTGAAGGGACGGCGCGCGCGGGTGAGTGTGCGGGAGGGTTCTTCATCGGCGGCGATCGACGACTACAGTCTAGTAGAGGGCGGAGGAGTCGGCCGCTGCATCGGGTTTGGAGGCCACGGTGCCGCGGCGGCTTGGAGGGAGCACCAGGATGGTGGTCAGACGGCGGCGTGAGGGGAGCCGCCCCCAGATTACGGTATGATTCTCGAAGACCTAATCATGATGAAGACATTTATGGAGAGGCACCAATTTCTCAGGTAATTGCATACCAACACATTTGTGCAAGTCACTATCCACTCTTTTCAGTAACTTAACCTTGCAATGTGGTCAATGTAGATGTCAATGCATTATCAGAGTGGGACTGAACAACCTTTTGCTATGCTGGTGGGAGAAAGCCAGCCACCTTTATCACAAACGACCGATACATCTCAATTCAGTTTTTCGACCTTGTATCGACACCATGATTTCAAGGCTGCATGCAGAGGTGAACACATTTCCTTCATTTTTACTATCTTTGCATGATTTCAAGGTTTCATATGGTTGTTCTAACAAGTTGAACATGTTCCAGGCTTCACAGATTGCATCAAGGAGGTCTGAACCAGCTGGGCTACCTGATTCAACCTTCATCATGACAAACTTACTAGCTGCAAGACCTGTGCCTGCAACCACAGCTACAAAAAGAGGCCAAGCTGCTATGGGAAAGGCCTCAACTTCTAAAAATCCAAAAAAACCCAAGAAAAAAGCTGGAGGAAAGGCTTGAAGAAGGTGTGTGATGCTTTTGTTTGTATAGGATAGCATTTTGGACAAGGAACTGGTATAAAAAGTCCATGTCTATGTGATGACTCTGCTGAAACTGTTATGTCTAGCAGGTCTAATCTTTTGTATATATTACATATATGTATGCATCAAACTGTGATGCATCTCTTGCACTCAAACTGTGAGGCTTATATTGCTAAGTCGTGATGCCAGAAACATTCATGTTCCAACTGAAATCTTATATGCCTGGCATTATTTAAATTCTGTCAACATTTGGTCAGATGGATGCCTTGAACATAACTTGCATTAAACATAGAGGTTCACATTACATTTGTTCACTCCAAACTAAAACTCACACAACACCAAGCAAGACTAACACATCACAGTTACATGGACCAAATTGAAGCTCACTCCACCAACAATACAATGAGCATAACAAATTGGACAAACAACAGTCCAACACACAGCAGACAGATTGCTCGAAGTAGCATCAGTCCTTCTTTTCCAGCTTCCTCCTTCTTCACCTTTGCTGCTAGCCCAGATCGACATGTATCTTCAAATTGTGAGGATTCTGGGTCGACATTGAAACTTGAAGTGCTGCATTCCACCTCTGTTCCCCCCAACAGGGCCGCCAGCATGCCCCTCCTGGCCAAGTCCTTGAGGTGCTCCACGTACTCATCTTCCCAATAGAAGAATGGACAGCCGGAGTTCCTCTACACAACAATTGAACACACGATGAAGAACCAAGTCGAATCCCAACACAAACCCACAACCCAATCCCCAAACCCTAACTCACTGACCTTATGGAAGGGGCAGCAGTAGAAGACTTGCCCCAAGCTCCTCGACACCGTGGACACACGCCGCCGCCTTGCTGCGCCATGGTGTCACCGCGGACAGGAAGAGGATGAAGGGGACGGAAGTGAACTGAGAACGAAAAAACCCGGGGGGGCCTTGGTGCATAAAACCCGCGGCCAATTCAGGCTCACGCGCGGGTCACGTGCCCTGGTGGACGGGTCTGTCCAGGCTCGCCTGTAACATAACCGACCAACTAATTTAATTACGAAGTACTAATCAAGCCGACGTGGCAACTCAATTAGTACTTAGCAACCAAACCAGCCCGGTAGTCCGTGAAATCTCGAAGGATTTCAAACAACTCTACAACAAACCTGAATCCAAAGTTCAGCAGTTCCCATTCACCTGTTTTATTTACATTTCGCACATAGGATTATTACAACCCAAAACAGAAATAATAGCGGAAGGAAACTCTTTTTATAATACACACTCACACCTATGCTTTTAAATACAGTGCCAGCTCAGGGTCGACTCCATCAACAGCAGGTAGAAGAGGTATAAGAGTGACTTGCCCGAAGTCTAATCCTCCCGTAGCGGGATATAAGTCCACCGTGTCGCCACGGCAGTAGTCTCCAAAATCCTACAACAACAACATTGGGAATTGCACCCTGAGTACATTGTACTCAGCAAGACTTACCCGACTAAAAGAAAATAAAGACTCTTTAGTGGATGCCAGGCTTTATAGTGGGTTAGCCGACTCCTTTTCTTTGCCAAAAGATGAGCTTATTAATATTCATTTAGTGTCAAAAGGACTCTCTAGCTTATCCATTTAAGTTACATCCTGCCATTACTACATTAGCACCTGCAACTACTTCATCATTTTAAGGTAGAAGCAATCAACATTATATCATAACCGCATTGATTGAGTATTCATTAAACCATCATGAGTGAACATAACCAACTCGCATTTCAAATCTTATTTGCGGCACCGTAACTGCTCAGTCAAGTTAGTCGCTATCCAGGACCGATGGCGATTATAATCGATTGCAAACCAGCTGGCGAATATTCCATCACACAAACCACACGACTCCCGTCGGGGTCGATTAGGTCACCATTGATCTACTCGGGAAACGCGGGATCAACAACTCACCACCACGACCAAGGAAACTCCCGGCTGCCACAGGTAAGCATGCGCCCATCAAATGACACCGCCCCATCTTAAGGACTCACAAACCGGGCCCTTGTTTACTCACCACCCATCGCCAGCGTGGATACCTGGAAGTTGAAACCCGGCCCAAGTAGAATGCAAGGCTTCGCGGTTGGGCACTCCGGCCCTTCCAGCTATATGTGAGGCACTGTTCAAAATGATCCGAGGACGCTCGTGTGCCATAGTATATTAGAGGTGATTTATCATGGCCACATGGTTATGTTCATATCCAACATTTCACCAATCTCATTCCCAAGGGATAGTAACACCTACCTCGCGAGCGAGAGTCGATCACTCGGCTTCTACCGTTTAAATAGCAGGCCTAAGCATGTAGTCGATCCTGTACGTAAAGGTAGGATATTTCTGGTGGCAAGGTAGTCCTAATGCAGCTAAGGTTTCAAGCAACGCCTATAAACTTAATGCATCATAAGGAATAAAAGGACGCAAGGTAAAACATTTGCAAACGTAGGAGGGATGCTCCGGGGCTTGCCTTATTTAGACGAGCGAGGTTAGTGCCCTAGGTATCCGACTATTCCAAGTCGGTTCCTGGTGCTTGATCACTTCTCGTGCGGATCTCCGTTCGCAACTTGTCCTTCTGGATCCTCGAGTCCACGACGAATGTTCTACACGTGATCCTGGAATGATGCATGTGCATATGTATGAGTACATGATTGTCGGTGTATGCATGATCAAGGAGGATGGTGTTCAAAGATGAATAGTTGATCCAAAGGCTATACTTATCACTAGCAAACAAGCCAGTAAAGCCAAAGATCTAAGCCTAAGCATAAACATCATAAACCAACCATCATGGCATACCTAGTAACAAAAGACCTAGCATCAGCATTGCTGTAATAAAATCGTAACTGCTGATCTATAAATCCTATGAACATGATTGAGGACATTCTGGAAAGCTTATGAAATTGTCCATAATTCACCTTGAGACATCAGAGCCTGATTCTCAAGTTATCTAGACCTAAAACAGCGAACATCAGGACTGGGTCCTGACAAAACAGCAGTTAACAGCCCCTGTTGCCTAGATTACAACAGTCATAACTAATAGACTACTCATCCAATGCCTACCAAATTTGAACAGTAAATAAATAAACCAATTTCAAACCTATCATATGTTGACAAATTTCCCAGAAAACTGACCTATAATTGTCTTAAGCATGACATCATACCAGCAACTTCAAATTAAGCAACTATGGGTTGAACAGCAACCCCTAGCTAGACATCTCCCAAAATCCTATAAAAATTACAGCAGACATACCATGTCAAAACTAGTCTACCATCCAAGTTTCATCCTATTTGGATAAACCTACTGGCCTATACATAAATCACAAGGCAGCACAATTCATGGGACCAATAAATACTTTGTACTATGAAGTAGATCAAACCTCAGGTTTAATCACATCAATAACTTCCTATAGGCATATAAACATTCCATGAAAAGGATCAAACCCTAACTAGATACATAGACCCCATTTGTGAATTTAAATAAGATAATGGCAATAATAGCCATTTGAACTACAACTCTATAAAGTTACACTAAACATGCATGTGATGTCTTTATCATAGACAGAGCACCTCAATAAAAGACCAAAAAGACCAAAACCACATTTTTCTGAGCATCCTAGAATTAACTATGCATTTCCAAAGATAAACAACAATTAATCCAATTGCCAAACTCTAAATAAATCTATACAGAAAAGTTATTTAAACATGGAATATCATATTTTTCCCAGGTACTACACTTCACAAGGATTACAACAAGACTATGATCACCTAATTTGGACACTCCTAGCTCCCTATACAATTTCTACAAGATTTAAATCAAACTCTGAAAATCCTTTTTCCTGGAAATACGAGGTCCTAAATGCTACGTGCACCCCGTGGTACACCCAGAGATGCGCTTGTGCTAAAGCCACCCGACTGGTGCACCCAGAGGGACCTCCAGCTGACGCCAGCGAATGACGCCAGCGCGGGCCCACATGTCGGCGGTACGGGCGCAGGGGAAGAGCTCCCGCCGGTCGGAGCTCGCCGGCGGCGATGCTTCCGGCGAAGGCAAAGGCACCACTGTGCTCCTCGCGGCAACGGGAACTTGAGGAGCTAGAAGATGGAGACCGACGGGGCGCGAGGCCCGACGGCGGCGAGCGGCGGCGGCTTTGGGGTCGGCAGCAACATGCATGCGGGTGTGCTGGCTCGGTTTGACGGGGGCGACGCGCGAGGTCGCGCGCGCTGGTGCTCGGAGGTCAAGGCGGGGTACAAACGCGCTAGGATGGGAAAACAAGGCGGGCTAATCGACGGCAAGCTTCATGGGTGGCCTCGGTGACCATGCATGGCGGTCGCCGACGGCGAGGCCATTTTGTCGGCTAACCGGGGCCGAAGTGGCGCCATTGATAGCGGGACGGCGGACGCCTTGCCACGGCGAACTCGATGCGCGCGGTAAAGAAGAGTGGGAAAGAGAGGAGCGAGCTCGCGGCATCGACGAAGTGCTCGCCGGAGCTTGCTCCGCGACGGCGGCAGAAAGAGTCACCCGATTGGGCATCTACCTTGAGGGGAACGGCCGAGAAGAAGGCGGCGAGGGTAAAGCAGGCAAAGGCGGTGGCAATGGCGCGCTCGGTTTTGGGAATGGTGGAGCGGGGCGGCGGCTATGCAGAGAGCTGCGTGGTGGCGGCCATGGCGGTCCCAAGCTCGCGGCTTGAGCGGAAGAAGGAGGAAACGGCGCTGCGGGCTCGCGAGAGAGGGAGAGGAACGAGTGAGGCGCCGTGGGGTGGTATGAGGATTGTAGGGGAACGGGGCGACCCCCTTGCCGTCCCCTTCGGACCGGGCGTCGACGCGGCGCGAGCGGCAGAGCTGCTGAGCCGCGTGGCGAGGACGAGCGGGCTGGCGCGGGCGCGTGGCGTGTGCGGCAGGCGCGATCGGTGGCTTGGGGTGCGGCTCGACGAACACGGAACAGCGGGGGCGGACCGGTGGTCGACGGCCACGCGGTGGCCATCGATCCGGACACAGTCGGCCGGAGGAAGAAGAAGGCGAGGTGGAGCCTATGACAGGTGGGTCCCACCCCCTTCTCTTTTGAACTGAAAAGTTTGGGGCCCTGTAGTTTCTAAACGGCTGCGAATTAGCAAAAATTTTCTACATGAAAGTTACTCCATTCGATGAGTAGAGTATTTCACCCAAAAGGAGTTTGGACTAATTCGGCCTAGATTTGGAGATACAAAATTGGGCTATTTTCATATACAAAAATAATACTTTTAAAAATAGATAGAATCTGTTTTTGGCCTTTTGAACACCTTAAAAGCGTTTTCATAAAATGGTCCCAACACAAAGTTTTCTCCAAATATTTTTCTCAATAAACTTTATTTAAGGACCGACTTGAGATAAGCGACCTAGCTACTACTTCTAGTTTAAACACTAAGCACATTTAAGGCCTAATTCAATCAAGGTGCAACAAACATCAAGCAAATCATGCTACGATGATGATTAAATGCTAATGATATGTTTACGCCCATGATTTGCAGAGTTAATGCATGATTAACATCGTGGATGTTACATCGCCGTCCACGTGGGCCGAATTGCGCTGACCGTGGTCAATTGGGCCTGGGATGAACCAACAAACAAGTTCACTGGGCTGAATGAGCGTTTTGAGAGTCTGGGGGGCAAATTGACACAGCGAGAAAAATCCAGGGGGCCACAGTGCATTTAACTCTTTTTTTAAAGCCACCTATAAAAGTTAACTAGTGATAAATAATGGTCTCAATGTCGCCAGACAACTTCCAGCTGCTACCTTCTAGTGTGAGTATGCCTAGCTAGCTTGCTTAAGGGAAAGATGAGGATATAGAGGTAGCTTACTTAAGGGAAAGATGAGGATATAGAGGTAGGAAGTGTAGGGATTGAGAGGGAGAGAGAAAGAGAAAGAAAGATTTGAAGACCACGTGTATTACGGCTTGAATATTTGGATCTCATATGGGCACAATTAGAAAGTTTAGAGTGCGAAAAATTGCGTTTTGGATGTAACGAAATCTTGAAGAAGAACATATAGGTTCAGAAACCACAAACTAAATTTACTCATTAGTCGCATGTCGAGGCCACACCATTGTATATTCAGCATACAATTTGGATGGTTTAATGCAAATTCCAAAGGTTAGACCTTGTATAGTACAATTAGTGAGTATATGGTACTGAAATACATTTTAAGAGCAATGGGACCTCTTCTCTTCTCAAAAAAAAAAAAAAAGAGCAATGGGACCTGAACTCAGGACAAGTTTAGTTAAGGACCACGGATGAAGTTACTTTAGAAATTAATTAGATCCATGTAAATCCATGGCTTATATAATAAGCACTCTATTATTTGGAAATAGCGCTACCAAACATCCGCTAATGAACTTTGAAGCCCTACCCACACTCATTAGCAATGATTTAACAGCACTAAGCAGAGCACCATAAGCACTCTATTATTTGGAAATAGCGCTACCAAACATCCGCTAATGAACTTTGAAGCCCTACCCACACTCATTAGCAATGATTTAACAGCACTAAGCAGAGCACCAAGACAAGCTCATCCATTTTCGTACAAACTTCTCATGATGGCAACCATTGTCGTTGTCACTAAAGCTGAAAATGATCCAGCTCGTCAACCGCCATATATTCATCACTATATGATATGCCACTAATTCCAAGATGCAGTTTCTGTAACCAGTTACCTTAAAGAGATACTGATAATATATAATAACAATAATATACATAATTTCGGATCATCAACTGTAAGAGATGACACCAATTTGACACATAAACATAAACTTGCACAATAATATATAATGCTGAATCATGCTCCATAATAAGTACACTGTATATAAGTAAGTATATATATAATGGGAAGAGACCACATAATTTGTTATTTTTGCGGAAAATATATCTTGCATCGTCGTGGCTACCTAGCACTAGTGAGTAGGTGGTACCGGATGGAATCTTCATACTTCACATGTCTGCACAGGGAACGCCTTTCATCTTGCACCATTTCAGCATGGTTCCCCTTTAATTTGTTTCGAGAGATAAAGACATGACAAAAGAGACCCTAAAAGATAAAAAGGAGGCAGATGGAGTAAAGCGGTTTTCAAGCCAAAGCCACCGACCGATCCAATCTGAACCAAGAGGTGGTGATCATCCTGCATATGCTCTTAGCTTTTGCCTGCATACAAATATATATACATGGTTCAGATAACACTAGTTTCAGAGGTACACATGAATGAATGCCATGGACAAGAGACGTAAATTGTAAATGTAAGTTAAGAATTGGAAGCTTCAAGCTTGTGTAATGAAGTCTTACCGCCGACGCCGCCGGCCCTACGGAGGAAGGAGAGGAAGACGATAACAATGGCGACCGCTGCCACCAGGCCGATGATGATGGCAAGAGTTTTCCCAGATTCATCTGATGAAGAGTGGCACACAGAATTAAGAACAACAAACTTCTACTAAAAGTCAAAGTAATTAATCTGCTAGAAATATTTACTCGATCCTATATTATCATCTAGCTGTAGCTTTGTGCAAAGTATGGTGGTAAAGGGTTTAAAGCTACCCCGAAAAGCAGAAAAGGATGTGCAGTACACTACTACACTGAGACAGTGGGATACCAGAGATATCCTCTAGTGTGCTTCAGATTCCAATGGTGCAAAGCTGGATCATTTTGGTACCACTTTGTGACACACTGGGCCTCTCAGAGCATGGTTAAATAACACAAGAGAGAGTGAATCCATTTCAAAGCCTAGCTAAAAGTGCAGAGGAAAGTGAAAGACAAACAAAGTTCTTTTGGTCTACTTTGGTTGAAAGATACCTTTGCATGCAGTTTGGACTTGGGACACATCATACACAAATTTATTTGCATCTAAATAGATACTGTACACGGTACACCTACTGGAGCATGCAGTGTACATGCATGCGGACCACCAAAAGTTGATTAGTATTGAATGGTCCTGTGTCATCACTAATCAGCTGTGCACACTGTAATGCAGTAACCTAGCCAGGTTATGGACATCTTTTCTACTGATTAAATCCAATAGTGCCTAATTGTTTGTTTATATTAAGAATTTATTAATAGTTAATATAATATAAAACTGGACTTAAGTAGATCAAGAACGTTCGTACCGATTCACAACCAGGTTTGGTAGATGTGGGGGCTAGGCTACAGTACTCGTGCAATAAGCAATGTCAAATTTCTAGTCTATCTATCTACCTAGGCTTTTCACAGGGTACATGGAAACCCCCCAATCTCAGCAAATATGTTGGCAGAGATGTAGCAGGGAGCCGATAACAATAGTCAAGGTTTTGGATCACTCAGTTGTAGCATCACCTTCGTAAACATTACATATACCCTATTGCTTTAAATTATTCATACTCTGTTCCTTTATCAAAAGTGATGTATCTGTGCAATTTCAGTTGATTGTGAATGCTCAACTAGTGGCATTACTCTCTATCTCTCTGTTTTTATATACCTTGTGTAAAACCCAAACAAGGCGCGCTGTTATTTATGCTATGCTGTATAATTGAAAATTGCATTCCGCTTTTCAAAAAATTAATCCACAGTTTCGTGAATAAACTAAACCAGAAGAGAGAAAAGCAACCAATTAGACTGTGTTGGTGTTCTACACTAAACAACACAGTTTTGCAATTCTAGAACCCCTAGAATCTTGTGCAGATGAGCTGAGCCTCGCAGTTGGTGCACCCCATCATGACACGACGAAAAATAAGAGGACTAAAGGAAGAGTGCACCGACGTTGCGTGCAAAAAAGAAAAAAAAAATCTATTCTCAGTAATATATATTTTTAACAAAGTGAATCGTACGCGTATACTGTGCTAGTGGGTAGGCACACTTGATGATCCAGTTGTGGTATGTGCAAGATCCAACAAATATTCAGGACCAGCTGGGGGGCGCACCTGCCATGCCAATCAGAGTTTTATACGTGCATCGCCCTGTGATCGATGAGGTACGCTGAACGAGATAACGGTGGAAACCGCAAGGATCCACGCTGTTCAATCTTGCACCAAGAAAGCCCTGAATCGGCTGACTGGCCAAAGCAACACTCTCACCATCACAAACCTTCGGCTAAAATCAGAGCTAAACCCAAAGCTAACGGTTTGCAGTTTTGCACAACATGTTGTTACCACTGCCGATAGCGAATCTCAAGAATATTCTCATGTCATCTCATGGATCCATGACGAGGCGTAGTGGATGGATCAACAATTCAGTGGACACATGATGATCAAACGTGTTCTCTATGGCGTTTTTAGGCTTACGGCATGCATATATAGATCGATGGACATGAGTTCTGTAGAAAAGCGTAAATTCTCACAAACATTGACAGTTCGAAAAGTGTATGGTACTTAGGAGCGAGAAGACGACAGAAATTGATGGCAAAGAGCAGCTGCTTACGTACCGTGCTGTCCGTACGTGTTTGGCACGAATCCACCATATGCGTATCCATTGCCTGCTGCTCCTCCTACACCGCCGCCACCGATGACATTGCCGCCGCCTCCCACTGGTACTCCTCCGGTACCGGCGCCACCGATGGCCGGTACTCCGCCAGTGCCGCTGCCGCCGGCAGCATTGGACCAGAAGCGCGCGTAGCACTTGCCGAGGTACACCTCCCCGGCGGAGGCGTAGCCGCAGCCGGCCTTGAGCTGCGACGACGCGGCGGAGACGCAGTCGGTGCAGGCCTTGGCGCCGAGGTCCCCGACGCACTGCGACATGGCCTGCACGTACCCGGCCGCGCCCGCGCGGTACGATCCTTGGTCGGCGGGCGCCGCGGCGGCCACGAGCGCGCCCAGCGCCGCGTCGCGCATGGCCACCACGCCCGTGTCCTGGGCGTTCTCGCCGCCGCACTTCTTGAACAGCACCGTCGTGTCCTGCCTCCCCAGGAACGAGTCGTTCCCGTACCGCACGAAGCAGGCGCGCAGCTGCACCGCCGCGCCCGCCGCCGTGTTGCACAGCGAGGAGAGCTTGGAGACCGCCGACTTCACGCACCCGCCGCACACCGCGGCGGGGAGGTCGGAGCGGCACTGGTACACGCCCACCAGCTGGCTCGTCGTCGGCGAGGTGTAGTTGCCGTAGGCGGCGAAGCCTGCGCTGTTGACGAGGGACGACAGCGCGGTGTCCACGTCCGCGGCGTACTGTGACCCGGGGTCGTACCGCCCCTGCGAGCACCCGGCGTACACGAACCCCGTGTAGTCGTCGCCGCCGAGCACGGGCACCGTGCACGCGCACAGCACGATCAGCGCCACCACGGTGGGGAGCACTGATGGTGAAACAAGCTTCGACATGCTTGGTTCCTCCTTCTTGGTGATTTCTGCACGTACGGCTTTCGACGCTAGCCGAGGGGGCACCAAGGAGAGGAGAACAAGCAAGAGGCACAGCGAAGAGCTAGCGAAGTGTCTCTGGGTGTGGAGGGATGGCCTTAAGGGTTTATAAATGTATACGAGAGTACTTAACTGTCTTCTTTATAAGATTTTTTTCGAATCTTCCGTCCTGCTTCTACCTATGTAGCCCAATATAGACGGAGTAAAACCTCCTTCACCCACTCAAAGTGGACCACAACCTCTCAATCAATCACGATTCGTTTTTTCTTCTTTTTATTACTGCCTCCGTCCCTAAAAGACGTCATTTGTGGGAGGCGTGTCACACAAGTTTAACTCAATTTTTAAAAAATACGTGTAATATTTAAATATTTAAATATTTAAATAAATTTGTTAAAAACTAGATTCAAAGATCTTTCTAATGATACTAATTATATACCATAGATATTTATATTTTTTAATATATAATTGGTGACAAAATTCTTTTGGAAAATGTAGCGGCAGTCTTTTAGAGACGGAGGAGTATATTCCTATTACTTTTGTTTTAGCACAAATTGAACCAAATTCGGCCCAAGGGAGAGAAGTTTAGCCCATTACAAAATAATAACTAGACTGCATAAATTGCGCTATGGCAGGCAAGATGTATTTGGGCTCTAGCTAGTGGATGAAGATCTCACTAAACATATCACTGCAGTTCAAATTAATAATTCAAAGCTATTGTTTTTGCAGGCCTGCAATAAAGATGTATTTCTACAATTGTTTTGTTATCTTATTGAACCCAAGGTGAAATGAAAGTGCAAATATGTGAGGATAAATTGGTTTTTTTGGATATTTATAACATACTAAGTTACTAAGGTTAGTTTTAATTCTTGCTCATTATAAGCACTTGTCTATACATATTATATAGATAAACCCCACTAAAGATTTCTTTCAACATGCAAGCTATCCACATCAACAATCCAATAACAATCCACTAAAACTTGCAATTATAGTCAACTAGCACATGTAATTATAATAACAATCTCTTCATCTAACATGCATTTAGTTGTTCACATCAATGTGTCAAACCAAATCTATACATCTTATATAGATAAACCCCACTAAAGATTTCTTTCAACATGCAAGCTATCCACATCAACAATCCACTAATAATCCACTAAAGCTTGCAATTATAGTCAACTAGCACATGTAATTATAATAACAATCTCTTCATCTAACATGCATTTAGTTGTTGACATCTATGTGTCAAACCATTCACCAAAATTAATTTGAGATAGTTTTATTCATATAACTATAAATACAAATAATCTTTTCTTTCTAAATTATCTGAAATCGCCGCAACAACGTGCGGCGTATTCTCCTAGTTACCTTTGATAGCAAGACCACTAGTGGTTGCGCTGATCAACAACGCATCATTAGTGATGCAATAAAAAACATTTGTTACCAAATTAGTTAGTGAAATCTGTACTTGATGCATACATAATCCATGAAGTTCCGAAGAAAACATCAATTCATATTTTCTCAGATCATTCAAAACTACTTCTCAAGAAAACAGGGAAGACAAACCAACCACACACTAACCTAGTTGTAAACTCCCAGTTAACAAAATTATTTACACTGACATTCATTTGGTACATCTATACCAAATAAAACTAATATGTACCATATCACAAAAAAGATATGCGTATATTATAAGATTTGAAATGTTCATGAACATTTATGTTGTAGGAACCCATCAAGATATCTGAATAGATTTCTTCAAAAAAAAAAAAGATATCTGAATAGATAAATATACATAAATCACACATGCGAGATAAAGCATTGCAATCATTAGACTCCCACTAGGTTCATGCCCGTGCGTTGCTACGGGTGACAAAAATTTTAGTGCAACAACATACTAAGTGTAGAACAATGTCATTCATCTAGTATTACGGATATTAGAGCATCTCCAACAAGTTGGTAAAAATCACTTGGTATATCTTGAGTTATAGCAATTTGCTATTTTATTTGGTAAGTGAAAAAAATATGTATCTCCAACAAGTTGCTATTCTCACTTGGTAAAAATAGAGAATGACAGATAAAACCCGCTTGTCATTGTCTTCCTCCACGCTATCCTGTACGTCTGTTCCGATGGGTGCACTGAATCGAAGAACACGTACTTATCCGCGTCTTGGCACATCAGCGGCTCGTCCAGGCCGCACATCACAGACATCTGAATAAGTCATGCGCAACGTTCTCGAATCCTGCAGATCATCATCGATCGATATGATCCAATGCAAGAACCAGTATATTTTCTGTAGAACACTGAAGATAGATTTTGGATCACTCACCGTACTCCGACGGATTGGCGACGATGTCAGACACGACGCTATTATCTACTATACGGTTTTGGTTTGTTTAAAAGAAATTGGAAAAACAAAACGCACGCACGCACGCCTGCACTGCTAAGCCTTGGCGCTAGCTTGCTGGCCTCCTCAGCGCGGCGTTGAAGCTCGAGCCACCCGGTTGTACTCGTTGTTGCACGCGCCGGATGTGGGAGCCACCGGGCAACTTGCGAGCGAGCGAAACGAGCGAGCGAAAGCGGGGTGGACGATTTACTTTCATTCTTTTAGTAGTAGGATTGATGATGTAGTCAACTAATAGTAGAAAAACTAGATGCCGGTATCATTCTATCCTATGTGCCTAGGAATGATAGCTATGGCGGTATAGTCGTGCATGACCACACGTCACCCCGCAAAGGGCTACATGCATGGGTGCACATGTGTCTACCTTGAAACCTTACCTCAACAACAAAACTGGACTACACTAGTGTTTCTCTACCTTTATTTCTACTCTCAAGTCAGTTCTCTACATAGGAAAATTATTGGCGCTGGCAAGTTGACAATGTGTATATAAAGCTTATTATACCAAATTTCTAGCACTAAATATTAATTTATTTGTGGCAAAGGTCACGTAAGTAAAGATATGGTATATATATTCTTTGACTTTATTACAAAAATCTTATTTTTCCTTCGTACCAAAGTCAACCGTCCAATTAATGAAAATTCGGACAAAATGATTCACACAAAGCCTATAAATACTAGCCTTAGCTCAAACTACCAAGTCTTGCAAAGTACTCAACCATATGGATCCCAAGTTGAAGGGAGAGTGGAGTGCAACTGAGATCAACATGGTGAAATCTTTCATTGAAATGGACAATGCCAACAACAATTATGCTAGTGATATGAACAAGAAGCACAATCAAACTACGGGTGAGGTCCAACCAATGTTCCTTGGCAAGGAGAAGCATCATGTAACCAACAGTTATATATGTTTTTACATCAACCAATTTGTATGTTGATTTCATGGTAGAGATGTTGCAAACATTATAGAGTGGCAACCAGCATGTGGAAGCAAGTAGCAACCACATGAATGAACCCTTTGGGGTGTTTGTGGGTGAGCCATCCATGGGCCACAAGGAAGTATTTGATGGCTATCAACAAGTGGAGATGTTTAGCATGAGGAATGTGAAGGAGACTCCACGAAGGAAGCCCACTCCTCGGAAGGAGAGCCAACACACTGGGAGGTTTTGGACAACAGACGAGCATAGGTTAGTTATTTGCTAGATCCTTAAAGCATTTCATATAAATTTTTAATGCTTGCCACGTGAAGTTTTAGTATCCTTATAAGTTATGCAATATTGTTATCAGTAGGTGTTTATATTTTAATTTTATTTTACTAATCTTAATATGTTTGGGCATGGAACTTAGATTTCTATCTAATTATTTCACTTCAAACTTTACCCCACTATAGGCAATTCCTTCGTGGTCTACATGTGTATGGTCGCGGAAATTGGAAGGACATATCTAGGCACTTTGTTACCACCAAGACCCCAGTGCAGGTTTCTAGCCATGCTCAAAAGTACTTCCTCAGGAAGGAAAAAGGCACCAAGAAGCAACGTTATAGCATCAATGATGTTGGACTTTATGATTTTGAGCCCTTGTTGCAGAGAAATGCTTCTGCCTGGGAGGGCTCCACCTTTGGTGGAGGTGTTTACAACACAAATCAGTACAACTTTGGTGGACATTCTAATTCCATGAACAATGCCCAGGCTTGGTCACCATTCATATACCACACTAGCCATGGAAGTAGCAGCAAAAGCCAGAGGGCCACTTTGCCTATTGGCGACTAACAAGAGCAGATGGGAGCTAGTAGTTCTTTCGTGGCTCCATCCATGGAGAAAAAGGGGGGGCCACTTGGACTGGACTAGTGATGAGCTAGGAGATCTTCTCAATGCTTAGTGGATGATGAATGCAGACATGAACTAGGTTTTATATACACCGTCTAGTTTTTTTTTTTTGTTTTTTTTGGAGAAGTGGCAAGTTGCATAGTGGCCTATTAGTTCATCCTATATGTGGGTCAAGTGTCATATATAGTATTCTCTTTTGTTAAATGTGAACAACTTCGTTGTCATGAAATATTGGTGTCTTGTTTCATTATTGTTGTATTTTACTTAGTTTGGTTTGTCATCTATGTCAAAATCAACATTACATTGAGATTATTTTTATTCTCAGCTATGAATAGGATTTTATTACTTACCCTATTTTATATTATTTCATTGTTTTAATGATCACTGTGTTCTTGTCTTACTAAACTAATTTAGTTCAGTGAGGGAGCTTACATTGTAGTTCCATCTTCCATACAAGATATATATATTTGCCATACTGCTTTTTTTTAATAAAAAAAGTTTCTCATATTGTTGTTGAAAGCCATTTTATAAGTGCTATGGTTGTGGATTAGAAGCCAAACTGTTGGAGAAACTCAATTCCGATCTGGATACTGAAATTTATACATTGAAATGTTCATTTATAGCATCAGCTTGGCATATAATTTATTTGTATGGTGATGGAAGTACCTCGAGGATTTTTTTTATTTTTTTGGTAAGTGGTATACAATTTATTTGTTTGGCAAGACTTAGCCTCTAAGCAACTAGAGATCCTGTGGATCCTCTGTTTCCTATTTTATTTATTTCTATCTTCCTAATTTATCTAGACGACGCGGCAATCTTCGTAGACGGCGGCGGCGGCAACAAGGCTCCCCCCCCCCCAACCCCCTCCTCCTGCGCGCGTGTGGCGCCCTGGCTGCTGCCGGTGGCGTTGATCTTGCTCCCCGGTTGGGTCCTTAAGTTGGTCCAATTTTCTTGCTAAATTGTGGAGTCCACGTTGCACTTGTTACAGAAATGCTTAAAAAAAAAGCTTTGTTCTGTTCCATACCTCATTATTCCACAAACCAAACACACTCTAAAAGACTGAAAACACAGTCATTTTATTCTAAGCAAATCAAGTGCAACCTTGCACGGTTGTACATGGATTGTAAACTAAACTGACTGGTCTCATTTTAAAAGAAAAGACAGAGAGGGGGACTGATTGGCCGTAACTCGTAATTAAACAACTGAATTGGGCTTCTTCTGCGCCACCGTCCAATTGGGCCCGAAGTACTTTGGATTGGGCTTCTTCTTCGTTCGCTTGGGCCTCGCCTCTGCTTCTGGGCCAGCTTCGCCTTGGACTTGCCCCCATCTTTGATCCACATCTCCACAACGGGAGCTAGTGAACCTATGGCAACGGCACGACAAGCACATTTGTCTCTCAGATCCAGGCATCCCTGAACCATCTCTCCTAGTTGCGTGGTAACCTTTGGGTACTGGATGTGAATCGAGATTTTCATATAGTTCCGATCTGTTCCGTTGAGTTGCTTAGATATTGTCGGTGTTTCGTACCCCGGGGAGTGTCACACCAACAAGTAAATTTTTAAGCGTGCTCCCTAATCCGGATGGTGATGCAAGATGGACATAAGCGGTTTATCCTGGTTCGGGCAAAGAAGGCCCTACGTCCAGCGGGGGGAGATGAACTTGTATCTTGCACCGAAGTGCTTGTACAGGGGTGAATACAAGCGAGTCGTAAAGACTTAGGCGTTGTGGGAGTGTGTTGTGTGCATATGTGAACCTGCCCTATGCTATGCCCTGGCGCCCCCTTTTATAGGCCAAGGGGTGGCTCAGGATTACAGTTAGTTAGGGCGATCGTAGGCGTGACGTCGAGGCGCGGGCGTCGGGTCAAGTCGTCGAGACTGTAGATGCCCCCGTTGGTCCGGTTCGAGCCTGTGGATTCATGCTTTGATCCGGTTCGAGCCTGTAGCAGCATGGTTTATGATGGCCTGACAGTCCTCCCCTGACGTGGACTGGCGTAGTCGAGGCGTGGGTGATGATGGTCTGACCGGGAACTCCGTCGTATGGCTGTCGAGGTGGGAGGGACTGGACTCTGAGCACCCCACGTTCAGGTCACATCTATCATCATTCCTCGAGCGGCTAGAGGCCGCCTCGAGGCGTCGAGGATCCGAGCGATGGGACTGAGCGGCGGGTTTAGAGGTACGGAGAGTTGACAATTGCGTTCTGAAGGGGTGCCGTACGCAGCATAGTGCGTGGCGCGGTGTTGCAGTGGTGCCTGCCATCCTCGAATCCTGGGTATGGGCAGCGTAATGGTGGAAGCGACCGGCGTACTCTCCACTGTTACGCCCCCTGTAGCCATGGGGTTAGGCGGGGCAGGTGTACTATTGCACTGTTTCGAGCCCTGTAGCCACGTGGGCGACCCAGGAAAGGCGATCCGGGAAGGCAGGCTCGAGCGGTCGCTCGCTCGAGCGATTTCCGTCGCCGTCTCGAGCGGTCGTTTGCTCGAGCGGTTTCCGTCACCGTCTCGAGCGGGTGAGCGGGCGCACCTCGAGATGGCTAGCCTTGCGGATTAGTCACGGGCCTGGTCGTGGGCCGGCCCAATACGCGACAGGGAGGAGCATAGAGACTTTCTTTGATTGCTTTTGGTGTTTTTAGGAGAAGGTGAAGCAAGGTTGGCTTACCTCCAAACCATCTAGATTGGGACCCCCCTAATCTAGGTACCCGATAGTAGCCCCCGGGCCCTTGCTTGAGTGTAAAACTTCATGCAAGGGATTATGAAGTGGAGTTGAAGTACCTAGATTTGGGGTTTTGTCGCCCTGTCTCGAGGAGTTGATCCTTTTTTTCCATGGGGGGCGCGCGAGCGTCCCCCGCGGGGGTAGCCCCCGAGGCCCCAGAGGAATGGGGCATTCCTCTGGGGGCTTTAAATGAGTTGTTTCACGTGAGGTTATCGTTAACTGGAGTTGTAGCGCCCGTTATGGGGGGACTTTATTCGATTTCTCGAGCCCCCGAACGCTCCCTGTTCCTCCCTTGTCGAGGGGTGTGGTTATGTGACTCGAGCCCCCGAGCCTCGTAATGCCGGGATGCTGTCATTTTTAGCGTCTCCAATGGATTCCTCGCATTGGATCCCAGTGGTAGGAGGGCTGGCACTACCTGCGGTTAGGCGAGCACCAAACCTCTCTATGAGCTGGTAACGGGAAATCCAAGTGAGAGTCCGTCTCCTTTCGAGGGGGGACGGCTTCGAGGCCCATGGGCACTCTCATTAGAGCCTGGCATATAGCCTCTAGAGGACCGGCTCCGTTCGATTAGAGCCGGCGGCTCGAATGCCTCCCGTCGACGGGATCTCTTAGAGGCCTTATGCCTTGCCTTGGATACGCCTTCTGGGTTCGAGAATTCGTTCTCGAGCGGGACGTTTCGAGGGTTCCTTCCCAGTGGCACCCCTGACTCGGGTGCTCGAGGGCGGCTGTTCGAACCCGTTCGTGGATCAGCCTCCGCTCCCTCGAGGCTTACAGGTGGGACCGGGGTCCCAGGTTGCCTTACCGTGTAAGGAACCGTCTATTCGAGACGTTCCATCATTGCTGCGGCCGAGAGGAATCTACCCGTTGGCGGCGCATCTTTTTAGGCGGAAATCGGCGCGTCATGATGATCGTGGCTTGGTGACGGTTCCGTTCCGCCTCGCGTCGCGCGCCCCTGCTGTGTGGAGGTAGGTAGCAGTTGGCAGAGGAATTTAATGCGGTTACCGTTCTCGGCGAGTCCGTTGGAGTCGCGCGGCTGTCGGATGGCGAAATCTGGGCCGTTGGATGCGCAGGGCGTTTCTCGGCTCGGGCTCTATAAATTTGGGGGAGAGGGTTCCCCGGTTCCTCTCTTCCGCATTCCTCGCCTCCTCGTTTCTCGCCGCCACCGGTTGCGCTCTCGCTTCCAGCCCTAAGCGCCGCCGCCATCGTCGCCGCCGCCGCCGCACTTGTCTTGTAGCAGCCGGAGAAGCCCAGGAGAGGGAGTGAGATTACCCGGGCGTGAGTGTCGCCGGAGCCGCAGTCTTCCACGCCTCGCGCCGCCGCCATCTCTTCGGATTCCATCGCCACCTTCATCGCCATGGTGAAGAAGGCCACCAAGGGTGCCGGCCAAGCCGCCGGGGGCAGCAAGGCCGCCGGCAAGGGCGCCGCTGGCAAGGAAGCTGCCCAGGCCCCGCCGCCGCCGGAGATACTTCCAGTGCTCCCGTGGCTGCGGTCGACGGTGAGGGAGGCGGACCTTCAGCGCCTTGTCGACGAGGGGCTGCTCCTCCCCAATCCGCCGGAGGGGCCGCCGGAGTGGCGGGTGCCGGAGGCTGACGACCACGAGCCCAATCCACCGGACGGTTATGTGCTAAGCTTCATCAGATTCCACCAGAGGAGGCTTGGGGCGCGTCCGAGCTGCTTCATGCGGGCGCTCCCCCACCATTTTGGGGTCGAGCTCCAGCATTTCAACCCCAACTCCATTTCCCAAGCCGCTAGCTTCGTCGGCGTGTGCGAGGGGTACCTGGGGATGGCGTCGCAGTGGGACTTCTTCGTCCACATCTTCAAGGCGCAGCTCTTCACCATGGCGGTGAGGGGGAGGATGGCAAGGAGTGCGGCCGCCGGTATGTTCGAGCGGGCTCCTGCACGCTCGCCGTGAAGAGGAGGAACAATTGGCTCCCTAGCACGTTGACGACGAACAACGCCGGATGGGCCTCGGAGTGGTTCTACCTCCGTAACGAGGGGGACCACTTCCCCAAGTATACCGGCAAGGTGGTGACCGTGCCCGACCACAACTGGAGTTACGGCCACCCCACGAAGTACTACTACCGCCTCGACCCCCTAACGGACGCCATGGGCGTGCTCCGCAGCAAGAGGGTCGGCGATGTCTTCTTCAACGTCGCCCACGTCCTCGCGGGCTTCCACAATCACCGGGTGCTCCCTCTTGTCGAGCGCCCGCTGCGGTTGGACCAGATGACCACCGACGCAGATCCTCTGGCCCTCGAGGCCAGTCGGATGTCGAGCGTGGCCCTTTCGGCCGAGGTAGTCACCGCGCGAGTATGCGAGGCGATCGAGGGGAGAAGCTTTGATGAGGGGTCAAGTCAACCTCTTCCCCATGCGCCAGACGCCGATCTTCTCGGCAGGGTTCGTCCCCTCGAGGCTCCTTCCTTATTTGGTTTTGCTTTCTTTCTTCTCTATGCCTGTTTTACCGAGGTGTATTTTTGCAGGAAATCCCCGACCACGTGGAGTCGCCACCCCCGGTGAAGGAGGACGCGGCCGACCGCGAGGTGAGACGCCTTTCATCTGCTCAAAAACATTCAGCAAATCTCTCGAAAAAGGAGATGAAAGCGCAGAAGGCGGCCGCGCTGGAAGAGAAGCAGAAGCGTGTGGCCAGGCGCCGCCGGGAGAGGGAGATGCGCCTAAGGCTGGACCCAACCGACTGGGATCCTAGCTTGGCGTCGAGCGAGGAGGAGTCGAATCCTGACGACGAGGACGACGAGGTGATCGACAGCGACGACGCCATCGCCACCCGAGCCCTGATGCCTCCTCGGTCTCGCATGCAGGAGGAGCCCCTGGCGTAGCCTCGTCTCGAGCTGCGCGGGAGTTCATCACTGGTTCGAGCGGGCCAGCAGGAGGGGTCGTCCCACCGCTCCGGCCAGGACGCTCGAGCGTCGTCTCCGTCACGGCGGGAGTCTTCCTCCCGTCAACAATCGTCAACACCGGGCGCGCGCACCCGGCAGCATAGGGCTACAGATGCGCGCACATCTTTATCAACCCAGGGCGACGAGCGCTCTGACTCACGCCGGACTTCTTTCGACGACCGGCGGCCCGGGCAGGTCCCAACGCGCCGGACTTAGGAGCCCGCAAGGGATCCGGCCAGGGACTCGGCCAAGGAGCTGGTCGAGGCCGCAAAGCCCCCGAGCAGCTCGAGCAAGGCTACTGAAGCTCAGAAGCCCCCGAGTGGCTCGAGCGATGCCGCTGCGGCTCAGAAGCCCCCGAGCGGCTCGAGCGGCACCACCGCGGGTGTGGCCGCCGCCACGGGGTAAGTTTCCTGTCGAGCCCCTTCTTGTCGCCTTTTCGTTTCGTCTCGGACCTTTTGTGTTTATCTCGCCCTCGTTTTCTAGGACCAAGCGTGCCCTGACGTCGCTCCCCCGAGTCCTGCCCTCGAAGAAGCTGAAGGTCACGGGAGGATTGAGCGTGACCTCCTCTAGCTCAGGTGGCGTGACTCTTCCTTCCACTGCTCCAACTTGGCTGGCGCAAGCCCAAGAGGCGATCGAGCGCGGGAAGCTGATGGCGGCTGCGTCTCGTGCAGGTGCCGGGGCCAGGACCACGGCGGCGGGGGAAAAGGCCGTCTCCACCACTACTGCCTCGGCCGCCACTCTTCTCGCAACGCCGTCCCCCGCCACTCAAGGAGAAGCGGCGGTCAGGGACAAGGAGGTGACAACTGAGACGGTGGGGACCACGGCGGCCACCACCAACTTGCAAGCGGGGGCCGGGACGGAGCATCACCCGATCACTCTCGGGGATGAGAGCTCGAGCCCGGGCTCCGCGAGCGGGGTCCCTAAGGCTCATCCAAGGCGTGGCCCAAGGGCTTGCGTCAGCTCGAGGAGGAGCAGAAGGAGAAGAGGGAGGAGGAGGTGAGCTCCGTGGTCACCGAGCGGCCGGTGGCCGACGAGGAGATGCCGGAGACAAGCCAGGTGCCGGAGCAGGTGTCGGTCGCTCCCCAAGATATGGTGCTCGACCCCCCCGCCAGGCAACAAGCTGAGGTGCCGCCGGCGCAGCCCGTTGAGCTGGCGGAGGCCCGCGTCGTGGTTCAGGAGGAGTCGCAGGAGAAGCTGCCCTCTGCCGCGCGGGAGGTGGCACAGGAGGAGCAACCCGCCGCCGCACGGGAGGAGGAGCAGCAGGTTGACGCGCAGGGGGAGACAGCGCCGCCGCAGCCGCTGCAGCCGGGGGGGGGGGTGCTCGTGTCCCGTCTCGTGCCCGACTCGACGACGGGCGAGGTGGAGCACGTCACCATGTCCCAGGCCGACCACTGGGAGGAGGCGCAGAGGAGGAGCGAGGCGGGTACGGTGATCGACCACCATATGCTAGCGCTTGGCTTTGGGCCTGCCATCAACGAGGCCACCGAGTCGGCGATTCTGGAGAGGAGGCGACTAGAGGCGCTGGCGCTCGCTCAAGGCCAACTCGAAGGCCTGCCCACGCCGGCCGATCGTATGGTGGAGGCGGGCGCCGACCCGACGGTGGCGCGGGGGGTGCACGACGCCGTCGCCCAGAGCATGCAAGAGGCGTACCCGCTGTGGGGGAAACCGCCATTGGCGCTCCGCGACCCGATTAATCCGGAAGCTCCTGCTGTCGTGATGAACGATCAGTGCGAGCTCCGGGTTAACACGGAGTCCAAGGAACACCGTCGGTGGCTCGAGACCACCCTGCGGGTTGCGCTGAAGGTTGTCTCCGAGGACATGCCTTGGCTGTCCGCTGTAAGTCATCTCGACCCCGACCTTTTTCTCGTCTTTCCCGAGTTGTCGCAGCCGTTGTTGTTCTGATTTTTTCTTGTCATGATCCAGTCGGCGCAGAGCCAGTCCTACGCCAAGTCCGTCCACCTCCACGCCATTCATGAGAGCGAGGAGGAGATTCGACGGCTTGTGCGTCTGGGCCAAAACGCTGAGGCGGAGCAACATCGAGCCGCCCGGCTCCTCCGAGAGGCTAACGCCGCGCTTACCGCCGCCAAGGAGGACGCGCAGACGGTGAGAGACGAGCTAGCTCAAGCTAAGCGGGAGGCCGAGACGGCTCGAGAGGAGGTCGAGCGGCTGGGGGAGATTGCTGCGGAGCTCAAGGAGGCTGCGGTGACGGCGACCGCGGGTCTTAACTCCAAGACCCAGCTCGTCGAGCAGCTCGAGAAGGAGAAGACCGACGCCGCCACCTACATTCAAGACCTACAGACAGCCGCCACGCATGAGGCTACCGTGAAGCAATCTCTCACGAGCGCGCTCGAGGCGGAGAAAGGACGGGTGGTGGGCTTTCAAACGGAGGCGGTCAATCTCCGTCAAACGGTGACGGAGAAAGATCTCGCCATTCAGGCCGCCGGCAAGGTCCTCGAGGAGACGCGGGTGGAGAAGGCCGAGCTCAGCCGCGCGCTCAAAGGGAAGCAGGCCGAGCTCTCGAGCGCACTCGAGCGCGAGCAGGGGCTGTCGACCCGCTGCACAGGTGAGTGCTCGAGCCACTCTTTTTGTTCTTGCTTTTCTTCTCTCAGAGTTTTCTTTGCTAACTTGGATTTTTCCCTTCAGCTCTTGAGGCCGAACTGTCCACGGCGCACGCGAATCTTCAGCTCATCCAGGAGACGTTGGACGCGGAGGTGACCGCCTGGGCTCGGATTACTGGTGCTATCAACACCCTTAGCGAGCGTTGGGGGTTCGAGCCCGTGGTGGACGCCGAGGGGCCGGAGGCTGGCCGCAGCTACGCTGCTCGGGTCTTCGCTTTTGGGCTCTCTTTGCGTGACCGCATTCGCGACGCCCTCCGTCTTGCCGCGCGCCGGAGCCTTGCCGTCTTTTACTCCGGCTTCGATCTTTCAAGGGCGGAGGTCCAAGCCGGGATGGAAGCTGTCTCCGGTGGCTTCGTCTTCGCCGAGGATGAGCAAGAGGGGGCCGTGAATCCGCGGCACGAGCAGCTCCTTGTCGACGCCGAGGAGCCCGGAGCACGGCTGGCGCAGAGTTTCGAGCCCCTCGTCCTTCCTCCTGGGATGCAGTGATCATGGCCGGCCTGCGAGCCTAGGTTTCGGCAAGAAGGCCCTTGTAAGAAAAATACTTTGAATGCTTGTGCGGGTGGCCCATGTGGCCTTTGGATGTTTATGTTTGTGCGACTTATTTTAGTTTTGCTCTGTGCTCTTAGACTTTCTTTTGTCCTTTGCCTGGGTTTGCCTCTTTTTGACTAAGTGTGAGCATTGCGCTTCGACCACCTTGAGGGGAGATGAGTTGGGGTTCCGTAGCTCGGAAGCGTAGGAGTCCTTGTGCTCGATCGTCCCAACTCTAGGAGCTCGAGGCGATGCTCGTCCTTAGTTTTTCGAGAGAACTCGAGGCGGGAAGGAAAAAAAAAGGTGTCGAGCGTTTTCGGAAAAAACTAGACGTGTTTTTTCGAGGACTTCAGGGGGCCCCCCCTAGTCTAGCCCCCGAGGGGGGCTTGACTCTGTGGAGACAGAGTCGAGCCCACCTTGCATATGAACGAAAAAGTAGGAAACTAGTTTGTAAAGCCTTTATTCATTCATACTAGCGGTACATTATACGGAAAGATGTACAAGGCATCGAGGCCTAAGGGAAAAAGCGACGTAGCTGTTCGATGTTCCACGCGTTGGTGAGGATCGAGCCATCTTCATCAGCTAGCTTGTAGGTCCCCGGTTTCAGCACCTCGACCACGATGAATGGGCCCTCCCAAGGTGGAGTGAGCTTGTGGCGCCCTTTGTTGTCTTGGCGTCGACGGAGCACGAGGTCGCCGACCTCGAAGTCTCTCTTGCGCACATTCTTCTCGTGGTATTGTCGTAACTTCTGCTGATAGCGTGCGGAATGTAGGAGCACCATGTCTCGAGTCTCCTCGACCTGGTCGACGGCGTTAGCTAGCCTTTCCTCATTGGTCTGCTCGTTATAGGCCTTGAGTCGAGAGGATCCGTATTCGAGGTCAGTGGGGAGGACGGCCTCCGACCCATAGACTAGGAAAAACGGAGTAAACCCAGTTGCCCGACTTTTAGTAGTCCGCAGGCTCCACAAGACCGATGGGAGCTCGGTCGCCCACTTCTTGCCGTGCTTGTTGAGGGGGTTGAAAATCCTCGGCTTCAACCCTTGCAGAATCATGCCGTTGGCACGTTCAACCTGGCCATTTGTTCGAGGATGGGCAACCGCCGACCAGTTTACACGGATGTGGTGTCGATCGCAGAAGTCCAGGAACTTTTTGCCCGTGAACTGAGTGCCATTGTCCGTGATGATGACGTTGGGGACTCCAAAGCGGTGGATGATATCGGTGAAAAACTCGACCGCTCGTTCCGAGCGGATGTTGGTAATGGGCTTGGCCTCGATCCACTTGGTAAATTTGTCGATAGCAACGAGCAAGTGGGTGTAACCTCCCGTCGTTTTCTTGAGGGGTCCGACCAGGTCGAGCCCCCGGACGGCGAATGGCCACGTGAGGGGAATCATCTGGAGCACGTGTGCTGGAAGGTGAGTTTGCTTGGCGTAGAACTGGCACCCTTCACACGCTTGGACGAGCTTGACAGCGTCGGCCGTTGCAGTGGGCCAATAGAAGTCTTGACGGAAGGTGTTTCCGACGAGAGTCCTTGGTGCAGCGTGGTGGCCACAAGCCCCCAAGTGCATGTCCTTAAGCAACTTTCTGCCTTCCTCGATCGAGATGCATCGTTGGAGTATGCCAGTTGGGCTGTGGCGGTAGAGCTCCTTGTCGTCTCCGTAGAGGACGTATGTTTTGGCTCGACGAGCCAGCCGCCTTGCTTCTGTTCGGTCCTCAGGCAATTCCCCTTGAATCAGGTATTCGAGGAAGGGTGCACGCCAATCTGTTGGTGGGCTCGAAGGCCCATCGATTTCCATGACCTCTGCACCCGTCGAGGGGGGCTCGATCGCAGGAGTGGGCTCGACAGCTGGCTCCGCTCCAGCCCCTGAGTCCCACTTCACAGATGGCTCGTGAAGATCTTTGGAAAAAAACATCTGGGGGATCGGCGCTCGAGATGACGCGATCTTGGCGAGCTCATCAGCGGCCTCATTGAAGCGCCTGGGGATATGGTTGAGCTCGAGACCATGAAAGTTTGCTTCCAACTTGCGCACCTCGTTGCAGTATGCTTCCATTTTTCCATCATGGCAGCTCGAGGCCTTCATCACCTGGTCGATGACGAGTTGCGAGTTGCCTCGAGCGTCGAGGCGTCGGACCCCGAGCTCGATAGCAATGCGCAATCCGGTCACGAGTGCTTCGTATTCTGCCATGTTGTTGGAGGCCGCGAAGTGGATTCGGATCACGTAGCGCATGTGCACCCCGAGAGGTGAAATTAAGAGTAGGCCCGCGCCCGCTCCTGTTTTCATGAGCGACCCATTGAAATACATGGTCCGTAGCTCGGCTTGGATTTGCGCTGGGGGGAGTGTTGGTATTTCTTAACGCAAACAGAAAAGTCCGCAAGTGCACGGAAAGTACCGTTGTAGCACTTCACCCGGAAGTATTCAGGGTATCGTATTTTCCACGGGGAACGATCTACGTAAGAAGTCTCCTAACTAGTTCTCCCAAAGAGGTGAGATGGAGAGTAGCTTGGGTAGTGAGGTTTTCTATGGGCGAGATCCTAAGTGAAGGTAACTTTGCCGCTATAGACTTACTTCGGGCACCGGATAACACTTGGTCTCGCTAAGCGTTGCCGGCCTACGGCTCTACGTCGAACCCGAACGTGGGGATTACGAGGACGGACAGGCTGTCACCACCGCCGCCTACCACCTCAACCGTGGGGCACGAGGCAAACGAAGGTAGTATCTAGCCTAGACACCACGTCTATGCTATAACTACTACTCTAGCGTGAGCTCAAGGCTTACCCGTCTCCGGGTCCTTCTACTAGAGTACCCGTCACAAGGACAAACGACGAACCCGCAAGTATAAAGCGAACAAAGATAACTTACTTAAGAACTTAGAACCATAGGGTAAACACGAACTCTTACTCCAATTAGCAAGATGTCCGTCGAGGTACAAGTGTGGAGGATGCCGACAAGCCGGCACTCTAGCCACGCCCGATGTACAAGGCAAGGCAAGCCAAGTACAAGAGGTAGAGGAAGCCGGCACTCCGGGATTCCTTCTACTTCTCCTCACTCACTCCCTACACTAGTCTAGCTAGAAGCTAGTTGGAATGTGGCTTGCTCTCCTCTCTATTTCTCTTGTGTATGCTTTGCTCCTTGGTGAATTGTGTCTTGAGAGGAGGGGGAATGGCCTCCTTTTATAGGTGGAGAAGAGGGGGCTCCTTGGAAATATGCCATCCCCACATGGAAAGGCCAAAACCGACCTCCATAGGCGGTTTCAAACCTTCCATACCAGAAACACCACCGTCATTGGCCTTGGGCTGTCAGGATGGAGCTACAGGACAAAATTGGGCTAGAACGGGGCCCAGCCAGGCGCGCCCGCACCTGAGGCGCGCCCGCACCTGGTCCGGAGCCAAACTGGCCCAAATTTGACCCACGTGCTCTCCTCGGCCTCCTAAGTTGAACCATGCTGGTGCTTTGGTGAGTTGGGCTCATTTTGATGTAGTTCTACTCAGTTCTCCTTGCGTCTGGGTTCTGGTTTTGTCGGGCGGTGGGCCCTTCTCTCCAGATTCCTCTGTTTTGCTTGGGCCGAAAATAAAAGGTATTTCTTCATGGGTGTTTTTGTTCATGTCTTGGCCCTTTTTGTGTGTATTTCAGTGATGTCCTGCAAACAAGAAATCTGCACCACACTGTGGAAATAGTTAGAGTGGAGCCCTATTCTAGGTGAAATTTAGTGTTGCCTAGGCTAATGTTGGCGGGGTTAGAATCGAGTTAAGGACCGCCAACAACTCCCCCACACTTAGCTCTTTGCTCGTCCTCGAGTAAAGGTTGAAGAACTAAGGTGGTTGTATTCTCCCAAGAGCTGACCTGCATACAGATTATTCCGAGCTTTTTCCTGCATTTGTGAACATTCACGGTGGCTATCAAGTTATCTTATAGCTATTGAAGGAGGAATAGCTTGAAATCAAGTCAACTCACATTACCCATGCTTTGAGACTTGGGGTTTTAGAATTTTCGCAAAGATAGCCTTAGCTCCTCATGTGATACTCTCAAGTCACTCTTTTCAGGTGGCTAGTCCTATCCAGGTGTTCTTGATCATCCTACTACTACAGGCTGATATGTGGAGTTTTGGGTATGGATGATGAACAGGTTCCAATGTCAAGCCAACTGGATTTATGAAGTGAAGGCCATATCCCTAGATAATGCAAGTGTAAGTGCAAGTGTAGAAATATTTGTGGACTCCTGATCATGTTTCTCTCTTTATGAAGGAATATGCAAGAAGGTATGGACTCAAAGGATATCTCTAAAACTTGCTTTATTTCTTTCTTTTTCTTTTGCTTTTTTTCTCTCTTTTTTTTCTTTCTCCCTTCCTTTTTTTTTATCTCAAGACCTTGGAGAAAAAAGAACTCTTCTTTACTTACGAACTATGCTCTCTTTTTGTAGGAATTTTCTGACGACAGTCCATACTCTTCTTGAATGAATGATGGAGAGAGATGCATGACTTGTTGACAGGAGTATTTTGGTGGAAGAGGGAGAAGATGTGGAAAAAAAGTGCTCAATTCTCAGTGTAAGAAATGAGTGTGTTGGTGGAATGGTGGGTGCATATGGTGCACGACTTTCAATGTGAGAGTCGGCATATTTATTTGGCGGGTGAATTCTGTGCGCGGCTCTTAGTGTGAGAATCGGCATGTTTATTTGGTGGGTGAATGCAATGATCTTGGGGATAAGGCCATCTCTAGCAAGAATCTCAAGACTTGACATCGCTAAAAGTGGCTAAAACAGGTTTTGCACAAGTGTAAGCGTAGATATTTGGCTCTGGTAGGACATAGCACTTATCACATGAGGAGCATTTGCTAAAAAAGTTTTGAATTTTTGCATAAAAATACCCAAGTCCATTGCACGGGTTAGTAAGCATCGTATCATTCTACTATATCTCACCTGCCAATAACTTAGATAAAGCATGGGGTCCCTATGGCACAAGTTGTTCACACAATCAAGATAGCAAGGAATAAAAAGTATGCAACTCGTTCTCAAATGGTGAAAATAGGAGATGGAGTTTGCAGAATTTTTAGTTTTATAAATTTTATTTTCCGCATAAGGAGAATTAGCGGGAGTGAGAGGGTGCACAAACTATGTTTTTGCCGTGTCGAAGAAATTTTGTGCACCAAGGAGCGTGATGCCTCCCCCACACTTATTTTTGTACCGCCTTTTTTTTATTTTACTAAAAGAGAGAATACAAAAACAAGTGTAGAAATTCTAACAAAATTGTGATATAATTATTTAAATTTGTCAAAGCCAATTAATTTTATCACATCAATTATTTCATTAGAATTATACGAAGGCTCAAAGAAAACTTTTAAGCGTTGACCGTTTACCTTGAAAGTGTTACCTTTGTCGTCCCGAATAGTTATAGCGCCATGTGATGATGTCGACGACGGTGTACGGTCCTTTCCATTTGCTCCGAAGTTTTCCTTCACCGAAGAGCTTGACCTTGGAGTTGAATAGTAGGACTTTGTCTCCCTCCTTGAACTCTTTTTGCTTGATTCGGTGATCGTGCCATCTTTTGGTTCTTTCTTTGTAAAGCTTGGCACTATGATAAGCCTTCTCTCTCTTTCTTCTAGCTCGAAATTTGCTTTTGCCTATTTCGCCGCCTAGTATTTCGTCCATGTTCCAGCTCTTTCTTGCCCGCAGGGCTCTATGTTCCAGTTTGATTGGTAAATGGCAACTTTTCCCATAAACGAGCCGGTATGGTGACATGCCGATGGGGGTTTTGTAAGTGTCCTATATGCCCAAAGTGCATCGGGTAGCTTATCTTTCCAACCCTTTCCCATCTCATTGACCGTTTTCTGCAGGATGTTCTTGATTTGCTTGTTTGACGTCTCTGCCTGACCACTTGTTTGAGGATGATAGGGTGTGGCTATGTTGTGCTTTGATCCAAGCTCCTTCAAAAAGCTACGGAAGGTCTTATCAATGAAGTGAGACCGTCACTTATGACCATTTTAGGTGTTCCGAAGCGAGGAAAGATCACTTCATGGAACATCCTTCTTGCATGCTTGGCATCGCGGCTACGCATGGTAATGCCTCCACCCATTTGGATACATAGTCAACGGCCACTAGGATGTACTCGCTATCATGGGACTTTGGGAATGGTCCCATGAAGTCAATGCCCCAAACATCAAATATCTCTATTTGAAGATTGTAGTGAAGGGGCATTGCATTGCGAGCAGTGATGTTGCCTACCAGCTGACATTTTCGACACCTTCTGATGAACTCTTTGGTGTCTTCGTACATCGTTGGCCAAAACAAACCACACTGCCAGATTTTGGCTTGTGTGCGGAATACTCCATAGTGGCCTCCGTACGGTGCTGCATGACATTTTTCTATGATTTGCATCCCTTCTGCCGTTGGTACACACCTCCTCAGCAGTCCATCAGAACACACCCTGTACAAGTATGGGTCATCCCAAAGGTGACATCTGCTCTCGCTTGGAGCTTCTTCCCCGCTCTCCCCGGTGGTACATGACCTTGCAACCATGAAGTTCATGATGTTTGCGTACCATGGGTTGGCATCTCGTCACCTTCAAGGCATGTCGTTGTGTCGGAAGTCGTTTCTTTCCCGCAGGTTAGCGACTTGCATACACGACAAAGGATTTGTAATGATATCTTCTACTCCTTTTCTATCTTTTAAATTCTTGGAGTAGAAGCATCCATCTTAAAAGTCGGGGTTTAGCATCTTTCTTAGTGAGCAAGTATTTCAGCGCAACATGATCAGTGCGAACAAATACTTTTGCTCCTACTAAGTAAGATCTAAACTTCTCAATAGCAAAAACGACTGCTAGGAGCTCTTTTTCTGATGTGAAGTAGTTAAGTTGTGCTCCTGTCAGAGTTTTGCTAGCATAGGATATTGTGTGATGCTTCTCATTTTTGGTTTGGCCAAGGGCCACCCCAATTGTGCAATCGCTCGCATCACACGTGATCTCAAATGGTAGAGACCAGTCGGGAGGTTGGATGATAGGTGCAGAGATGAGTGCTTGCTTGAGAGTGTTAAATGCTTTCAAGCACTCATCGGTAAACTTGAAAGGAACATCCTTAGCCAATAAGTTCATGAGAGGTCTAGAGATTTGTGAAAAATCTTTGATAAATCTTCTATAAAACCCCGCATGACCTAAGAAGCTGCGAATTCCTTTCAAGTTTACCGGGGGAGGTAGTTGCTCGATAATCTCTATCTTATCCTTATCTACCTCGATTCCCCTCTCGGACACTAAGTGTCCCAGACAATGCCCTCACGGACCATGAAATGGCACTTTTCCCAATTAAGTACCAAATCCTTGTCCTGACACCTTTGCAAGACCCTGTCTAAATTTTTAAGACAATGATCGAAAGTTTTTCCATAGACGGTGAAATCGTCCATGAAAACTTCCATGATCTCCTCGATCATGTCCGAAAAGATAGACATCATGCACCGTTGAAATGACGCTGGTGCGTTACACAGCCCGAACGACATTCTACGGTACGCGTACGTTCCGTAGGGGCATATGAAGGTCGTTTTGCTTTGATCATCCGGGTGGATGGGAATCTGATGATATCCCGAATACCCATCAAGAAAACAAAAGAAGGAGTGTTTCGCTAACCACTCCAACATTTCATCAATGAAGGGGAGCGGAAAGTGATCCTTCCTTGTTGCCTTGTTAAGTTTCCGGTAATCAATACACATTCGCCATCCAGTGACAGTACGTTGAGGTATAAGCTCATTTTTAGCGTTTTCAACGACCGTCATTCCTCCCTTTTTGGGAACCACTTGGATCGGGCTGACCCAGTCGCTGTGTGGTACGGGATAGATTATCCCGGCGTGAAAAAGTTTCAGGACTTCCTTTTTCATGACTTCCCGCATCGCATTGTTTAGCCTACGCTGAGGCTCCCGAGTAGGTGTGCTAGTCGGTTCTACGGGAATGCGATGGGTACAGAGCGTTGGGCTTATCCCCTTAAGATCGTCTAAGCAGTACCCAAAGACCGGACTATGTTTTTCCAGAACTGCGATGAGTTTAGCCGTCTCCTCGTCATTAAGTTTATCACTTATTATGACAGGATTCTGTGTGTCGCCGTTCAAGAAAACATACCGCAATCCTTTGGGTAGGGGTTTAAGCTCAACTGGAGGTCTAGGCGATTTCTCCCCTATGGGAAGGTCAACGGTCTCCCAAAATTCGTCTTCTTCTTCTATGAAGAATTCGGCATCTTTATCTAGGGACGACTCGGGTGACTCAAACATCTCAACCGCCATGACTTCCTCGGGCACACTAGGGGGAGATTCGGCCACTGAGTTCCTGGCTCGAGTGACTTGAATCGGGAATGATTCTCTCCCTAGTTTCATGTTGATTTCCCCTATTCTTGATGGATTGTAAAAAATTTTCTCCAGGGGGTGCCCAATTAGTATGTCAAAATCCTGGATGTCAAAGACATGAAAGTCTAGGGCCATTTCGACATTATCATGATGCACAGTTATGTTGTGCACAATCCCACATCCTTCTAAGCTGGATCGTGGGGCAATTCTGAGAGATTTGTTTGTCGGAGCAAGGGGTTTATCACCTAAATAGGTCAGCATGAAAGATAGTGACATGATATTTGCTCCGACAAGAGGGCTGTAAAGCACGTCCACCATGTTCCTAAAGAGTTGGCATTGGATGGTAGAAGAAGGGGTGCGAATCTGAATTTCTTCAGAAGAAAGCTCTGCTTCTTCTAACCATTCACTGCTCAGGATAGAAGTCAACTCCCTAACAGATTCTTTAAGGAATGCTTTGTCTAGGGGATCACAAGGAGTGACATGAACTGGTGGTCTCTTTTCTCGTGAATACCTCGCGGTGTTCCCAAAATCTTCTAATTCATCCTCGAAGTATGGATCTTCTGAAGGTTGAAAACCTTCCCTCGAAGATTCCGGTTCGGGTGAGGGTCTCTGAATGGGAGCTATGGGTTCGACCTTGGTCGAAGAGACTTCCTCATGTTTAGGCTCTGGCTCTACACGGAGAGGTTCTAGCGGAGGAGCATTCTCTAAGATGCGATCTAAAATAGCTTCTCCTTCTGCTATGGTTTTATGTTGAAATGAACCTCCGGCGGCAGTATCGAGCTGTAGGGCAGACTCCTTGCTAAGACCTAACCAAAAGTGTTGTAACAACACATGGTTTGGTATAGACAAGTTTGGGCCAGTGCGGGTTAGGTTTAACAATCTGTCCTAGGCTGCACCTAACGTTTCCTTCTCTTTTTGTTGGAAGTTGAGGATCTCTTGACGCAAGGAAGCGATTCGAGGTATAGGGAAGAATGTGAGACAAAAATTGTTTCTCAATTCTTCCCAATCTCCGTTTACCTTCCCTACGTTATTGGTGCACCATTGTTTCGCCCCCTCATCAAGAGAGAAAGGAAACAACTTCCACCGCAAAGTATCATGTGACATGCAATGGTTAGGCATGCACGAGCTGCTCAAACTCCCGTAAATGGTGATATGGGTTTTCGTCATCAAACCCCGAGAAGGTTTGTTCCCGAACCAAGGCTATAAAGCCGGGCGGAGTTCATAGCTAGAAGCCGTGATTGGCTTTGATGATTTTGGTGGCTCTAAGAACTCGCCCTTTGAAGCACCAAGTTGGTGGATAGATTTTTGCTCCATTGAAAAGGTTTTTTTAATAAAATAAAAATCAAGGAAAGGATACATGGGACAAACTAGGTTCGAAGATAATTACGACAACCATTCCCCGGCAACGGCGCCAAAAATGCTCGTTGGTATTTCTTAACGCAAACAGAAAAGTCCGCAAGCGCACGGAAAGTACCGTTGTAGCACTTCACCCGGAAGTATTCGGGGTATCATATTTTCCACGAGGAACGGTGTGTAAGAAGTCTCCTAACTAGTTCTCCCAAAGAGGTGAGATGGAGAGTAGCTTGGGTAGTGAGGTTTTCTATGGGCAGATCCTAAGTGAAGGTAACTTTGCCGCTATAGACTTACTTCGGGCACCGGATAACACTTGGTCTGCCAAGCGTTGCCGGCCTACGGCTCTACGTCGAACCCGAACGTGGGGGATTACGAGGGACGGACAGGGCTGTCACCACCTGCCGCCTACCACCTCAACCGTGGGGCACGAGGCAAATGAAGGTAGTATCTAGCCTAGACACCACGTCTATGCTATAACTACTACTCTAGCGTGAGCTCAAGGCTTACCCGTCTCCGGGGTCCTTCTACTAGAGTACCCGTCACAAGGACGAACGACGAACCCGCAAGTATAAAGCGAACAAAGATAACTTACTTAAGAACTTAGAACCATAGGGTAAACACGAACTCTTACTCCAATTAGCAAGATGTCCGTCGAGGTACAAGTGTGGAGGATGCCGACAAGCCGGCACTCCAGCCACGCCCGATGTACAAGGCAAGGCAAGCCAAGTACAAGAGGTAGAGGAAGCCGGCACTCCGGGATTCCTTCTACTTCTCCTCACTCACTCCCTACACTAGTCTAGCTAGAAGCTAGTTGGAATGTGGCTTGCTCTCCTCTCTATTTCTCTTGTGTATGCTGCTCCTTGGCTGAATTGTGTCTTGAGAGGAGGGGGAATGGCCTCCTTTTATAGGTGGAGAAGAGGGGGCTCCTTGGAAATATGCCATCCCCACATGGAAAGGCCAAAACCGACCTCCATAGGCGGTTTCAAACCTTCCATACCAGAAACACCACCGTCATTGGCCTTGGGCTGTCAGGATAGAGCTACAGGACAAAATTGGGCCAGAACGGGGCCCAGCCAGGCGCGCCCGCACCTGAGGCGCGCCCGCACCTGGTCCGGAGCCAAACTGGCCCAAATTTGACCCACGTGCTCTCCTTGGCCTCCTAAGTTGAACCGTGCTGGTGCTTTGGTGAGTTGGGCTCATTTTGATGTAGTTCTACTCAGTTCTCCTTGCGTCTGGGTTCTGGTTTGTCTGGCAGCTGGGCCCTTCTCTCCAGATTCCTCTGTTTTGCTTGGGCCGAAAATAAAAGGTATTTCTTCATGGGTGTTTTTGTTCATGTCTTGGCCCTTTTTGTGTGTATTTCAGTGATGTCCTGCAAAACAAGAAATCTGCACCACACTGTGGAAATAGTTAGATTAGAGCCCTATTCTAGGTGAAATTTAGTGTTGCCTAGGGTAATGTTGGCGGGGTTAGAATCGAGTTAAGGACCGCCAACAGGGAGCTGGACATTGGTCCACTCTGCGACGAAATCGGCCAACACTTGGGATTTGATAGCTTTTCGTGGCGCGTAAGTGAGGGTCTCGCCCATGAGCTCGACCAACCACTTAGCGATTCGACCCACTACTTCCCGGTTCTGGATGATCTCCCCGAGCAGGAACGACGATACCATAGTCACCGAGTGGCTAAGAAAGTAGTGTTGGAGCTTTCGACGCGTGAGCATGATCGCGTAGAGGAGCTTTTGGATTTGAGGGTATCGGACCTTGGCGTCTGAGAGCACTTCACTGACAAAATAGACCGGGCGTTGGACGGGGAGTGCGTGCCCCTCTTCCTGCCTCTCGACCACTATGACCTCACTGACCACCTGAGTGGTAGCGGCAATGTAGAGGAGGAGCGGCTCGGCTGGTTTGCCAGGTCGAGCTGGTCTAGGTGGCATGAGCACGGGTGGGGAGGTGAGCATGCTCTTCAGCCTCGAGAGGGCTTCCTCCGCCTCGGGCGTCCACGAGAAGTGCTCGGATTTTTTGAGGAGTCGGTATAGCGGCAGGGCCTTCTCTCCCAGGCGCGAGATGAATCGGCTGAGGGCGGCCAAACATCCTGTGATCTTTTGTACCCCCTTTAGGTCTCGAATCGGCCCCATTCTCATGATGGCCGTGACCTTCTCGGGATTGGCCTCGATCCCGCGCTGGGAGATGATGTATCCTAGCAACATGCCTCGAGGCACGCCGAAGTCACACTTTTCAGGATTCAACTTAATGTTCTTGGCCCGGAGGCACCCAAACGTTAATTTGAGGTCCTCGACAAGGTTCTCTACTTTTCGTGTCTTGACGACGATGTCACCGACGTACGCCTCGACCGTTTCTCCTATGTGTTTACCAAAAACATGAAGCATGCAGCGCTGATACATTGCCCCGGCGTTTCGAAGGCCGAAGGGCATCGTAACGTAACAATACATGCCTACCGGGGTGATGAATGAAGTCGCGAGCTGGTCGGACTCCTACATTTTTATTTGGTGGTAGCCAGAATAAGCATCAGGAAAAGAAAGTACTTCACAACCCGCAGTGGAATCAACTATTTGATCTATTCGAGGCAAAGGAAATGGGACCTTGGGACATGCTTTATTTAAACTGGTGTAATCCACACACATCCTCATTTTCCCATTCTTTTTCTCTACTAGTACAGGATTAGCTAACCACTCGGGATGATGTACCTCCTTGATGAATCCGGCCTTCTCGAGCTTCTCGACCTCCTCGCGGATGATCTGCGCTTCTCCTCGTCGACGGCGCGGCGTTGCTTGACAGGTCTCGAACCGGGACGGATCTCCAAGGCGTGCTCGACGACATCCCTCGGTATGCCGGGCATATCTGAGGGACTCCACGCAAACATGTCAGCGTTTGCGTGGAGAAAGTCGACGAGCACTGCTTCCTATGCGCTGTCGAGGGAGGTGCTGATGATCAGCGCCTTCTCGCCCGAGGAGCTAGGATCGAGCGGGATCTTCTTGGTGTCCTCAGCGGGCTCGATGCTGCCGGCCTGTCGCTTGGGCGACGGGGCGGCGGCCTCGGCCGCAAGGCAATCGAGTGTTCTGGCCAACTCCTTGGACGCGGTCAGGGACTCCCCGTACTCGACACACTCCACGTTGCAGCAGTACGCGTGCTCATATGTGGAGTCGACGGTGATGACCCCTTTAGGCCCCGGCATCTTGAGCTTGAGGTAGGCATAGTTGGGGATCGCCATGAACTGGGCGTAACATGGGCGGCCCAGGATCGCGTGGTAGGTCCCCTCGAAACCAGGCACGTCGAAGGTGAGGACCTCCCTGTGGTAGTTCGAGCGCGTGCCAAAGTAGACAGGGAGGTCGATGCGGCCGATGGTGAGCGCCTTCTAGCTGGGGACAACGCCGTGGAAGCCCCCGGCGCTCGGCTTGAGATGCGCCCTTGTGATGCCGAGCAGCGTGAGGGTCTCCATGTAGATGATGTTGAGGCTGCTACCTCCGTCCATGAGGACTTTGGTGAAGCGGGTGTCGATGATGATCGGGTCGACGACGAGGGGGTACGCGCCCGGGTTGGTGACGTGGTCCGGATGGTCATCACGGTCGAACGTGATAGGCGCGTCTGACCTGTCGAGGAACTGAGTAGTGGCGGGCTTCACCGAGAAGACCTCCCTACGCTCCTGTTTCCGCTCTCGGCGCGTCATCTGGGTCGTAGGGCCGCCGTAGATCATGAAGCAGTTGGCAATGGGCGGGAATCCGTTGTTGTCGTTGTCGCCGGCCCCGTCGCCGCCCTTATCTTTCTTTGGCTCCTCCCTGTCGATGCCTAGCCTCTTGAAGTAGCCTCGAAGCATGCGACAGTTCTCGAGGGTGTGCTTGGCCGGCTCTTTGTGGTACGGGCACGGCTCCTTCAGCATCTTGTCGAAGACGGCCCCGTCCGGAGGGGGTCGAGGCTTCTTGCACTCAGCCGCGGCGACCTCGTCTTCCATGACCTCACGCTTGCCTTGCTGCTTGCCTTTCTTCTTCTTCCCATTCTTCTTCTGACCCTTGCTCGAGCCCTTCCCGTTGCCAGGGGGCGGCTTAGGTTTGCTTCCATCCCCGCCAAAGAATGCACCCATGGCCTCTTCACCGGCTGCGTAGTCGGTGACAACGTCTATGAGCTCGTCAACCATTTTTAGGCGGCTGCGCCCGAGCTCCTGCACAAGCTCTTTGCATGTGGTGCCTGATACGAACGCCAAGATGACGTCATGGTCGGGGATATGCGGCAGCTCGGTGCGCAGCTTGGAGAAGCGTCGAGCAAAGTCTCGAAGAGATTCCCCGGTCTGCTGCTTGCAGTTTCGGAGATCTCACGAGTTGCCAAGTCGAATGTAAGTGCCCTTGAAATTCCCCTAGAAAATCTGAACCAGACCGGTCCAGTCGTAGATCTGATTGGGGGGAAGCTCCTCGAGCCACCGTCGAGCGGTGTTAGAGAGAAACAGGGGGAGCTGGCGTATGATTGCCTTATCCTCTCGAGCCCCTCCCAGCTGGCAGGCCAGCCGGAAGTCGGCCAGCTAGAGCTCTGGCTTGGTCTCCCCGTTACACTTGACCACGCTCGTGGGGGGTCGAAATGGGTTGGGCAATGGCGTGTTGCGGATAGCTCGGCTGAAAACTCGAGGGCCCGGCGGCTCGGGGGCCTGCCGGTCCTCGTCGCTGTCGTAGCGCCCTCCTCGATGGGCGTTGTAGCCACGATCCTCGGCGCCGGCAGCTTTGCGCCGTCGGTTGTCGTTGATGTCATGACGTGCATCCTGAGGCTCGCGGTTGTCGAGGATGCGATCGCGGACGGGGGCCCTACCACCTCGAGGGGGTGCCTCTTGGTGGACCGAGCCCTCTCGCTCGTGTCGCGGTGGGTTGGCCGGCTGTTCCGAGGCCGCCTCGTGTCACCTCGAGGCCGAGCTCTCGGCTTGCTGGGCGGCCGTGACTTGGAGGAGCCCTTGGACTTCATCTCGTATCCGCAAAGCTTGCGGGTTTGAAGGCGCCGGCATGTCCCGCAGCAGCACGGCTGCTGTGGTGACATTTTGGCTTGCTCGAGGGAAGTGAGCTGGCTCGACCGGTGCCTCTGGCCGCCCGTCGTTGACAATGCGGTTGAAGACATCCTGCGCCCTCCCCCGAGCGCCGGGAGCTCGAGTTGGGGGAGGCTGGTTCTGCTCGAGGGCGCGCTTGAGCAGTTCTAGGTTCGCGCGATCTGCGTCCATCTTGGCCTCAATCTCCCAGAGTTGGGCCCACTGTGCAGCTCGGGCGTCCTCTTCAGGCCGTGGGTTGGCATGCCCTTGCGGTGGTTCCTCACGAGGAGGAATCACCTACAAGGCTCCTGCCGCCGGCGTCCCGGCCGGTTGGTTGACGGCAGGAGTGGCAGCGGCGTTGTCTCTGGTCTATGTGGCTGTCGAGGCTTCGCCTTCGAGACGAAAGCATTCGCGAGCCGGATCATAGCACCCCGAGTCCGAGTCGTCGGAGCCCGGGTTGGCGCCGGACGGCGTCCAGGGCCTTCCCGTGCTCTGCTCCTCGACCCAGCGGCGCATGTTTCCGACCGTGGTGCTACGCCATGGACCAGGCGCTCTGTCGAATCCACGGTCCACCGACGCAGGCCATACAATCTCCAAGTTCATGGCAGCATGCAGGAGGGGGCCAGGGCTCTCCTCTTGCGACCCCATTGTCGACTGGATTTCGTTGGCGTATGTCGAGGCAGCGTTGGTTAGCCCGAGTGGGAGCCTGTGACGAGCTCGGTAGAGCCCGTGTGGCAAGTAGTTGGGCGACGTCGGCCGCGCGCGCGCTCCAGGTGCCGTGCCGGGCTCTCTCGGCGAGCGCATGGCGAACGTGAAGCCAGGGTCCACGTCGAGCGTTGTCCGCCCACGAGCCATACCCTGTCGCGCGCTCGGTGCCCCGACTGGGTGCACCACGGCGTCCGACGGGAGTGGCGCGTGAACGACGTGCTCGGGGACTTGCGTAGGCAGGCGATGAAGCTGGTGCCGGTGGCGCCTGCACCTTGATGGCGAGCCGTGGTGGCGTGGCCGGCGTGCAGCTCCACCGGCGTGCGGGGGTGAGGCACGTCCCCCGCTTGGCTCTCCGATCGAGAGCAGAGCCATGTCGTAGCCTGTGCCGAGCGACACGAACTCCAGACTCTCAAACCAGATCACCGTGGTGAACGGGAGCGATGAAGTGGGAGATGCCATCCAGAAAAATGGCGGGAAGTCGAGTGAAACACGCAGAGCCCCTACCTGGCGCGCCAACTGTCGGTGTTTCGTACCCCGGGGGGTGTCACACCAACAAGTAAATTTTTAAGTGTGCTCCCTAATCCGGATGGTGATGCAAGATGGACACAAGTGGTTTATTCTGGTTCATGCAAAGAAGGCCCTACGTCCAGTGGGGGGAGATGAACTTGCATTATCTTGCACCGAAGTGCTTGTACAGGGGTGAATACAAGCGAGTCGTAAAGACTTAGGCGTTGTGGGAGTGTGTTGTGTGCATATGTGAACCTGCCCTATGCTATGCCCTGGCGCCCCCTTTTATAGGCTAAGGGGTGGCTCAGGATTACACTTCAGTTAGGGCGATCGTAGGCGTGACGTCGAGGCGCGGGCGTTGGGTCAAGTCGTCGAGACTGTAGATGCCCCCGTTGGTCCGGTTCGAGCTGTGGATTCATGCTTTGATCCGGTTCGAGCACTCCGTAGCGGCATGGTTTATGATGGCTCGACAGTCCTCCCCGACGTGGACCGGCGTAGTCGAGGCGTGGGTGATGATGGTCTCGACCGGGAACTCCGTCGTATGGCTGTCGAGGTGGGAGGGATCGGACTGCGAGCACCCCACGTTCAGGTCACATCTATCATCATTCCTCGAGCGGCTAGAGGCCGCCTCGAGGCGTCGAGGATCCGAGCGATGGGACTGAGCGGCGGGTTTAGAGGTACGGAGAGTTGACAATTGCGTTCTGAAGGGGTGCCGTACGCAGCATAGTGCGCGGCGTGGTGTTGCAGTGGTGCCTGCCATCCTCGAATTCTGGGTATGGGCAGCGTAATGGTGGAAGCGACCGGCATACTCTCCACTGTTACGCCCCCTGTAGCTATGGGGTTAGGCGGGGCAGGTGTACTATTGCACTGTTTCGAGCCCTGTAGCCACGTGGGCGACCCAGGAAAGGCGATCCGGGAAGGCAGGCTCAAGCGGTCGCTCGCTCGAGCGGTTTCCGTCACCGTCTCGAGCGGTCGTTTGCTCGAGCGGTTTCCGTCACCGTCTCGAGCAGGTGAGCGGGCGCACCTCGAGATGGCTAGCCTTGCGGTTTAGTCACGGGCCTGGTCGTGGGCCGGCCCAATACGCGACAGGGAGGAGCATAGAGACTTTCTTTGATTGCTTTTGGTGTTTTTAGGAGAAGGTGAAGCAAGGTTGGCTTACCTCCAAACCATCTAGATTGGGACCCCCCCTAATCTAGGTACCCGACAGATATATATGCTAATTCAGACCATCATTTGTTTGATTTGCATTTTTTATTCTCTTCAACAATTCCCAAACTTGGAGCTATCAGCTCAATCCGATACCTGCAGATGATAACACTTACTACTCTCCGATACTGTGCTTCCAGATAGCATTTTACAAACCGACAGTCATCCTCTGCTTTCCTTGCACACAACAAAATACAGGCGTATATCATTTTTTTACAGGCGTACATATTTCAGTAACATCCAAACATGTCCTTAGTGAAATAAGTGAAACAAATGTTGTTATAAATATAGAAGGAACAAGATCCTGGTACTACACGGCTGCCTAATTGTGATGTATGAAATGAAACGTTCAAGTTTGCTGCAGCTGACAAATTAACGATAGATCATGCGTTGCTGTGAGATGTCTCCTGCTGCTTTCCTGAGTTCCTCAAGTTTTTCTTTTCTCGAAATGGAGCTTTCCTCAAGCTTTTTTGGAAATGGAGCTTTCCTCAAGCTGAACAAAGATGTTCCCGTTGTAGATGCCCCTTGCGCGATCCTTGGTAACGAATAAGAGAGTATTAGGGTTGTGTAATACTTAGATTGATCATCAATAGACATAATCAGTGTATACATATAGGCCACAAGGGGAGCCACTAGGGGCAGGCCCATGGGCCGTATATCTACTGTCTAACACACCCCCACAGTCGGAACTGGGAGCACCGCGAACATTAAGACTGGACCTAAACTCGTGAACACCGATGTCGGAAGTCCTCGGTGAAGATGTCAAAGATACTTGCGAAGAGGTAGGGACATGCAGCACACAGACTTCTCCAAGAGCGACTCGCTCACGAACAAAGTGAAGATCAATCTCGACATGTTTAGTACGCTGGTGCTGGACTGGATTGGTGGAGAGATAAACAGCACTGACGTTGTCACAATAGACGATGGTAGCTCTGCGAAGAGGACAGCGGAGCTCACCAAGTAACTGACGCAGCCAACACGCCTCGGCGACACCATTCGCCACACCACGGTACTCAGCCTCTGCACTCGAACGGGATACTGTTGCCTGATGCTTGGCGGACCATGAAACGAGATTGTCGCCAAGGAACACAGCAAACCCGGAGGTAGAACGGCGAGTGTCTGGACATCCTGCCCAGTCAGCATCAGAGTATACTGTAAGAGTGAATGGTGCACTGCGAGAGAGGTGAAGGCCAAGATCCTGACTGCCCTGCAAGTATCTGAGAATGCGCTTCATAGCAGAAAGATGTGGTTCTCTGGGGTCATGCATGAACAAGCACACTTGCCGCACTGCAAAGGCGATATCTGGACGAGTAAAGGTGAGGTACTGCAAGGCTCCGACAATACTGTGGTAGTGTGTAGCATCTGTCACAGGTGTACCATCAGCCGACAACTTGGAGTGAGTCTCCACGGGAGTGCTGCACGCTTCACAACCGGGCTGAATGTCTCATCATAATCAACGCCAGGACGCTGAGTGAAACCACGCAAGACCCATCGAGCCTTATAACGATCAAGAGTGCCATCTGCCAAGAATTTGTGCCGAAAAACCCATTTGCCAGTAACAATGTTGGCTCCAAGAGGTCGAGGCACTAAGGACCAGGTGTCATTGGCCTTGAGAGCGTCGAACTCAGACTGCATGGCAGCACGCCAGTTCGGATCAACAAGGGCAGACCGAACGGACTGTGGCAGCGGAGAAAGAGCAGCAGCACTGAGGTTGAGGCGATCGACCGGTTGCGCGAAACCGGACTTTCCTCGAGTGCGCATGCTGTGGTCGTTGGCCACCGGCGTGATGGCGAGTGGCGCTGTGGAGGCAGTGCGCCGGGTACCGCTGGCAGCAACCTGCGGAGTAGGGGCAGCGGTACCAGGCGGAGCACCGGCGCTACTGGCAGCGACCTGGGGCGACGAATCCCCAGGGGCAGCAGCACCGGGGCTATCAGGGGTGGCGTGGGCGCTGTCGGTGGCACCGGGAGTGCCATGGGCGCTACTGGCAGCAGCCTGGGACGGTGTGTCCGCAGGGGCAGCAGCGCCGGGGGCATCATCAGCGACCGGCGGGGTACCTGAAGCAGCGACACTAGGCCCAATGGGCAAAGTGACGGTGTCCTCATTGCTCAAAAAGGTTAGGGTGGTAGGATGAACCGGAGATGTAGACATGTTGGCGAATGGAAAAGATGACTCATCAAAGACAACATGTCTAGACACAATGATCCTATTGGAGTGAAGATCAAGACACCGATAACCTTTATGATCCTCGGAATACCCGAGAAAGACACAAAGAGTGGAGCGAGGCGAGAACTTGTTTTTAGCAATAGAAGACAAGTTAGGATAACAGGCACATCCAAACACACGGAGATGATCGTAGGATGGTGGAGTGCCATGGAGCGCTAGGTATGGTGTGCGGCCAGCTAGGGTTTTGGTGGGGTGACGGTTGAGAAGATATGTGGAAGTATGGAGAGCGTCAGCCCAGTAAACAGGGGGTAAGCTAGCCTGAAAAAGAAGAGAACGAATAATATTATTAATCGTTCGAAGAACGCGCTCGACGCGACCGTTTTGCTGGGATGTGTAGGGACACGACATACGGAGGATGGCGCCATGGGTGAGGAGGAACGTGCGGGCCGAGGAGTTGTCAAACTCGCGGCCGTTGTCGCAATGGACGGCCTTAATGGAGGCGCCAAACTGAGTGCGTGCAAAGGCGAAAAAACGGGACAGCATCTCAAACGTTTCAGATTTGAGACGTAAAGGAAATGTCCAAGCATAATGAGTGCAATCATCTAAAATAACAAGATAATATTTATAGCCTGAAGCACTCAAAATAGGAGACGTCCAATGATCACAATGAATAAGATCAAAAGGTTTGGATGCACGACTGGAAGACAAGCTAAATGGGAGCCGTACATGATGACCTAATTGACAAGCATGACATAAAGGTTCAGTCGTGCACTTATTACATGAAATGACATTGGAGCTAATAAGCTTGGACAAAGCATCAGACCCTAGGTGACCTAGACGGCGATGCCATAGGGTGTACGTGGATGTAGTAGTGGCGAGGGCAGTGGTGCTGGTGGCAGGTGCAACAAAGAAGGGGTACAGGTCACCCGAACTGTTACATCTGGCGATCACGCTCCGGGTTTGAAGATCCTTCACAGAAAGACCGAACGGATCAAACTCAATTGAACAATTGTTATCAATGGTAAAGCGGCGATCGGAAATTAGATTCTTAATAATGCCAGGAGCAACAAGAACATTAGAAAGAACTAGTGACCGACGCGGCGTAATAAAAGAGGAGGACCCGACGGAAGTAACGGGGAGGGACACACCGTTACCGACAATAATTGATGAAGGATGAGAGGGTGAGAGGCAGGAGGAGGTGAGTATACCAGCGTTGTTTGCCATATGAGAGCCGGCGCCCGAGTCGATGTACCACTCGTTCGAAGGAGAGGGCACGTTCAGCGACATGGTGCTGAAATTGTCGATGAGGGAGCCTTGATTCCAGGAACCACCGGCCATGGGAGTACACGATGCCTGCTGCTGCTGCTGCTGCTGCGCCATGGGCGAAGAAGGCACACCCCCATAGCCGAAGCCGGGTGGAACACTCGGCGCGCCCTGCTGCAGCATGTAGGGCACCTGCTGCGGCGCGTAGGCGGGCTGCTGCTGAGCGTGGAAGGCGGCCGGGGGCTGTGGAGGACGATGCATGGCGCCGCCGGGGCCGTAGGGATACGGCCAGAGCTGGATCGTGCCACCCCACGGGTTGGGGATGGGGTTCAGGGGCGGTGGTGGCCCAGGCCGAGGGCCGCCCCCGGAGCCACCCGCACCGGCGCTAGGGCCGCTGGTACCGCCATTGGATCCGCCGCCGTTGCCGTTGTTCTTGTTCTTGCCCCGGCGGCGGTTGTTGTTGCGCTGGCCGTCGTTGCCGCCGCCGGACGGGGCGCGCCCCTGGCCACCGCCCGACTGCCCACCGGAGGGGTGCTGCTGGGCGCCGCCACTGGAGGTGTAGAGGGCAGCAGGGGGAGGCGGATCATCGGCGGCCGCATCCTTGAGGTCGACCTCCTCAAGGAGAAGAAGGTTGCGCGCCTCGTTGAAGGTGGGGAAGGGGCGCTGGAGCTTCAGATGCGACATCATATGGTGGAAGGTGCCATTGAGGCCGCGGATCAGCGTCATCACCAGCGTTCGATCGCCGACGGGATCGCCAAACTCGGCGAGGGCGCTCGCCATCGTCTCCAACCGACGGCAGTAGTCGGTGATGTTGAGGGCGCCCTGCTTGAAGTTGCGGAACTCGGCGGAGAGGAGGAGGGCGCGTGATTCACGCTGCCCTAGGAACTCGTCGTCGAGGGCGAGCCATGCGACGCGAGCGGAGGGTTCCTTGAGCATGACCTGCTGCTGTAGATCGGCGTTGATGGTGACGTAGATCCACGACAGCACGGTGCAGTCCATCTGCGCCCAGGCGGATCGCGTGGGGTGGGCGGCATCGGACAGCACGTGATCGGTCAGTGCGTACTTGCCGAGGATGACGAGGAAGACCTTGCGCCATCGATCGTAGTTGTTGGAGACGCGATCGAGGGTGATGGGGATCAACACCTTGATGTTGACGACGGCGAGGGCCTGGGCATGGACAGCGGCATGCTTGGCCTCGAGCGCATCGAGGGCGGCCTCGCGATCGGCCGCAGCCTCGGCGGCGGCGGCGGCCTGCTGCGCGCGCTCCTCCTCGGTCAGCGCGTCGTCGTCGGCCATGGGTAGGGGAGGGAGAGGTGAGCCGGCGAGAGACTCTCGGCGACGGCGCGGGGAGCACCGGCGAGAGGCGCTGCGGCGGCGGCTCTAGCGGAAGCGGGATCGGGAACCGATCTGTGATACCATAAGAGAGTATTAGGGTTGTGTAATACTTAGATTGATCATCAATAGACATAATCAGTGTATACATATAGGCCACAAGGGGAGCCACTAGGGGCAGACCCATGGGCCGTATATCTACTGTCTAACAAGGAACCCATTCCTGTCGTGGGCTAGCTGGTAGATCAGCTGCCACTCGCCCTCAGCAGCAGGCCTGCACATTTTTGTTGAAACATATCACCTCTCTCTTTTTTTCCCCTTCCAAACAAGCCTTTTAAAATGATGTTTAATTTATATGATAGGGAGAAGTATATACGATGAGTATCTTTGCTGCAGTTATATTTGTATGTATTCAGTAAACAATACCATGATACAGGATCAAGAAGATTCCGGTTGGATGTGAGCATTTCTTCTACCTCTAAGTGCGACAAGGCGTCTTTTCTGATATGAGCATGCTTCGTAAATATTTCGTCGAATTTTTCCTGGACAAACCTAGAAATAGGAATACAACAGTTTACCTCAAACAAAGTTTATCTCAAAGTTGTGTTAGTGGTAAGTTTGAATACAAGGAGAGCAACTACACAAATGTTCATGCATATAAGGTATTTCTTCTACCTTCCTTTGTAATCGTAGGCACCGGTGTCGCTTCCATGAACTTTGTGGATGTACTCCACGTAGATATTTACGTACGGTGGCAGTGCACCAGGCTGCATTATAATTCAGTACAAGTAGAAAACAACCAACTTTAAGAATGAAGCTGCAAGTTTTGATAACAAATTAGCTCACCAGATAAAAAAGAGAGCGAGCGTACAGGGTTGGTGACAGGAGCGAGTGCAGTATGAATTGTTGATGCAGCCGCAGTGGAGAAGGCAATTTCGCATCCGATTGCAACAAATCCTGTGTATCGTCGAAGGTACAGAAATAGATAGTAAAAAGGGTAATTCCGCACGGTGAATCGAACAGATGAACTCAAAAAAGGGAGATCACCGCATGTCAGATATTTTAGATTTAAAACTAGAATAGATTAGGATCGTCTACCGAGAAAAACTTCTCTTCAATTCAATCTAATATTTTCAGCGTGATTGGTTGTGCTTATGCAGCGTTGCTCCTGGAGCAGCAGCAGGGGAGACTGGTTCACGGTGTAGTGCAGCTGAGAAGTGAGATCACACCTTGGATAGTTTCAACGGGAGTGATGATGCCATCTTTGTTCCTGTCGAAGAATGACACATGCTGCTGCAGTTCTGTCATGTTGGAGCTACCACCGTCAGGTTCAGGTAGCGCCCTCGTGCTCACCGCAGCACCTAAATCTTACTACTAAAAGAACCCAAATTGTATCGTAATCCCCGCTAATCCCTCCGCCCGGAGCTAATGACTCCCGTCCACGCTAATCCCCCACCCGCGGTAATGACCCCGCGACGCAACCCCCGCCCGCCCCGGCCCCGTGCACACTCCCTCCCAAGTCCCAAGCTCCCACCGCAGCGGTTGCTGACCCACGACGCACGACTCTCGCACAACTCCCGCTCAGGCACCCACGCCGCCGGTTGCTGAGCTCGAGCTCCGAGCTCCCCAGCCTGGATCTCCCTCCCTGCGCCGCGACGCTGAACTCGACTTCTGCCCCCGCCCTGCCCTCCACGGCCGACGACCTGCCGAATCGCGGCCAAAGGCGCGGCCAACGTCGGGACCCGCGCACGCCGCCCGGCTTCCGCCCCCGTCCAGACATCGTGCGGCGGCGTAGTCTCAGGTCCGGATCTCAGCGCCTCAGCCAGACCGTGGTTGTCAGCTGCGTCCTGCTCAGCCTCGGGCGCCGCCGCAGCCGCTCGTCGCCGCCGGACCGTGGGTTTCTCGGATTGACGCCGCCATCACCTAAAGCCGCCCAGAGGAGTGCCGCAATCGCGCCCTTGGTCGGCGACGAGCACGGTCTCCTCGTCCCCGCGGCGACCACGACCACACATCTTCGCCACACCCCAGCCCTACACCGCCGCCCCCCATCCGCCGACGCCTCGCCCAACCCCCGCTCCGACCCTCGTCGCCGACGCCGCCCCGTCCTGCCCCTGTCCGGCCCCGTCCCATCGCCGGAAAACGAATCTGCCGTCGCTCCTTCAACCTCCGAACGTCGCCGTGCCTTGACTCCACCGGGCGCTGCCGTCGCGACGTCATACCACGGTGAAGGGCGTCGCGTACCTCAGCGACGATTGCTGCCTTACTGACTTGCCGCGAGGTGCCTCAGTGGGCAATGGGCTGCAACAACCGACAGATCGACTAGCAGCACTGCAGCACCCACACCCACACATCTGAACGTCTCCAGTCTCCATCACGTTAATCAGAAAGGGAAAGCAAGGTAAGGAGAAACTGTTCTATTTGAATTCCCATCAAGTTAATTAAGTGGCTAACTTAGGATTTGATTTAACGAGTTTTGGTTATTTGTCCATATTTATATTTATATTTATGATGACAGCAAGCAACTAAATCTGGAGTCTATTGTAGCGGATGCTGTCCGCAACAACAGAATGATGGCCATTTTTGTTCTTAACACATACTTATTTTCTTTTCAGCTGAATGTGATTGACCTGCTTATACATCAATGCCTGAAAGTCAATTAACTAAAAATATGGAATAAGGTATTGTGAGAAGGTTAAAAAAAGTCCTCAGTCTGAAATTCATTCCTCTTCAGAAAAAGTGAGCACAAGCAAAGCAACTGATTCAGTGATTTACTTGGTTCCAGGTTAGTCAGCTACCTCTCCTATTGATATGTTTTAGTTGTAGAGATTATACTATTTTCTGAGTTTCTTGATACTTTGTGTGCTTGCCTGAAATGATTTTTTGAATATGCATTTTTTATAGCACCTGCCATTTTAATTGCAGATTCCCATATAAGTATGTCTGTCGGTTTTGGAAAATCAATCTTACTACTAACTCTTAATGTTGTTATTTCTAAATGTTTGTGACTGCATCTGAAGTAGTAACAGCTTCTGCCTTCTTTCTCTTGCCACTTCTCTGCAGGGTGAAACTGACCATAAACCTCATTTCTTAAACAACAAATTGCCACTAGCTATCTATGATTTGCCTAAGCTTATTAGTCCTCTAGAATCAGGACTATGATTGTGGCTGTGAAAGGGGGTAAAGAAAAAAATACTCTTGGAAAAAATTACCCTTGAATTTGTGTTTCTGTGACCACATAAATAGCTGAATACGTTTTTTTTAATATAGCTGCACATTAGTGGAATAACTTTGGTGATCACACACGTTTTGCCACTTGCATTGAACTGCCATTCTCGAATTGGATGCATTTTAGTCGTGCATTGCTGTTTTTTTTTGCTCCATCCTCATTTTAGTTGTGCATTGCTGACCCCCCTCTTCTTACTTCCAGTAAGCTGAATGCAGCTTCAAAGCAAGGCCACTCCTGCAGTCCACCAGTCCAGTTTTTAATAGAACATGGCTGTAGTTTTTTTGGAATCTTGTATGCTACCGAGTATGTGTGATTTATTGATTAATGTCTAGCAATTGGTCACCAATTTTAATGAGTTCATTTCTGGAATTACATTATTTCATTCCATGAATTTTTTAATCTGCTGAAGAACACGCATCACTTCTAGATTAGAACAGACAAGGTATATAAGGCTTTCCGATGGTATATACTGATGTGGGGCATATTCACACTAAACATATAAGGAGAAAAATAGAAGAATCGAGTCACAATCTTAAATGAAACCTTTGGCATAAAAATTGTTAATTAATACCTGTTCTATTTTCTCTATGGAAGTTTCACAATGTTCTTCATCTTTTGTCAGTTTCTTCATAAATCTCTTTTCCCCTTTTGATGATGGAAACGCTTACTAAGGAAGGTGCTGAGTTACTGATTCAGTGCAGTATATAGAAGAAATAGTATGTCAGAGTGTCCAGGCTAGGCACTGGGATGGCAAATCTCGCTGGCACCAAAGGCGGAGGTGGCCTGGGTGCACAGGCATTTTACCTATCTAATAATAATTTTGAACATACTCAAATGTGCCTGCTTATCTGAGAATTCTTGTGTGGTTATCTGAGAGTCCCAGTATAAAGTTATAATGATTCTTGTGATCTGCATGTGTTTTAAACTGAAGTCAAATCGTGCTGCTTGCAACTCCTAATCAGACAACATGTTCAGTTGGTTTTGTCCTTGGTCCACATGTGCTCCTTCATGTTCAGTTCACGAGTAAATATATAGAATCAGTGATTTGCTAAACTCCACCTAAGTATTCAGCAGATGATCCTGTAGTGATGGCCTGTGCTGTTGATACTGCATAAATAATTTTTTTCTCTTGATGAACTACGTCGTTGATCCTGTAGTGATGGCCTCCATCCTGCTATTGTTTGGTTTATGGGATCACTGGGTGCTGCCTAAAATTTTGATCCAATGTTGATTGGCCTTCAAAAATCAAGATAACTTTCGAGAAATCAAGATGTTTCTTTCCAGCAATGTGATTATACTATTACTTCAGTAAAAAAATATTAGTATTGTCTATGTTTTGCACAACTGATATATTTTAACATTTATTATATTTTTTTATTAACATTGGTTGTATCCATCTGAATTTCAGGTAATAATAGAGGAAGTCGGAAAAAAGTGAGTGACATATAGTTATGACTTGCTGACATGTTGTTAATTAGATGTACATATTATATATTATTGTAACCTATTGATTATAGTATTTATTTATAAAATGTTTCACTCTTATATTAATATTTAGCCTTTTACCTATAAAACGTTATCGAATGATCAAATGGTATTGCTTGGCATTAAAAAAATAACAAAATAAATTATGAATCCGACATACATACCCTCTCTATCACGCAAATGCACCGTGTACATTAGTTTTTCCCTACATATTGCATACCCGTAGCAAGGCACGGGCACTTAACTATACACAGAAGAAAGGAAGCATCGATGTCTGAAACTCACTGCAACTGCAAGTCGAGAAGTGGTATGTCGTTGGCAGCCCAAGAACATGAGCAATTTTGGACGGGCAAGATAACGTCAAATCTCACCCAAAAGTTTGGATACTTACAGAAAACTCTCCATATCAGCAGCGCCGACGCAATCGACAGCGGCCTCAGGGAACCATCCACCGCCCGCGGCTGTCGGCTCGCCATTGTTACCGTCAGATTTCAGCGTCTCCTTTTGTGGATATAGTGCAAAAGCATTGCATCGGCACAATGCTTGGCAGCTTAAATAGGTGCAGAGGTCCCTCAAAAAAAAAAAAAAAAAAAAAAAAAAAAAAAAAAAAAAAAAAAAAAAAAAAAAAAAAAAAAAAAAAGCAGAGGTAATCGGTGGGGAAGTGTCCGGAAGGCTGGAGCCTAGTGCCACCGCTTCCTTGGCGCTGAAATGGCAGTCTGTGCAGAAGCGGCAGGATTCAAAGGCGCGTGGCACGCCTGCTGGCTACAGAACAAATGCTAGAGCGGCAAGTGCCTCTCGAAACGAAGAGGGCGCTGAGCCACTCACAGTCTCGATCGCTGTAGTGACAGACACTAGAGCATATGATGTAGTATTATTATATAATTTAAGTACATGGAGGAGAAGGAAGAAAATTAAATTGTAATTATGGGATGATCAAATTTAGTCATTCAAGGAAAGAAATTAAATAATAATTATAAGATCTAGTAAGATGACTACACCTTTTAGTCTGCATGTGCGCCCAGTACTAACATTGATGTAGATGTCATGGACGTCGGATGTCGTGGTACCAATAGCATGTGTGTTCACATTTGTCCATACACACGGCTTCCATCTTGCACATACTTGCCGAGTTCAAGTGAGAGAATGGCTTGAGTACGGATGAGGGCCTCCTTGCTAGCTGCTTAGAGAAACTCCAACCCAATCCTCTATTTGGACCCCTACCCTAAATTTTAGGGGTTTGGACAAAAATCCAACTTAAGTGGAGCCTCTACTTGGGCCCCTATTTTACATGCCCCCTCAAATTATAATCTTAGCCCCCCCAGATCCAGCATCCCCCTATCCCGTGGGTCCCACCCCACTTTCCACTCCCCACCGTAACCCTAGCCGCGCGTCGTGGGAGGCTCCCCGACAACCGCGCTTTTCTCACACCTGCCTGGCAAATCCCCGCACCTCCATCCCCGTCGTGGGAGTGCGCGCGAGCAAGAGCTTGGCTGCTAGCCGCGACGGCTGTTGGGGCGGCAGCCAGTGTGAGCCCCACCGCTGGCTTCACGGCCACGGGGGCAATAGCGACCGCGAGCCCCGCCACTGGCTCTGCCGGCCGGAGGGTAGGAGCGAGCGCAAGCCCCGCCACTGGCTCTGCCGGCCGTGGAAGCGCGCGCGGTCGGGAGCTCGGCCGCTGGTTGAAGGCAGGTTGGGGACGATTATGGTGTAGAGACAGAGTTGGGGACGACGCAGAGGAGAGAAATAATATTTTCCACTGACAGGTGGGTCCCATGGGAGATAGGGACTTGGTCTATTTTTTCCACTGGAGTTGGGCCTCAATTTGAGCCTCTACTTTTTTTTTAGCCCAGCTTGCAAATAGAGTTTTAAAGGGCTGCTAGGGTTGCTCTTAGACATACACGCATGCATGCATATCGATCAGGAAGATGTATTTCTCCACATGGATGCATGTACGTATGGTATGTGCAGGTCCTTCGCGCGCGCGCCTCCGCCTAGTGATGATCTTTGAATCCTCTTTGAGTCATTCACGCACGGATCCAACGGCCGTGGCGATGTCCTAACTCCTATCTTCGTGTCATGGGCACAATCGACACCGGCTAGCTGGAGTCTTAACAGTTGTGGGACGCGTCAAGCGTTCATATGGCAATGCCTCGCTATCTACCGCCATCTCCATCATCTGGCTGTTGCAACACTCCTCGGCCAGAACGGTGACACCGGCCAATGTGTATCCTGCTATGCAAGACTAGAGGAAAACATAATAATCCCATCATGGAGGAATCCCTTGCAATGGGCACGCCTAGCTCCGGCAAGCCATCCGCCCACATGATCACTTACTCGTGGTCTCGATGGTCATTCTTGTGACTCCTCTTGATCTAACAATGTCGTACGGCGCCGCCAAGCCCGATACATGGGGTGTGTGCATAGCCTAGGGCACGGAAGGGGACGGTTATGTAAAGATAATGCATTTTTTCCGTTCTTTCTTGTGCGTACATTGTAAATCGTATTTATATCTTTTTTCTTTTTTGGTCTATAATAACTGGCATAGTGGGTAATTTTCTAGAGAATAAAACAGATCTAATGGTTATAGATCCTCAGAGCCTATAGATTTAATGGTTAGACGTTTCTGATTAATGTGAGAATTTCTAACATTTATCTTTTTTTCTGGCGCATTTGGTAAGAATTAACTCGAAGCCTCCGTTGGAGGCTCCAATTAGTAATAGTAGTAAGATGATCAATGACATTGTAACTGATTAGTAACAATAATCAATGAATATTACAAAATTACCATGATGAAGAATCTAACGAATCTCAATTTGCTAGAATCATCTCCTCATACGTTAATGCACCTCACCTAATTGTGATATATGAAATATAGGCTTAAATAATTTACAGGTGTACATATTTCAGTAACATCCAAACAAGTCCTTAGTGAAATAAGTGACACAAATCTTGTTATAAATTTAGAGTGAACAAAATGTAGGCGACGTGCAAAGACGTATTATATAAATCAAGTTCAATTCCAGTACAATATGATGGTATGACTTGTGATATATGAAACATTTATACAGGTTGCTGCAGCTGGCAAACCGCAAACTAATGATAGATCATGAGTTCGTTGCTATGAAGAGGTTAATGGTAGATCATGCGTTGCTGTGAAGAGGTCTCCTGCTGCGTTCGGCCTCAAGCTGAGCAAAGATGTCCCCGTTATAGATGCCCCTCGCACGTTCCTTGGTAAGAAACCCATTCCTGTCGTGGGCTAGCTGGTAGATCAGCTGCCACTCGCCCTCCTCAGCAGCCCTGCATATTTATTCTGTTGTGAGATGTGAGCACTATAGCTAGCCTTGAGACGTATCACCTCTCTTTTTTTCCCCTTTCAAACAAGCCTATGTTTATATGACAAGGGAGAAGTATCTATGATGAGTATCTTTGCAACAGTTATATTGGTATATATGTATTCAGTAACAATACCATGATGCAGGATCAAGAGGATCCCGGTTGAATGTGAGCATTTCTTCTACCTCCAAGAGCGACAAGGCGTCTTTTCTGATGTGAGCATGCTTCGTAAAGATTTCGTTGAATTTTTCCTGGACAAACCTGCAAATAGGAACACAACGGTGGTAAATACTATTTCCACTTGCATGTCTGTTTCGATCTGTAGGAACGAACGAAGACTTATAATTTCTAGTCCGGTTTGTAATAACTACATACACAGGAAACATAATTTGGATAATGTACGTATTTTGTGCGGCTAAATGCTAACTGTATTGGAGTAATGTTGTAAAAACAAAACTGTATATATTGGAGTAGTATTTCTTTATCTCAAAGTTGTGTTAGTGGCAAGTTTGAATACAAGGTATTTCTTCTACCTTCCTTTGGAATCGTAGGCACCGGTGTCGCTTCCATGAATTGCTTTGTGGATGTACTCCACGTAGATATTTACGTAAGGTGGCAGTGCACCAGGCTGCATTAGTATTAAGTAGAAGTAGAAAACAACCAACGGTAAGAATGAAGCACTGCAAGTTCTGATAACAAATACTTGCTCAATGGATGAAGGTGAGCGAGCGTACAGGATTGGTGAAAGGAGCCAGAATAGTATGAATTGTTGATGCAGCCGCAGTCGAGGAGGCAATTTCACATCCGATAGCAACTAATCCTGTGTATTGTCCAAGGAACATAAAAATAGAGAGCCCTTTTACAATGCTTGAAAATAATTCCTAACGGTTCTCAACGGCTCCCAACGGTTCCACAAATTAGCAAATTTTATTGATTTAATTTGTGTAAGGGTATTTTGGTCTTTAACCATTGTCATCTCACCCTACCCCACGCCGACGCCGCAGCCCCAACACCGACGCCACAGCCCGATGCGACTCCAGCTCCACACCCCCCGACGACGCAGCCGGCAGCCCCGACCTGCCCGACGCGAGTGGCAAGCGGCGGCCGGCGTCGTGTCGGGGCACTGGGAGACGGCCACGCATCGACAGCGGCAACGACTCCATCCACATGCAGCGGCGCAGTTCCCAGGCAGCAGCCGCCAGCCGTAACCTCGGCTTTGCCCATCGCTCTCGAGAGGTACACATACTTCCTCCTGTGAGTCCGGATCTTAATCCTTATTTAGTACAGTAGATCGAAATGTACATGCTTTGTGATTGAAGTAGCACTAAGTTTTTTTAGATAAAGCCAGTAATACAAGATGCCTCTGAAACTGCATGTTGTTAGTCAATGGTTACGATTGCATGGTTGCCAAAAATCGATGCTCATGCTGAAGCCAGTAATTTCTTGGATTTGTATGTTCTCCACTAGAGCCATGTTGTCTTCACTACTGATGTAAACTATATTTGGACAGACGAATAGCCATAAGAAGAAGATGAATGTTGAAATGTTTTTCTTTCCTGAAGAGTTACCTGCACACATAGAGCCCACAGACATTGTTATGAGGGTGGCAACCGGTCCAGACTCAGGAGTCACATAGGCCAAAACCATGTCAGTTTGCAATTTTTTTGTTGAGGGGATATTAATTGTAGTTGTTTTAACATTTCGATAATGTAAAACCAAACAGGTATTAGAGTTTAGTGTGTCATTAAAACCGAATTGGCCATTGTTCATTTTCTGTCCATGATTTCACATTATATGGGAAATGAGAGGCATCATGGATGCAACAATAGATGCCTGTTTGGGAACGAAAACAATGAGGATCGAATTTGCCTCTTCTTGTTGGTTCGCATTGAAAACAATGATGCATTTTTTTCTCGATACAAAATGATCAGGCCGTGTTCATCCAATTGCACTAGATCACGGTTTTTTTCTAGAATGCCCCTGCACAATGATCATTCATTCATATTATTGAGATAAGATAATCTCTAGCTTCGGTAATATCAACAACCAACAAACTTCACCAGGATAACCGGCTATGTTGGATTTTCTAGTTTTTTTGGATAAAAATATGTTCAAGATAACCTGCTTGTTTATGGTTTTAAAGTGTTGCTTAGGTTTGACCTTGCTAGTAAGAGTACAGTTCTGTGTGATGCAATTAAAATTACTTTGATGATCATTTTATTTTCTGCATGTGAAAGGATATGACTGATTAGGTGCAATAGAAGCATGTTAAGGTGACATAAGGCCAACATGGCATATACTTCATCGCAGCCATGTCTTCCTTTTTGTGCTGAATGTCACTTCCATTTGAGGCTGCAGGTGATTTCTCGAATGACAGATTGTGGTTTCTTATATTCTTATGTTTGTCTGGGGATGGAAACAATGCTCAGTCACTTTTGCAATGACAGACAGGGTACTGAATCACATTCATATTCCTATCTGCTTTGTATACTGAACATAGCGTCTCACTGTTACGTTCCAGAAATGACTTTAGTTTGGCTTAGATAAATCAATCTATGCATGTCCTGATTTCAGATAATTTTCTGGAATTCCTGGTTTCATGGTGGATAACATGCAGTATAGGGCTGTAAATCAGATGAACTTGGTTAGCAGAGTTTAGCCCAAGGACTGCCTGTCAGCAACATAGGTATATGGCTCCCAGTGTTTGCACATAACTTGATTTGGTACTCCTAAATGCAATGCAGATTTGTTCTCAGCTCTTTGATTATGTTTGCCATTTATGCAGGTTGCAGTCTGTGTTGTGCCAGGCCAAGTTAGCTGATAATATGGTGAATGAGATGGAAGAAGCTTTTGTTGTTTCACTAAATGTGGCGTGTTGTCTATGTATAATGATGCCACTGGTACCATTGATAGTAAAGTAGGAAATTAGGCCTGGTTAGGAAAGTTGGCCTGGTTGCTGTAACTTCTCCCGTTAGTGATCTCACTAGGGCCATTGATAGTAAAGTAGGAAAGTTGGCTTGTTTGCTGTAACTTCTCCGGTTAGTGATCTCACTATCGATGACTTGATGTAATGTCGTATTTCTCGTAGTTCCGTTCTGGTATTATGTATTTAAAAATTAGATCGCCCTCCAAAAACTAAATTTGCAGTTTAATTCTTACTTATTTTTAGCACTAAATTAAAATTTGAAAGCGATTTTGAAAAAGACGAGTCTCCGAAGTGGAAAATATATAAAAAAAAAAATAGCACTAAATTAAATGTTTCTGAAAAGGACGAGTCTTCGAAGTGTAAAATATAAAAAAAATTAAAAAAAATAAAGAGCAATGCGGCTGCTCGAGCCCAAGGCCGCAGGTTTCATAAGTCCACAACTCTACCATTGACCCATGAAAACCATATTATGTTTCTTTCAAATTGTTTTGTAATCTTAGAACTTGCCGATATATGCAAAAAATAACTCCACAAGTTTTTTTACGTGATGTTTGATGAAGACAAACTTTATATTATAGCTGTAGTACTCTACGGGAGTTGTTTGTAACACACACTTTTTAATTTTTTTTTTTCATATGGCAAAGTGAAATAGCAATGTTCACAAATTTTATATATCTCTCTTATAATTTATGGAACCTATGCAATCATATGAGAGAAATGTAGAATTTGTGAAAAATGCTGCTATCACTTTGTCGAATGAACAAATGACTAAAATAATAGTTCATGATATTAAAAACTAAAAAGTTATGAAACTTTTGTAGTTGGCAACTTTTTTTACATATCTCTCTTATAGTTTATGGAACCCTATGGAATCATATGAGAGAAATATAAAATTTGTGAAAAGCGCTACTATCACTTCGTCGGATAAACAAATGATCAAAATAATAGTTGTAGATCTCGAAAAGTTATAAAACTTTGTTATTGATAAGTTTTCCATTTGAAATCATAACAATCAATTTACACTCGATTTTATAATACATATGTGGAGCCAAAATAAATCATGGATAAAAATGATGACGAGGTGTAATGGTAGAAGAGGATGTGCAAGAGGGGTTAGGTCACAAGTTCAAATCCTATTAGCTATTTTCCCTATTATTTTATCCTATTAGTGGGATTTTCTGAAAAACAGTATTTTTTTTTTTGCGACGGATTTTCTGAAAAACAGTATTGCTATCGGTTTGGCATCGCCATCGGTTTTTAGGCTAGTCTCACGCAACGTTTCATCTCACGGTTTCCAAAAACATAAAATTTATTATAAAACGGATACCTCTCTCAATGCAAATTTCATTCGCACGGGTCCTAACTATTTTTAGCCTTCATGGGCCCATGCGTCTCTTTTTTCTCGTATCCCCGCCATAGACATGCTCAATTCACTCCAAAAATAGCCATGAAATGCCTCAGTGCTCGTTTCACCCAGTTACCAAGACGTTGGAAACACCGCTACCGCGTTTCACCATGGTGAAACGATTTTACTCTCTCTCCTCTCCATTTCATGCAAAACATCCTTCTATGCTGATGTGTCGCTATATTAAATGTCGCATAAACGCCTACGAAACCCCCACGAGACTAGCCTTAGTGAAAAACCATATCACTATCAGTTTTTAAAATCCGACGGTGATCGTTGAATCTAGCGTAGTGTATATAGCAACAAATTACAAGCCAATCGCATGCCTCTTGGCAGCCCATTGATGTTACAATTTTTAAACTAACAGCTACAGATGTCACTTTACACGAGCTGAAGATGCATCACGTACGTGAGCACAAAAGGATTGTGTTGAATTGAGCTACGTCCCACGTACAACAGAATAATAACACCATTTGATCTCCACGTGTTTTTTAAGGAATATCTCCACGTGTATTATTCCGTTCCTCGAGTTGATGAAATGGTACTTCTCGTTGATCCGGTCATGGTTCACCACATCCACACCAGGTTTATATGACACGTCCCATCGATTCCAGGAAGATCCAGAGATCAAGCGTTCCTAGAGTTATGACAGCAAAGAGGGAGATGCTTCGGCCTGCACCTGCAGCATGAATGTTGCGGAAGAGGAGTCCGTGGCAGCGGCCCAGGAACTGAAAGCCATATACAATCACGAGTTTGTGACAGGATGAATGGATGATAAAAGCAAACAGTAACCAGGTGCTTGAGCATGCTTACCGTCCAGATGGTCGCGAGGCCAGCCTGCAGCATGCTGCTCCTCTCCTGCTGCACTGTGCTCTGGTTCAGGAAGTGCTCTGGTTCAGGAAGTGCTTGCCCGTCTTCAGGTCTGACTCAAGGGTTTGCCTCCAGCTCCAGGTCCTCTGGCAGTGCCACCCCCGACAAGCAGTATCCAATCCGCACCCTCCCGGCAGCAGGGACGACCGCCGCCGCCGCCGTGACCGGGAGTGCAGTCGCCGCCGCAGCATCCACTTGCTCGGTTGGGGGAGCAGGTGGCTGGTGAGGAGGGGTCGGCCCCGGATCTCACCGGAGATGATGCTGGAGCTCCAAAGCGCGTCGAGATCGTCGCGCGGAGAGATCGACTGTGCTGGACGGCGGCGGCGCCACAAACGCCCCGTGAACGAACCCTAACAAGATGAAAATGTTCATCTTTAATTCTTAAAAAATATTCATCACATTATACATCGTAACTATATTACTTGAATTATTTACTCTAGCAATATTTGTTAAAACATTATTGTCACAATTATAAATGTACTGTTTTACCCTTGTCTAAAAAAAAAGAACTACGAAAAAACAATTACCACTTCTATATTTGGAGTTCAAATTCCCTTAATTTTGGAGCTATTGAGAAGCGTTACGGCGCATATGGCCCACCTACCATAGACACATCTCAACGGCTTCCAACGGCTCCGCCTTAACGGCTCTCAACTAGGCTCCCCTCCTATTGGGCCCACTAATCATGACCCATTAATTATTTTCTCAATAATTCCCAATACTCTTCAAGCATTGTAAAAATGCTCAAAAATAGATGGAAAAAGGGTAAATTCCACACGGTGAATCGAACAGATTAACTCCAAAAAAGGCAGATCCCCGCATGTCAGATATTTTTAGATAAAACTAGAATAGACCGGGATCGTCTATACTCTATCGAGAAAAAAACTTCTCTTTAATTCAACCTAATATTTTCAGCCTGATTGGTTTCGCTTATGCAGCGTTGCTCCTGCAGCAGCAGCAAGGGAGACAAATCTTCAGTAGTTAGAGGAAAACCTACAGGGTTTTTAGGCTGATGATTTATGTTGTTTTAATAGTGTTCTGTGAGACAAAATAAGTCACAGTAGGGTTGATAAGACAGCTGAAACGAGCAGATGAGAAGTAAGATCACACCTTGGAAAGTTTCAAGAGGAGTGAGAATGCCATCTTTGTTCCTGTCGAAGAATGACACATGCATCTGGAGTTCTGTCATGTTGGAGCTACCACCGTCAGGTTCAGGTAGCGCCCTCGCACTCACCGCGGCACCTATATTAACAGAAGAAAGGAAGCATCGATGTCTGAAACTCACTGCAAGTCGACAAGTAGTAATTGGCAGCCTAAGAACATGAGCAATTTGGACGGGCCGGATAACGTCAAATCGCACTAAAAGTTTGGATACTTACAGCAAAGGCTCCATATCAGTAGCGCAGACGCAATCGACAGCGGCCTCAGGGAACCATCCACCGGCCGGCTCGCCATTGTTTCCGTCGGCGAGTTCAGCGTCTCCAGTTGTGTGGATATGTGTTGAATAAGCAGGCACATTGCTCGGCTTAAATAGGTGCAGGGGTAGTGCCACCCATTTCTTGGCGCTAGAAATGGCAGTTTCTGTGCAGAAGCGGCAGGACTCGACTCAGAGGCGTGTATCACGACTCAGGGTGTGTAGCACGCCTGCTGGCTACAGAACAAACACTAGAGCGGCAAGCAGAGCTCTCCAAAAGAAGATCGAGGACGCTGAGCCTCTCAAAGTCCCGATCGTTGCAGTGACAGAGACTAGAGCAGTGTGAATACACATGACTGGTGGTGACTCATGGCTGTGTTGCCTGTTGGTACTTTGTGGTGCATTGGAGAATCTATTATTTGCAATGCATTTTTTTTTTAAAAAAAATGGGTGAACTCGAGCATAAGCCGACATAGCTAGATGCTTATATATCATTCTTCAGTGAACACAAGCCGACTTGTATACGCTTACATCATTCTTCAGTGAACACCCAAGATATTGGTCCAATATACTTTACAATGTACCCAAGATATATGTTATGAATGAACTATGGAAATCACAACAAATATATGCTGTACAGTATAATATATCTGATTCAAATAGCAATCTCTTAATTGCCTAATACAGTTTTGTGTTTAGTATTATGTTCATTGCATCTGACTGAATGCTGAACTTATCACATATCACTTCTTGCAGACGTCCTCTGTTCCTCCAACTTGTAAAACACACTGCCATCATATATGCCTCTTGCAGAGTCCTTGCTAAGAAATCCTTGCTTATCACTTGCAAGCTTGTATATCAATCCCCATTCTCCTACAGGTGCAGACCTATATAGATATAGGTAATATATTATTTACATATAGGGAAAGAAAACTTAGATGAATAACGCTAAAAAAAATTTAGATGAATCAAGAAAATATTGTATTTTAACTTTTGTGTAGTGTCTTATTCAAAGGAGACGCATTGCAACTCATTAGTAATAATATCAATGCATATTACAAAATTACCATGATGAAGGGCCTAATGGATCTTGATTTGCTAGAATCATCTCCTCAATCTCCTCGGACGTTAATGCATATGGCCTGACCTTTGCATATTTTGTGAATATTTCTTCAAACTTTGCAGGAACAAACCTACAATAACATAGAATGTTTAAATAGTGTGTCGGTAAATTTGAGCAAATTTTAACAGAAACATACAATGGTGTTATTCATGGTCTTTTTTTTTTTTCAAAAACGTGCGTTGCACGTGCCTCATTAAGAAGAAGAGAGTTTTACGATTACATTCCGCCGAACCTTGATGGCGAGATGCCGAGGCTCTAGCGGTTTACACACTTAACACAAATCGCCGGCTGTAAACGGCGGAGCTTAGAGTGTTGTACTTCTGGAGAGAACTACTTTTGCTCCTAGGGACGAACAAAATTCCGCGCTAAGCCACGAAGACTCCCAGGCTCCTGTAGGCTGCCGCAAAGGCCAAAGCCAACTGTCAGCCTCCTCTCGAACACGCTGCAGGTGTGTTATTCGTGGTCATGTGGCATGTTTGTACAACATATAGTAATGTAAATGTCATTTGTACATGTAATGATGCTGAACTGATGGGATAATGCATTCAGTCACTTGTCACTTGTGCAGTTACGTTCCTTTAGCGTCGTATACACCTGTATCACTTCCATGCATTGCCTTATGTGGCAAGCTAAGCCTCTCCAAAAGAAGATCGAGGACGCTGAGCCTCTCAAACTCTCAATCATTGTAGTGCAGACACTTGAGCATTATGAATGCACATGACCGGTGGTGGTGATTCATGGCTGTGTTGCCTGTTGGTACTTTGTGGTGCATTGGAGAATCTATTATTTGTAATGCATTTAAAAAAACAAATGGGTGAACTCGAGCTTAAGCCGACATAGCTAGATGCTTATATATCATTCTTCAATGAACCACAAGCCGACCTGGATACGCTTATATCATTCTTCAGTGAACACCCAAGATATTGGTCCATTTACTTTACAATGTACCCAAGATATTGTGAACTATGGACTCGAAGGCTCAAAAGTAACAACAAATATATGCTGTACAGTATAATATATCTGATTCAAATAGCAATATCTTAATTGCCTGATACACCTGTTTACTATTATGTTCAGTGCATTTGACTATACTGAACTCCATCACATATCACTTCTTGCAGACGTCCTCTGTTCCTCCAACTTGTAAAACACACTGCCATCATATATGCCTCTTGCAGAATCCTTGTGAAGAAATCCTTGCTTATCACTTGCAAGCTTGTATATCAGTCCCAGACCTATATAAATATTGAAAATAATATATGCTATTTTATTTACATCTGACTGATCTGCTGGACTCCATCACATATCACTTCTTGCAGACGTCCTCTGTTCCTCCAACTTGTAAAACACACTGCCATCATATATGCCTCTTGCAGAGTCCTTGCTAAGAAATCCCTGCTTATCACTTGCAAGCTTGTATATCAGTCCCCATTCTCCTACAGGTGCAGACCTATATAGATGTAGGCAATATATTATTTACATATAGGGAAAGAGAACTTAGATGAATCAAGAAAATGTTATATGTAAACTTTTTTGTAGTGTCTTATTCAAAAGAGACGCATTACAACTCATTAGAAAAACAATAATCAATGACATTGCAACTCATTAGTAATAATATCAATGCATATTACAAAATTACCATGATGAAGGGTCTAATGGATCTCGATTTGCTAGAATCATCTCTTCAATCTCCTCATATGTCAATGCATCTGGCCTGACCTTTGCATGCTTTGTGAATATTTCTTCAAACTTTGCAGGAACAAACCTATCATAATAGCTTGGCATGTTGAGTATGCAAGTAAATTTGAGAAAATTTAGACAAAACATAAAATTATGTTATTTGTGGTCACATGGTATGTCTGTTGTACAACATACAGTAATGTAACTGTCATTTGTACACATAATGTTGATCTAAAGTAATGATAAACTGTCATTGGTATATATGATAATGTTAAACTGATGAATAATGCATTCAGTCACTTGTACAGTTACCTTCCTTTAGCATCGTATGCACCTGTATCACTTCCATGCATTGCCTTATGGATATACTCTACGTATATGGTTGAGTGAGGCAGTGGTGCATCAGCCTGCAATGAATATAAAAACAAGCACAGAGAAGTAACTAAGTATATATATGTGGTAAGTGAGTTTCTTAAATTCTAGCAAAAAATAATATATCTACCCATTTCATCATTGATAATAATCCTTATCTAATCTGTTTTCATAAAATATTACTCACCGCCTCCGCCAGTATAAACATAGTCTAAATTGATCGCAAAGCCTTGATTTAATCCATCATTACCATTTTTAAAAGTAACACGGACTAGCCCTCAAGTGTGTGTGTGTGTGTGGGGGGGGGGGGGGGGGGGGGGGGGGGGGGGGTGTTGTGGAGGGAAGGTTTTATGGCCTTCTAAATCCTGCTTGATTAGATTGATATATTTCTTCTCTTATATAAATATAGGCTTACTTGACCTCTAGGCAAGAAACTCTTATCTTTAATTAACCCTATAATAACACTAGTGGACTATGCTGCCAACCCAGTCCCGATAGACCTATGACTCACTCCTCTAACATATATTGTTAAACAAAGCATTATGCGTGTGTTTGAGTGAGAGAGAGAGATAGCAGCGGGCTGTACCGGGCTTGTTATAGCACCAACACCAGCACTGATGGATGCAGCTGTAGATCTGGCATATGCGGCATCGCATCCAATTGCAACGTATCCTACAACACCATGTGTGAGCTCAAAATATGATAGGAAATTTTATACTGTAATTAAGCTGCTAAAACGTACATGAACAAATTTTATTAATTGTTTTGTGTTATTAATCTCGCTCATCAACAATTGTGATGGAAAATTTTCCATGACAAGGAGTCAAGGACATGAGACGTGGATAAGCAGAACATGCTTCGTCCATTCTAATATGTATATACTCTCTATTTTGAATTGTATAAGTCATGTTATTTTCCTATATACATAAATGTTACTATATCCAGAGATAATGTATATTTACAGACTATATATATATCTAGAAAAGCTAAAACAACTTATAATTTAGAATGAAGTATCTAGCTAACACAATTGTAACGCAAAATATCAAATGTGTGACTTGTATAATAAACAGAACACATGTTTAGAATTGTCACGATATATAAAAAGTGTGGAGGGTAACATATACATGGACGTACGTTTAGGAATTTGTGAAAAACTATAGGTTCCTTAAGATATGCCGATATAGCTAGTTCAAGTGAGAAGTAAGGCTCTTTTTGTCATTTTTTAGTTATGACAGCAAAAATTCGACCGAAAGCATCTCATAACACAAAAGTTCTCTGATTCTACGAGGGTGTTTAGGTTGCTAGTCGTATCTTAGATAAGTTTGATTAAGTTAGCAAGTAAACTCACGCTACATATCACAGAGTAAAAATAGTGTGATAAAATTCTCTTAGGAATAGTAAAAGTATGTGACTCTCGATCCAATTTTTCAAACCAAGCTTTTGTGGCTTGCCACACTAGCTGAAGTTAGTTGTGAAAAATTGTGATTAGAAATCACACAAACCCTGCGTCTTTGTTCTTCAAATTTCACTAACACAAAACTTCTCAGGATTTGTTCATAATCATAAAAAACTACTCGCTCACGTACAAATTATAAGTCGCTTTAGAACGAAAAGGGAGTATAGTTTAGTCATATACCTTCAAAGAGCTCTGAAGCTGTAATAATACCATCTTTATTCCGGTCGAAAAATTCAGCATGCTTTTCAAGAGCAGTCATGTTGGCAAAATCAAGGATTGCCTCCACATGCCCACCTTGCATGACACAATAAACAGTATGTGAGAAAGATTTTGGGCAGAAATATTGTCTTGATAACTGCACGGGTACAGTTGTATATGCCAAGACGTGATCAGCATGATTCTTGTCCCGTAAATCTGTAATTCTTGTGGAAAAAAATGAAACAATAAGAAGATTAAAGAATAGAACTCCGAGTTTACCAAGAACTTACAGCTAAAGACCCATAGAAACAGAACCGCTGTCATCACTGTCAGCAAATATGAAGAAGCTGCTGCGGGTGCACGTTGCCGACCCGCCATTGCTACCGGCTATTCCTTCTTCTGAAGACTGCAGTGGTGTGTGTAATTTTGAGAGTACACGTCACAGCAGGTAGCGTCCTATGGCTCGGCTTAAGTAGCTCTCGGGAGAACTATCAATGATTGAGAAGGCGTTGTACTAGTCCTTTGGCTCATTATGATTGATGCAGCTCTTTCCGACCACGAACTGTTCTGAAAAGAGGAGCATGTAAGCAAGGAACAAATTGAAGCCGCATGTGAGCCGGTGGGATATGTGGTGTTCCTGGTGGGTGATTAGCGGCAACCACAACCATACAGTTAGAATCATCTCCTTTCCCATACACATACAGTCAGAATCTTCTCTTTCCTCATACAGGCCACTACCTCTGTCCCAAAAATAAATACATGTTTTGTTTTTCAGAGAGTCAAAATGTCAAATATTCTTAAGATGGACTATAGATATACATATACATATACAAAATAGTATCAAAATTTTGTATATCTAAATAAATTTATTATAAAAGTATATTATCTCATCATGAAAACTAATATATATATATATATATATATATTTGGTCAAACATTAAAAAAATTTGAGTCCTCAAGAATTGAGATATGCATTTATTTTGGAATGAAGAGAATATGTGTCATTTTATTCTGGGACGAGCTCGCCAGGCTACATGTAGCGGCTTCATCAGGGAGGTATAGCACCGCGAGTGGCTAGCTAACCCCGTCCTGGTCAAAAAAAAGAAGGGGAAGTGGAGAATGTGTGTCGACTTGACAAGCCTCAGCAAAGCAGGCTCAAAACATCGTTTTGCTTGCTGCGCATTGATTGGTGGTCGACTCGACGACGACAGGGTGTGAACCTATCTGCTTTTTGGACACAGACCCTGGGTGCCACACTACTACAAGATTAATTTTGCGAGACACTACATTTTTATTAATGGAGGAGGTCACAAAAATGAACCACCTCCTAAAATACACCCAACGATTAACATAGGTGGTCATTTTTCGTTAAGATCAAGAATGCTCGCCTCCAAAACTGAATTTACACAGGCGGGCACCTTAAGATAACCGCATCCAAAAATAGTCTATTTCCAGAGATAATCGTCTTAACATGCCCACCATCATAAACCTATTTTTAGAGACGGGCACACTATAAGGCCCACCTCCAAAAACAAAGACTAAGGCCCAGCAGGCCTAGGTGAGGCACAATAACTCTCTTTGTATATATACATGGCTTAGGTTTTTTCATTCACTCCTCACTCTCACAAATCGACCCCCTCACCCTCTCCCTCTGTATTGAGAGGCAACGCTCCTTCCATGGATTCAAATTGGCAGTGCCCTCTCTCCTCCCTCCTTTCGGCGCATGAGGACCAAACCTGAGGTGATGCGGCCCCCTCCTCCCTCTCCTCCGGCATGAGGGGACCAGATATGTGATGGCGCGACCCCTTCCTCCCTCTCCTCCGGCCAGGTGCACGACCTCGCCCCCCTCACCCTCTCGTGGTGGCGTGCCTCCTCTCCATCCCCCTCCGGAGTGCGGGGACCGGATGGGTAGTGGCGCAGTGTGCGGTCCTCCCCCTCGTCCTCATGGCGGTGCTTATAGGGCCCAGCTCCCTCCTCCTGGTGATGCTAGGACGGCGGGGCCCGGATCCCTCTTTCCAGTGGCACTCGCGTCTCTAGGTGGCAGATTAGATTGAGCGGATCGACAACACGAGTGTCGTGGTGAGCGGATCGATGGTGGCGGTGTAAAGCTAGATCTAGGGTCCGCGGATTCGATGGCGAAGGCTCCACCACGACGGCTAGGTGCGGCAACGAATCGAGGTCACCTACAACCTAGATCCAAGCCTAGGCCTAGTTTTGGATGAAGTTTTTTTTCCTTTTTTTGTTTTTAATTCATTTTCGAAGGCGGGCAAAAAGGCGCCTCTATTAATCTTCATTAACGGTGACCTTTAAATGGTGGAAATTGCCTTATTTGCCCACCTATAAAATCAAAAGTGACCGCCTCCATAGAGTTTTGTGTAGTAGTGCCACGAGATCATGATAAACCCATCTGATCAAATCATGACCTTTTTATAACCCCTTTTAGCTCCTTCTACTACATGTCAATACCTTTTGGGTATGAGGAATAATGCTGGCGCAACCTTCCAATGATGTAGGCATATGTGCTTCAAGGAGCAGATCAGCCCAAACCTAGAGGTATACATTGATGATAGCCAATGCAAGGGCATGTCAAGTGTTGTGGTTTCCAATGGACAAACTTGTTTACTTTGGGATGATCTTTGGAATGGAAAAGTGAGAAGATTAATGTTCCCAGAACTGCATTCCTTCGCAAAGAACAATATAATCAGCCTATTAAAGCCCATGGTCATGCCAATCTGGTTGATATGTTCAATTTGCCTCTCTCTCCTAAGACTCCAAGCTCATTCCCAATTTCTAGAGCTTCAAGAAGAATTCTCCACTCTCAATTTGAATGATTAGTATGACAAATGGTTTTACATTTGGGGGTCCCACAATTCTCATCTTCAAAAGCATAGAGGCATATATCGGTTCAATCTCTAGCTGAACCAATTTTCAAATGGCTCTAGAGGATATCATGTCGGGGAAGCATAATTTTTTTCTCCCGAGGGATAAGTTAAGCACTAGGAATATGATTAGAAGAAGAGGTATGCATATGGATGAATATCAATGTGTCTTATGCCAACAACAAATAGAATAGATAGTATTGCATTTCTTCTTCCAATGTCCTTTCTCCAAGCAATGCTAGCTCATTTTGAACTTTCAGTTCAATGATCAACTATATATCACTCAAAATTTTCAAGAATGGAAGAATATCATAAAGGAACAGTTTGCTCTGGACTTCTTTATCTATTATGTTGGGGGATCTCGGATTGTTAGAAATGATGTTATCTTTAGAAATTTATCTCCTCAAGTGGAAGCTTGTAAAGGTTATTTCTCTGCCAAAGTTCTACTCCTTCTGCATAAGGATGAAGCCTAAACTTTTGCCCAGGCTAGAGTCATGGATTGCCCCACTTGTAATCTATTGGATCTTTTTTGTTTCTTTTTTAGTTCCTTAGCTTGGTGGCTTCGGCCCCGCTTTTTTCCGAACTTTGTATTCTATTTTCCCTTAATTATTTTGGCTCCTGCTGATTATTTTAAAAAAATGATGATATCATGGTCAAGTTCCAGAACGCCAGACAACTCTAGCCAACCTTGAGGAGACCTTCTAAAACCTCTGAGCCAACCAAATTAGGCTCAATCTAGAAAAATATGTTTCGGGGTCCCATAGAAAAGATGCTCCGAGGACCGATGGGGTTCAATAAGCCCTTGACCAGCTGAAACATTCCTGACCACTTTGCTAGTGTTGGTGTCCCAGTCAATGGACGAGACCATACTCATGTACACTACAACAACGATGCATATGGTGAGAGCAGTGCTTGAAGTTGAGTTGGAGGAGGGTTTGCCCTCAAGGTCCAACGGTTGGTGCACTTCATCAGCGAAGTACTCTCTGATTCCAAGACTCACTATTCGTAGGTCATGCTCATCGCCAAGCGCAAGCTACACCACTACATCGACAGCAACCCAACGATGGTGTCCTTGAGCGCCCTAGGAGTTACCATCAACAACCACGAATCCTTATTAGGACACGTCGCCAAGTGGGGCTTGGAGCTCATTGGGCTATTGATATTTGTTATGGTCTTTTGGATATTTTTGCAAACACAGAGAAAATATTGATGTAGCCTTTCGCTCAGGAATATTGCGTGGTCGGATTTATATTTAGCCTCTAAAAAAGTACTCCTTCTGTCCTGAAATAAAGAGCATCCTAGCTATTATAGGATAAAATAAGGGAGATGGCAATAGACACATGTACCCATCACTTACCTTCCTAATATATTAAAATCTGATTTTATTCCGCATGATTAAAGGGTGAATTCTTTGTCTTTATACAACATATGACAGGCAAATAAGTTACCATCCTTGTAAAATATAATCACGTACTCCTGTTTAGGTAAATATTATCTTCTTGTTCCCAAATGTACTATATTTAGGGACAACTTTCAAAGGCTAGAATGCTCTTTATTACGGGACGGAGGGAGTATATGGCTAAGATGATTGAATATGATTTCTTATGGCTAAGTTGTAAAGCAACGACACAACTCTAGATGGGGTAAAACGACAATGGCACACATTGCTTTAGGTTAAAAGAATAAAATAGAAGGTAGGTAGGTAAAAGGAAGGAGTAACTAGTTGAAGAGGAAGAGTGATTAAGAGTTCTATGTTACTTCTACTACTAAGCATAACTAAGATATAGAGTACAGAAACTTAGTTAAACCAATAATAGAGTGAATAGCACTTCAAGGCGCAGCCCAGCCTAATCAACCCAAGATTAATTAGAACATTTATGCAACGAGCCCTATGTTTTAAGTAGTATAGACCTATTATATGGTGAACTAGTATGGACACGGGCGTCACTTCTTACTACCTACCATTTACTACTCGGAGACCTAGCCACAAACACAAGCAAGGCAGCAAGCTATACGTAAGCATCACGCCTAATTTATGAGTTCACTACTGTTGACAGTGACATCGCTCGATCGTTTTAGTACGTGACACTAGAGCAGTGTGAAACTGTGAATGCACATGACCGGTGGTGACTACTCATGGTCATGGCTGTTGCCCGTGGGTACAGAGTACTTTGTGCATTGCAGAATCTATATGTAATGCATTTTTATTTAAAAAGTTTTGGATGAACTCCAGCATAAGCCGATTTAGATGCTTATATATCATTCTTCAATGAACACCCAAGATATTGGTTCATATACTTTACAATGTATCCACTATTCAAGATATTGGTCCATATACTCGAAGGCCAAACACAAAAATCGCAACAAATGCTGTACAATATAATATCTGATTCAAATAGCAATCTTTTAATTGTCTAATATATATACTTGTGTTTATTATTATGTTTCATTGCATTTGACTGAATACTGAACTCCATCACATATCACAACTTGCAGACATCCCCTGTTCCTCCAACTTGTAAAACAGACTTCCATCATATATGCCTCTTGCAGAGTCCTTGTGAAGGAATCCTTGCTTATCACTTGCAAGCTTGTATGTCAGTCCCCATTCTTTTGGAGGTGCAGACCTATATAGATAATAGTATATTGCTGTATTATTTACATATATAGGGAAAGAAAACTTAGATGAATCAAGAAAATGTTATATTTCAACTTTTGTGTAGTATCTTATTCAAAGGGAACACATTGCTATACATTAGTAGCAACAATCAATGCGTATTACAAAAAAAAAAAAAAAAATACCATGATTGGGGGTCTAATGGATCTCGATTTGCTAGAATCATCTCCTCAATCTCCTCAGACGTTAACGCATTTGGCCAGACCTTTGCATGCTTTGTGAATATTTCTTCAAACTTTGTAGGAACAAACCTACAATAATAGCAAGGCATGTTTAGTACGCAGGTAAACTTGAGAAAATTTTAATAAAGGCACGTTTAGCTATGTTCCTTGTTCTTTAGTCAAATAGGTTTAGCTCCACGAAACTCTGCTTTAAGGAAAAAGAAGATCAAGTTATGAGAGCACCTAAAGGGATGCTCTTCTACAAATTTCATGGAGCTATTTCAAGGTGGAGCTTGTGGAGCAGAGTTTCATCCCAATGCCCAAACACCCTCATAATATGGATTTCTGATGTAATAATTCACTCTAACTTGTATAGTTACCTTCCTTCAGCGTCATATGCACCTGTATCACTTCCATGCATTGCTTTATGGATATACTCTACGTATATGGATAAATGAGGCAGTGGTGCACCAACCTGCATTGATTTTTTTAAAAGAAAAAGCAGAGAGAATTAAGTTCCTTACTATTGAGTGCGAATCAACAAATCAATCTCATTTTTGGATAATAAGGTTTTACTGGACAGCTATAGAAATCACATGAATACAAAGTTGTAAACACATATCGGCATACAAAATGGCAACAGAGAGGGCTTATCGACATTCAAAATATGAAAATGTTGCCCCAACTCGGCCATCCGTCACCGGCTCGAATGGAAGAGATGAGCTAAGAGGATACAGTTTGGAAATTCGTGGAAAAGAACAAAAATTTTGGCTAGATAATGGCAAGAATTTGATAGGAGTGGCATGAAAGGGATATAGTAGAATGAAATCATTTGCACTAAAGGATGTAAACTTTTTCTCAACCAGATACAGTCCTATGTTTATTCAAAATTCTTATTTTTATATGTCATTTAAAATAAAGATTTTAGATCATAAGTTACACTCTTATTACTATGATGGCATAAACGGTTAAGTGAGGAAGGAGGAGCTCCATTGTTCCATAGGGTTATATAGACCCCCAATAACTTTTGTTATTTCCACCATAATTTCTCCATAAAAATTCTAGACCTCTCTTTCTATTAGACAAAATAGCATTGCGACTTAAGAGTGGCCCAAGGATACCCGGTGATATAAATTCTAAAGAGTGACCCAAGTGAACCCGGTGATATAAATTCTAGCAAGCGGACATGCAAGGTACTACACACACTCTAGGATCATGTCAGAAAAGAGAAACATTCTCGAATTCTAGCAAAAATAGAAAACAACTGGTGATTTCATCATTGATATAACAACCATTTGATCTAATCTGTTTCTAAAAAGATTATTGTCTATGTTTTGTCAACCGGCTAGTGAATTTATACGTGTGTCGTGTTACTCTAGGAAGGCGATGGTAGTATCCAAGACACAAGGAATTATACAGGTTCAGGCCAAAGCCCTATGTCTAGTCTCAAAGAGAGTTCGAGTGCATGTTCTCAAAGAGAGTTCGAGTGCATGTTCCTCGGCTAAATGCTCTGAAGTTCTTACAACTGGGTGAAGTTCTTACAATGAATTCTCGGGAGTCCGTCGCATTGGGTGGGAGCCTTGACCGCCCTTATATCAAGTCCAGTGGCCAGAATAGAAATAGAGATGGGTTTTTTCGACCGAGTGGTTGTGAGCCCGAGGGAGGGAAAACTAGTAAACTTGGCGTCAATGCACGATCTGGTGTGGATGTTGCCATGGTCTTTTTCCTAAATCGTGATGGCACTGTTGGCATGGTGGTGGTTCACCATTTGTCTTGTATGATGTGAGTCTTGACGTGGCCTTTGTCATCATCTCCTCTTCTAGTGGTGCCATGGCATGTGAACTAGTAGCCATTCTCTAGTCATCGGTTGCCTTTGCTGGTCATAATGGTGCCGGTGGCCTCGATCCGGAGCTATGAGATCGAGGTCCCTGGTGGCTTAGCTGGTCTTGAAAGTCGAGGTTAGGGTGTGCCCCATTATGTAACAGGTGGGGCCATACGTCCGTCTCATGTCAGGACGTATTTAGGATGTTGTACCAGTCGTCATTGCCAAGCGGTGTTGTCTTGTATGCACAGGGGCATGTATGATGCTTATCACCGAGACGGTTGTCCCCTCAGTCCGGGCAGAGTGGGTAGTGGAGTGTGTCTGTCCTTGTCAGGGTTGGCGTACTTGATGGAGCCCGACCCCTCCTTGTCTTTCCCGAGGGTCGAGATGATGTAGAGGTCATGCATGCAACATAAGGTGAAGGGAGAGGTCATGATGGACCGCGTGGTGTGGTGCTTGGCCCGGCCCCCTGTGATTTAGGTGTGTTGCAATTTCTAGGCTTCTGCTGGCTAAACCAGTGTAAGCTGCCCGAGCAGTTGACTAATTGGTGTGCTGAGATACTCGGGGTATCATAACCACGACAATTACCCAATGCCGCAGTCATTATGAACACGTCAAAAGTGATTGCAAAATCTTGATCTAAATAATCAACCGTTGTCATTGTGAAAAATAATATAGACAACCCCTCTAAATAAATATCACCTACACGTAACATGATAGAAAAAAATATGCAAACACTCTTCTTAGCACGACTCCAATAATTCGGCAAAACCACTTGACATCCTATGATTTTTGCCAAAATCACAAAAAACCTCATCCAACAACTTGGCAAAAGCACTTGACAATTTGGCAAGCTTGGCAAAATTCTCCCTTCACTTGCCAAATATGCCAAGTCCTCCATCGCTTGGTATCACGTGTATCCCAATTTGCCAACAAGTTTTACCAACTTGTTGGAGGCTCAATTTTGTAATTTTGGCAACATTCCTAGGATGCCAAGTTCTTTTGCCAAACCCAAATGCCAACTTGTTGGAGAAGGCCTATTTTTTCACTTGACATTTGGGTTTGAGACTTGACAAAACTAGAGATTTGCCAAGTGATGTTTGCCAACTTGTTGGAGATGATCAATCCTTTTGGTGAAGCGACTGCCACAAGCATATGCTTTCACACTTCTCTGCATATATATTATTTCTGCTGTTATTATGATTAGAGTAGTACTCCTTGGTTCTAAATTGTAAGTCGTTCGGATTATGCTTACATACGTAGCTTTTACTATATATCTTGGTATAATGTATATTTAGATGCATTGCAAAAACAACTTAACTATAGAAGAAGTGAAAATAACTATAATTTAAAATGAAAGAAGAATTCATACTAAATAAAACAATGTGTATGTGAGAGAGAGCAGTGGTCTGTACCGGGCTTGTTTTTGGACCAACAGCAGCACTCATAGATGCGGCCTTTTTTCTGGCAAATACGGCATCACATCCAAGTGCAACATATCCTACAACACCAAGTGTTAGCTCAAATTATGATAGAAAATTTTATGCGGTAATTAAACTGCTAAAATCTAAAATGTATATATGAATTTTATTATTTTTTGTTATTAAACTCGCCCATAGAAAATTATGACTAGGACCTGAGACGTGGTGACGTGGACCAGCAGAATTTATTTCGTCCATTTTAAATTAAACTATAGTTTATAGCATACTTCTAGCTAACGCAACGTAAAATATAAGTAAGTTCAAATTATTGACTTGTGTGACAAACGACACTCATGCGTTTAAAATTCTCATTGTAGAAAGTGTACAGGGTAATCATATATACATGGACGTTTAGGAATATACTCCTCCATCCCTGGAATAAAGAGCATTCTAGCTATTCTAAGACAAAATAAGAGATATAACAATAGACGCATGTACCCCTCACTTACCTTACTAATATATTAAAATTTGATTTTATTCCGCATAATTAAAGGGTGAATTCTTAGTCTTTATACAAAATATGGCAGGCAAATGAGTTACCTTCCTTGTAAAATATAATCACGTGCCTCCGTTTAGGTAAATGTTATCTTCTTGTTCCCTAAATGTACTATATTTATGGACAACTTTCAAAGGCTAGAATGCTCTTTATTCCGGGACTGAGAGAGTATGCGAAAAAAAGACCAGGAGAGAATAACGGGAAACGAACTATATATTATAGGTTAGATATGATATGCCGACCGGCCAACTGAGAAGTATGATTCTTTTATCCTTCTGTATTTAATTATGATGACAGGAAAGATCAAACAGAGAAAGCAACTCATTGAATGGAATAAAACTTGGATGAAACATCAACTTTCAATACAAAAATTTCATTCTGTAGTTTCATATTATGTATTTAATTGCATGACTTATAAATTGGTAATCATGACAAGAGATTTTTAGATGAAACTCATTTATTTTCTCTTCTTAATTATGCTGACATGTCATAAAATGCTTATGTGTGGCAACTTATTTTAATGAAAAACTCACATAAAACTCTCAAGCCTTTTTTTAGCAAAGTCGGCAGGGGAGCCCCCTACCTATATTTGGTATTTTATATATATGGAAAAAAGAGTACAACAGAACTTACAGAAAGAAGAGAAAAAGATTACAAGGCAACCATGTCCAAACAAAAAGGCAGTTTGAACTTTAACGAAAGTTCTCATAAAAGGTTTTAAGGTCTTCTGTTGTTTTTCTCTTGGCTTGATGCATACCAAGCCAATCTCTTCTTTGAAGTCTCTTTTCCTAATTTGTAAGTTTAAGTTTTTTTTCCATCGAAAACTGTTGCTTTCTGCTTTTCCAAATGATCCAGCAAGCTGTGATCACTCTTTCTGTTGAAGCTGATTCTGGCATTACACACCATGTCTAGAGGGGGAGATTCGTGTTCCAATGAATATTGACTGTATTCCAGCATTGAGTGCTCACCGGGCAGGAGAAGAACATATGGAAGCAAGTTTCCTCGGTTGAGTTGCAGAGTGGGCAGTTGTAGCTACTGAGCTGTCTATTTTTCCTTTTCAATATGTCCCTGGTGTTGAGCTTGTCCACAAGTAGAAGCCAGAAAAAAATTTGTGCTTGCCTAGGTTTCCAGCACCCCACAGCCATTTGAAAAGGGGTGAAGCTTGATGGGTCCCTCTCAACAGTTTGTAGACCTTGGTGGATGAGAAAATGAAGGTTCCCCAGGTATATAACCACTTGTCTTTTTCAGTCGGGCCGAGTTGAAGGTTTTGAATGTCACTGTTGATACTCATCAGTTGGTTGTTTGCTTCAGTGGACAGGGGGCAGAAGAAAACTATTTCAGTATCCTTTTCTACAAAGTACCTTATGGAGCTTTTGGGTTTCCTCAAAAGCTGAAAAGTTCAGGAAATTTTGAGCTACAAATATTATTTGCCCACTTGTCCTGCCAAAGCATAATTGAGTTTCCATTTCTGGGAATACAATATGTGATCTGTCTGAAGTTATTGGTGAGTTTAAGCAGGTCCTTCCACCAAAATGAGCCAACCGGGCTTCTAGCATGAGTGGGAGTGAATTGATTGTTGTGTAGCTTACCCCAGGTGAGCTGAACCCAGGGAATGTTGGCATGGTTATAGAATTTGTCCAAGTATTTCAGCAAGAGAGCATTATTCTGAGTTTTCAGGTCAACGACTCCTAGCCCTCCTTCATCTTTAGTTTTGCAAGCTAGATCCCAAGCTGCAAGGCATTTACCCCTAATGTTAATGTCCCCAGCACTCCATAAACAGGCCTTCCTGCATTTGTCTATTTGATCAATCACTCCAGGAGGGATTAGGAGACTGCACATGTAGAAGGTGGGAAGAGCACTAAAGACTGAGTTAACAAGAATCAGTCTTCCTGGGTAAGACAGGAGTTTGCTCACCCCTGATAATCTCCTTTCAATTCTGCTTGTCATGGGGCTAAAATCTTGGATGGAGGGTTTTGTGGTTCCCAAAGGAAGACCCAGATAAGTGAAAGGCATTGATCCAGTTGTGCATCCAAAAATTGAGGCCAAGTTGGTGATGTCAGGATCTGATATGTTGATTGGGACAAGAGAAGATTTGTGATAGTTGATCTTGAGACCTGAACTGTCAGAGAAAGATTTGAGGATGTCCTTGAAGTTCATCAGAGTATTAGAATCAGCTGGAAGGATTATGAGGGTGTCATCTGCATATTGGACAATTGTATAGTCACCCCCAAAGTCATTGCTAATTGGGTGTTGTAGATTTCCAACATTCCAAGCTTTGTTAACCAAGGATTGCAGGGTATCTGGTGCTAAGACAAAGAGTAGGGGAGAGAGAGGATCTCCTTGTCTCACTCCTCTCTTACATATAAAACTTCTTCCAGGATTGCCATTGAGCAGAACAGTGGAGGGAGCAGAATCAAAGAGAGATTTTATCCCGTTGGTCCACTTATTTGAGAAACCCTTTTTCTTGAGTACTTCAAGGAGGATCAAACAGGCTTAATTTTGTTGTTAGTTTTTGTCATATTCCTAGCTTTTATTAGTTTCTTGTGACCCATAGAACATTAAATGAAGTTAGATTCTTAAAAATTAGAGGATCCAAACACCCACACTATTTTTTTCCTCAGAGTACAAATTTTAAAAACTAAAGGAAAAAATGCATGGGTTTTTAAGAATCGGAGACTGATCAAACTCAGCCATTCACCTTGAAAGAGCTCTGACGCTGTAATAATGCCATCCTTATTCCGGTCGAAAAATTCAACGTGCTTTTGAAGAGCAGTCATGTTGCCAAAAACAATGCTTGCCTCCACATGCCCACCTTACATAACAGAATATGATGACAGTATGTGAGAAAGAAAAAAATCGAGCAGCAATTGTCTTGCTAGCTGCATGCATGGGTACAGTTATGCCAAGACGACGTGATGGGCATGACCCTTGTCGCGTGATTAAATCCATAATTCTTCTGGAACAAATGAAAAATTAAGAAAATTAAAGAAATAGAACCAAGAACTTACAGCTAAGGACCCACAGAAGCAGAACCGCTGTCGTCACTGGCGGCAAATATGAAGCTGCTGCCATTGCCGCCGGCTATTCCTTCCTCTTCAGGCTGCAAGGGTCTTTGATTTTGAGAGTGGACGTCACAGCAGGTTCCCATGCCTCGGCTTAAGTAGCTCCCGGAAGAACTAGGAATGAAGCAGGTCATCCTCGTACTCTGGTAGTTTTTGGCTCATTTATGATTGATGCAGATCTTTCCAACCATGAATTGTTCTGATGAAAAGTGGAGCAAGCAAAGAACATTTTTTGTTTCTTTTTTTTGTGAACTGTAAGCAAGGAGCAAATTGAAGCCGCATGTGAGCCAAAGGGATATGTGGTGTTCCTGATGGTGGGATATGTGGTGTTCCTGATGGGTGATTCGCTGCAACCACAACCATATGGTCAGTATCCTCTCCTGTATGGGCTACTCTTTTCATTTCAAAATAAATAAACATCTGGCAATCTCAAAGAGTAAACTTCTTAAATTTACTAAGTATATAGAAAATGATATCATTATTTGGATTTTAAAATGTTTATAAGTATATTCTATGCTCAGTCTAATTATACTAACTTATTTTAGTTTTTTTAAAAAAATTATATGGCAGAACGTAGACGTCCACAACACGTAAGAACACTCACTCTGTAAACACACCATACAAATATGCGTACCAGAATTCTACTTCTATGAGCACCTCTGAATCGGCAGATCTCGAGATTCATGAAGTCACCACGAGATTTATAGAGTCGCCATACTGTCTCACTGTCGACGACAGGGACATCATCTACCACCAAAAGCATAGCACAATTAAATTCTAAAATATAAATCCACTAAAATGGGATCACTTGTGCCAAGTCAAGGGTCTAAACCCCAATGGGCAGGTTCCAAAAAAACCCCAACCAGTTGCCTTCATTAGTTTTTATAGTTAGTATCAGTGGCTTGTTTTCCTACCTCACAATCATAACATAAAGAATCTGACTAACTTCACAACCCAATTATGTTCACAAAGAAGCATAGACAAAGTGGAAATATCATACAAATATTACTTAAACATTTTTTGTAGCTAAAACTATCTTGTTCACTTTGAAATTTCTACTTTACTTCCCATCTAGCTTTGTCCATGTGCTATGGGTACCGACTAGTTGTGAGTATGAGATGAGCTTCTAGATTTCTTCACCTATAATGGTTAATAAGATACAATCTATTGTCAAATACTTTCACGAGCTAAAGCTTTGTGTAGTACAGAATCTGTTCAATAATTGATAAGATGCCATCTATACTCCAGGTGATGCAATCTGATCAAGAAAGAAACCTTCCAGAAATTTTTATCTAGAACACAGAAATGGTTGGCCCATAGAAAATTAATAAATGTGGGATATAATAGCTACTACCTATGTTGATCTAGCTTCATGGATCATGGATATGGTCACTTGATTGATCCATCTGAACAAAAAGGAAACTAAATATTACTGATCAAGAACTCCACTGATAGGTGCAAAACTAATCTTGTGCAGGTGGGACGTGTGCGAAAGTCTAACTTGATCTAAATCAGAAAATGTTAAACTATGCTTGGACTTCCAGAGTTAGATTATATCTCAACCTTAACACATTGGAGTCATATTGCAATATGCAAATATGTTTAGAGCAGAAGCCCAATACACTTCAAAGATTAGTGAACAAATAATTTAGTCCCTAGTATTTTAATTCAAAATACCCAAGATTACGATTGTTGGTCTGCAAGATTGATGCACGGTGTTATTTTCATTCACAATGGTACATGATAACTGTAACCGAAGCTCTCGGAGAATAATAAATCATATATCTTGGGGGAAAAAAGGTAGCCAGACCTTGTCAAGATCAGAATATTTTTTTTGTGAATTGTCAAGATCACAATATTGTGAATACTTTGTTAACCATTTGACTTAGGCAAATCTGCACAAAAGGAAACGAATTAGAAGATGTACGCAGGAAGTTCAGAGTATTCACTGCGAAAAAATTAGTATTGTTTTATCAACAAACATACAAAATAATTGGGGACATCGGGGGTTGGTGATTAGGTGGATTTGATTGAACCTCTGCACGCGTGACACCGTATCACAGTCGTCTATTATAAAAACATAAAAAATAGATCAAGAATCTGAGAGGGAATATGCTGGGGTCGGCGGAGCCGTTCATGGTGAACGTCTTCCCGGTGCTGGTGTGGCCGTAGGCGAGGCAGTGCCATTGAACCCGCCAACGATGGCGTCGATGAGTTCCCAGACGAGTGCGGTGTCGAACACATGGTCAACAGCCCAAGGAAGGAGTCACGAGCGGGCGGGGTTAGGGGTCGGCAGCGAGAGTGCAACGTGCAAGAGAGGGAGGTCGTAAGAGGAGGGGGGGATTCGTACTGAGGGCGAAGGAGGCACAGGCAGTGGCGAAGCCACGTAGGGCTAGCCTGGTGCATTGAAACCAGGGTAAAAAATAATTTCCTATTTGTTGACACCCGAAAATGGCAAAGGAAAGAAATACGAATCAACACATCAACGGATGGCGAAAAACGGGCAACTTCGGCGTGTTTCAAGCGCCGGACGCAGGCCCGGGAAGCGCCGGACGCGCCTTCGGGCGTCCGACGCGGTCTGGCGAGCACACACGCGCGGGCGTAACGGCGACGGACACGGCCGAGGCCGAGCGCCGGACGCGGTCGGCCACGACGGACGCGGTCCAGAGACCCCTCGCGGGGACTCGACCGACGGACGCGCGGCGTCCACAGCGTCGGACGCGGCAACGGACGCCGGGCTGCAGGCCGCGCGCGCCAACACGAAGCCGGACGCTGGCGTCGGCCGCGTCCGGCACGCGACGGACGCGGAACAGAAAGTTCCAGCGCGCGCGAAGTCGACAGACGCTGACGCCGGACGCGCGTCCAGGGGCGTCGGACGTGTCCGGCGCCTTGTCGGGAAGACCGATTCGTATGCAAATCGGACTTTTGAAAAGTTTAACTCATGGGAAACTTGATGGACGAGTTTTGGGAGAGTTTCCTACTGGGATAAGACCACCCCCCCTATATATACGAGGGGATCATGGCCGATTGAACCCATCCAATCAATCGACACAAATCCAACAACAAATTGATCGAGACGATCAATTTACCCTTCTTCTTCTTCTACATCCTGCCCTAATTTTCTAGTTGCTGTTCGGTGCTTCTCTCCGCGAGTTCATCGGCAATTTTAGGCGCCATCCGCTGGTTCCTAGGAGATCCCCTACGTGCATCCTCCCGACGGGTCTTCCTAGAGGTTGTTCTAGGGTTTACTCTTCCGTTGGCGGGCTCTACGTCGGCTCATCGATCTCTAGATCGGTTTGCCGGCCACGCTACGTCGTCGTTGCTGTTGCAGGTCGCTTCAAGGCACCTCTAGGGCGTCCAAGGCCCACTACCGGTGCGTTGGCGGATTTCTTCGTCAACACACTTTTTGGCGACTCCGCTGGGAAGAGCGCAAGGCGCCGTCTCCAGTATCCATCTACTACCATGGGGAACAGCCGTGATGGTGATCCAAGTGAGGATGATCATACCAACATCAGCTCCAATAACATCATCTGTCCACAGAACATGGACGAGCTTCCCGACGATCTCCGTAACAAGCTCCAAGGAGAACTCGACGCCATGTGCAAGGCTTTCTTCGAGAGCTGCCACAAGGGGCGCCGGGACAAGGTCAAGCAAGTCAAGGAGCCAGACTACGCCGGGTTGTTCACATCTTCATCATCTTCAAGGAAAAAGGTAAGCAATGAGAAGCCTTTATTTGAAGATCCTGGCCCTACGCATGATGATTTTGCCGCTATGCTAGATACTCATAAGAAAGTTTCGAAAGGTACATTAGCTTCTGCGGTAAATATGACTATGGCTAGATTCGATAGGTTAGAAGGCAAGCAACAATCCGATTCGGATGAATCGGATGTTGAAGAAGTAGAATATGAATATGGCATGCCTCCTAATTTTTATGAAAATCAAGCCCTTTATGCGAAGGCAAATAGAAGCAAATCGGGCTTCAAAACACATAAAACAAGTAAGACCGATTCTGCTAAACCCAAGCCTATAGTTACCTTTGCTGATGATTCAGATCGTTCTCCACAAACCGAAAAGAAGCAAAAGAGTAGGTTTTCGGCGGGAGAATCAATCCTCCCAAACCCGCCGAAGTCACCTAGTGAGATTCCCAAACAAAGTAGGTCTAAAACTGCTCCTTCTACAGATTACACTGACACTCTTAATCGGTTTAAGGAAGATTTGTCTAAATCTCTTGAGGAAACTCTAGGTGTACCCCTTAGACCTAGCAAAGTTATCTACCACAAGCCATACCCCCTGCACTTTGATTATATGAAACCTCCTCCAGGATGGAAAGTGCCGGATTTTCAGAAATTTAGTGGTAGTGATGACAAAACATCTATGGAGCATGTTAGCATGTATTTAGCTCAACTAGAAGAAGCATGTGTCTTTGATTACATGAAAGTACGCTATTTTCCTTTATCTCTTACTGGCACAGCTTTTGCTTGGTTTATTTCATTACTTGCATGCACCATTGGTTCCTGGGCTCAATTAGAAGAGAAATTTCATAGTCATTTTTATACCGGGGTCCAAGAAACTAGATTGTCACATCTTACATCGGTTAGTCAAGGGCGAGATGAACTTGTTCTTGATTTCATTAAAAGGGCTAGAGAAATTAAGAACCAATGCTTTCATTTGATGATCTCTGAAAGAGATTTGGTTGATATACGCTTTAATGGTTTACATTCTAGGATTCATGAGAAACTTGAGAATGTTCAATTTAATAATTTCAACCACCTCGTCGAGAAGGTCGTTTATTGGGAATCGCGCCTTAAAGAGTCTCGCGAGGCATATAAGTCTCATCGTTCAAACACACATGCTTTTCATATTGTTTCGTATAGTTCGGAAGATGAAACGGTGAATGCAACGCCGCTGAAATTAGGTGGCCAGCGAGAGAACAAGCTTGTAACTTGTCCTTCTCTCAAACCGATTCAAAAGAATTGGGGTGAGGAAGTAAAGTTTACTTTTGATGTTTCTAAATGTGACCGTATTTTCGATGAGTTGCTGAAAATCGGACACATTAGAATTAATTATACCGTGCCTTCTCCGGATGAGATTAAGAAGAGAGCTTATTGCAAATATCATAATTCTTATTCTCATGCCACTAATGATTGTAATTATTTCCGTCTACATACAATTGGCCCTTAATGAGGGACGATTAAGTCTTGCAGAGATGGAGATCAAGAGTAACCCCTTGCCAAGAAACAACACCAATACTATTGAGGCAGGGGCTCCATCTATTTTGATTCGTCCTGAACAAGCCGATGGAGCTAGAGGCAAGAATGTCATCATCGGCGAACCACGTCCTGCACCGAATGTCCAAAAGAATTCGGGGCGGCAAGTGGTGATGGAGAAGAGTCAAGATGGCAAGAACAAGCTCACCATCACCGCTGGATCAGCGGAGGCATTGAGAAGGCAAAGATGGTATGAAACTCAAGCAGCGCGACAACGGCCGGCACGACCGATCTCTACGATCGGCCAAGTCGACTCAACTTGCAAAGAGGAGGCGCCCAAGGCTGCCCCCACCAATGATGCTCCGGGAACTTCCAAGTCGGCCAAACCGATTGATACAATCGGCCAAACCGACTCACAACCTCCTGAGAAATCCGTTACTTCCGACATTCATGTGACCTGCACATTTATTCCACACAAGCCGGAGTTAGGAGTTTGGAAGGAGAAGGAGCCAAAGCTTAAGAAATTTGTGGTGAAGTGTTGGCGCCCCTTACTGCATATATTGTGACCGCCAATATGTTCTAAAATAACCAAATCCTGAGGAACATCGTAGCAAATATTTTATTTATCTAACGAGTTCCACGAGTTTTGGTTTTCAAAAGTGATTTGCTGGAAATGTAATATTTCATGAACTAAAAGTATCTGAAACAGCGAAACAGAGTGCACCATTGCGACGGGATCGTCGAGCTGAGCGAAATGCATATATTATTTGCTATATTTGGAGCTCCGGATAAAAAGATATAAAATTTCCAAATTAAAAAGGAGTGCTGACATCATGCTGACGTCAGCACTCCAAAGTCAATGCCAGCAAGCCTACCAGAGGCCGCCACGTGGCGGCGGTACAGCGTCAGCAGCTGCAGGCGGCATCCCCCACGCGCAGCGACACAGTGGGCCCGCGGGGCCCCGCTGTCCCCGCCGGCGTCAGCGCTGTCGGGCGGCAGGGAGGACAGGCGACCCGGCCAGCGAATCACGTCCGGACACGTGGCCCGGCTGTCCCCCCCACGCGCGCGAGCCTGAGCGACGCGAGTGGGAGCGCGCGGGCACGGTTCGGCCGGCCGGGGTGGCCACGTGGCGCAAGGTGACTGGAGGACCTGAGGCGGTTGGCGGTTGGCGCGGTCTGCGCGCAGCTGGGCCACGGTTTTCGGCCCAAACCAGCCGATTCAGCCGCCCGAATTCCTGATTTACCTTCCAGAAATGCTGACAGCCCTCAGATCTCCCGGTTTAGCTCCAGTTCGTGGCCTTAGACTCCGGTTCTCTTCTGGTTTTCGCCACTGCTAGATTGGAAAGTTAATTACCGCCTTAGGAAGGTCGGTTGCATGCCTCCAAACCGTCATTAGGCAGGGGCAATAGTGCAAAAGTGTATCCCTCCTCTCTAGTATAAATAGAGGGCTATTCCCTCCATTGTAAAACACACTCTACTACCTATAGAATATATTTCGAGTTCCACATTTTATCCTACACTCTTGAGCTTCCACTTTCATATCATTTGAGGAGTAGTGGTGTCCCTCTAGGTGCTAGTGCATAGTTGTATAAGCGAGAAAAGAGGAAGAGAGAGGAGGCGCAGAGCGGAGGCAGAGCCGGCTTGTCGTGTTCCCCTCCAACTTGTACCTCTACGGAGCTGACTCCTTCGTGAGTAATATCCGCATACTTTCCTTAGTGATCTATTTAATTATAGTTCAGCGCTTACTTGCTTGCTTACGGGATCTCCGCTCGACCGAGTGCTTTAGTCTAATTAAGATATCGGACTAGAGTAGTAGCCTCTAGCGTAGACGTGGTGTCTGGGCTAGGGAGTTACCCGAGTTTGCGCCAACCCCACGGATAGTTGTGGTAGCCCCGGAGGTGACAGCTCCGACCGGGCTGTGTAATCCACCACGTTCGGGTTGGTGTTCTCAAAGAGCTTTTAGCGGCCTTCCCCGGTTATGTCTTCCCGGTCTTTTCGAGAACTCGGAAAGGTACCGCTGCTCCGAAGTGAGTGAGTATAGTAAGCCAAGACTTTAGTTATCTAGTGACCTAGGGCTGCGCTTAGAAAACCCTCTCATCCTACAAAAACATCCTTCTACCTACTTCTCTTGGACGACCTTGTTTCTCTCTAGTACACTTCCATTCCCTGTGGAAAAATACGATACCCTGAATACTTCCGGGTGAAAGCTACAACGGTACTCCGTGCGCTTGCGGATTTATCTGCTTACACTAAGAAATACCAACAAGCTTTCTGGCGCCGTTGCCAGGGAACGGTAGCTGTTCTAGATTCGAACCAAGTCCTCCGTGTATCCTTTTTATATTTCTTTTACCAAAAATTTATGCAACCAACCACCACCACCATCACTACCACATGGATTCCACTCCTATCTTTACACATTCGGTTCCAAAGGGCGATTCATTGGAACCTCCACCATCATCCCATCCTATTTTTACAAATGGCTATGAAATTCTCCCCGCTTTCATAGCCATGGTTCGGGAGCAACCCTTCTCCGGGCAACAAGACGAAAACCCTTATACCCACCTTCGGGAATTCGAGCACTTGTGTTCTTGCCTAATTTTTTCTGGCATGACACAAGAGACCATTAAATGAAAACTATTTCCATTCTCCCTTTTGGGAAGAGCAAAAGAATGGTACACTCATACCGTAGGAGGTGTTCATGGAAATTGGGATGATTCGAGACAAATTTTGTCTTGCGTTCTTCCCTCTTTCTAAAGTTGCCGCCCTTCGAATAGAAATTTTAACCTTTCAGCAAAAAGAGAAGGAGATTCTAGGAGCAGCCTGGGCTAGGTTCATGAATCTTATCAATACTGGCCCAGACCTTCTTTGCCTGACCAAGTCCTGCTACTTCACTTCCATCTTGGTCTTAGCAAAGATGCTGCTCTCCACCTTGACGTTTCTTCTGGAGGTTCGTTCATGCACATGACTATTAGTGAGGGAAAAGCCATTCTAGAGAAAATCCTTGAAAACACTCCCTTCACTGGTGTATATGATGAGCTTCCTGAAGAAACAATGGAGTCAAGCCCCGACCAACAAGAGGAGGCACAGCAAACGGATTCAAAATTCTTTCAAATCCTTCTCGTAGTCCGATTGGTGACGAACCTCCCAATAAAGGGACACATCACAAGGATGGTGAATCCTATCCTAGTGTATGTCCCTTTGAATTTGAGGATGACCTGTTTCTTGATGGTGATTTTGGGAATACCATAGCGTTTCCCACATCAACATCATCTCATATCTCAAATTCCAATATGAGACATCAACATCACATAGAGGGAGGATCAAGTCATATAGAAGATAATTCTATGCACTCTCCCTCTATGCCCACACCTAGTGTCTCATATATTCCTGATCTCGAGGGAGAGCTTATGTCAATCTCTGATATGTCCATGAGTTGTCCAAATCCTATGAAGGACTTGAACTATCATGAAGAAGAAAGTGCTCGCTCTAAAACAGAAGATTTTATCGATGAGCATGGAAGTTATTTTCTAACTATCCCATTCATTCCATGCTCATATGAAAAATCTCTAGGATCAGTTTATAACTCTGCCATGACTTGCAAGATCTACATCCCCTTCTTACTCCTTGTTCATAAAATTTTTAAGAAGGTTGTTGTAGATGCTTTTGTCTATCATAAGTTTTGCAAGTCTCGAAACGTTTTGGCATGAGTTGTACAGATCAGCTCACAACGGTTGGTGTTGGAGGGGAAACCACATCACCAACATTGGACTAGTTTCAAATGGTTTCCCATGGACGAGCTTTGTCCTAAAACAAGCACTGCCGGAGATACCCGGACTATCTTGAAAAAGAAAAAAAAATGTGTGTTTATTTATTATGAATAATTTATTTTATTATTGCTATTATCATTATCAAAAAAATCTTTTCTTTCAAATAAAAGCAAGGGCATGTTGTCAAGTTAGTATGCACCTTCGGGTATTCTTGTTGCTAACCATTTCGGTTAAGATCGGGAAGAGTATGGGTCATATGGCACTTGAGAACATGAAGCGACATCAACTACAAACCATGATGCTCTTGATAAGTGGAACACACTCACAAGGAGACCACGACCTACTACACTTGACTTTTATACAAAAGTTCAAGTGTGGGGAGGATGGTGAGAATATCAAGTCCCACTCACACCAAGAGCCATCCAAAAAAAAAATGACGACGGATGATGTTAGCTTTGCCTAAAAAAAAGAAAAGAAAGAAAGTTCAAAAAGAAAAGAAAAGAAAGATAGTTAAAAAAAGAAAAAAAAAAAATGAAAGAATAGAAAAGAAAAAAAGGGAGAGCCTCTTCCTACCTTTACTACCACTAAGGCCCAACGTCCATATACACTAGTTGTGTGTGCATGATTTGGCCTTATGGTTCACTTGAGTTGGAGCCTGTACAAACATGTCATCGGTGCATCATCTTCAAAAGCTGAATTTACATATGCTACCAATAAGGACACTCAGGTATGCAACAGGTATTAAATGTTCACCGACCCCTTTTGCTCATTCTTGTCTCCATATGATCGTTCAAATTCTTGCTTCTCTGTTCATGTCATATGCTCTTGTTTGGATGTATTCTTGCAAGTAACATCCATAGGTTGTTTTCAAATTAAGCATGGTGCTTGGGTTGAAATAGCCTTCTTTAATCATAATTTGACATGGTGTTGAATTGTGGTTAATGATCTTTGAGTTGTTATCATAAGCATAGAAGTAATTCATGTTTGGAGATGAGTCAAGGCTAGTTTCTTATCGCTATTTTATCCTAGCCTTGCTTGAGCTCTAATAGAAAATTGGGTGAACAAGTTTGCAATAATAATAAATAAACTTTTGACTCTCTCGTGTTTTTCACCGTAAGAGTCCTTGTTATTTTCACCTTTTCGTCATTGATTAAAAAGCCGATATAGCTCCAAAGAAGTATGGGGGTGTCAACACCCCCATCAAAAAAAAGAAGAAAAAGAAGGGAGCACCAAAGCACATCATGAACTGGTGGAGGAACCTGCACACAACTCGGTTTGATATCACTTCCTTCCCACCTGTTCATATGTTTATGATCCTGATTTTATCATGTCCATTCCTGCAAAGCATATTCCACACTTAGCTTTAAATTTTGAAAGTAAATATGAGTATAGCTTTTTGAGTATGGACTGCATAATGGTTAGATCTTACATATCCTTCATGCTTGTGGGAAAAATATCTCATAGGACAAACATTTTGACTAAGTTGTTGTGAAGTGAGATATGGTTTTGGCATGGCTATCTTACCTTTTCTTATCAAAGTACTTGGAGAATTTTCTTTTCAATAAAATGCCAAAACTCATAGTTTCACATACTCCTCAATGGTGAGAAAATACCTACCAAGGCCAAATACGACATGCTTATCAACAAGTTTACAAAACCTTTTTGTCGTATGCTTCTTACCGATTGTTGGGCCTTGTCACGGTTCGAACCTAACCTAGATTTGGGTCTTACACATATGGTTGAGATTCACTTGCACCCACCAAATAATTGCCGACTCTCACACTGAGAGTCGTGCATAACATGCACCTCTTTCGCCCAGAATGCCAATTCTTACACTGAGAATTGCGCATCATTCCACCAAATAAAAGTGCCGACCCTTACCTTGAGGATCGTGCACCCCTCTTTTAGATTGCCAAAAATTCTCCATGCATTCCAACATGACATCTCTCTCTCCTTCATCCTTTTCCGGCAATAAGTTATGGGCCATATTCTCGGTTGAAAAAAAAAAGAAAAAAAAAGAGAAAGAAAAAAAAGAGAGAGAAAGAAATAAGTTTTAGATATTCCAATCTTGTAGACAAACGGGAAAATCTTAGATCCCCGTTCAAAAAAAAAAAAAAAGAGAGAGAAAAAAGAAGAAAAAAAAAAGAAGAGAGAAAAATAAACACAATTTTAGTTACTCTTTGATAGCCCATTTTTCTTCATCTCTTCATCCACCAATAAAAGAGAGTTTGTCATGATGCATGGCGACCCAAAAATACCACAAAGTTAGGAATCATTCCTCATCCATTTCACACACTTGCACATCTCAACCTAGTGTATGGCTTTAACCTTAACATGGTTCGGATTTTGACTCGGCTATACACAATCGGTAAGTAAGCCGTTCCTTGTATGCCTACCCAAAACTCCACTCACAGCTTTAGTGGTAGGTCATGAAAGAAGGCAATCTCCAAATGCCTTTGGTAAGGTGATCATACACTTTGAGCGATTCGAGAGTGCCATTTGAGGAGTACATGTGAACTATGCTTTATTTAAAAAATCCAATAAAAACTCCAAGTCACTGAGATATGAAATTAGGATGAGATGGCTATGTTTCAGAACCGTTCCACTTCTCAACAGCTCAAGAAGATTTGTTAGCCACTCCACATATCCCACATGTATGAGGTATCTTTTGGAATGACTTTTATGCCAGTTTCATTTCTGGAACCGCTATGCTCATGCTTACTTTATTCTAGCCTTTGCTCGGGACGGGCAAAGATCCAAGTGTGGGGGAACTTGTTGGCGCTCCTTACTGCATATATTTTGACCGCCAATATGTTCTAAAATAACCAAATCCCGAGGAACATCGTAGCAAATATTTTATTTATCTAACGAGTTTCACAAGTTTTGGTTTTCAAAAGTGATTTGCAGGAAATATAATATTTCTTGAACTAAAAGTATATCGAACAACGAAACAGAGTGCACCATTGCGACGGGCTCGTCGAGCTGAGCGAAATGCATATATTATTTGCTATATTTGGAGCTCTGGATAAAAAGATATAAAATTTCCAAATTAAAAGGAGTGCTGACATCATGCCGACGTCAGCACTCCAAAGTCAACGCCAGCAAGCCTACCAGAGGCCGCCACGTGGTGGAGGTACAGCGTCAGCAGCTGCAGGCGGCATCCCCCATGCGCAGCAACACAGTGGGCCCGCGGGGCCCGGTTGTCCCCGCCGGCGTCGGCCCCGCGGGCGCGAGGGACAGCGACCCGGCCAGCGAATCACGTCCGGACACGTGGCCCGGCTGTCCCCCCACGCGCGCGAGCCCGAGCGACGCGGGCGGGAGCGCGCGGGCGCGGTTCGGCCGGCCGGGGTGGCCACGTGGCGCAAGGTGACTGGAGGACCTGAGGCGGTTGGCGGTTGGCGCGGTCTGCGCGCAGTTGGGCCGCGGTTTTCGGCCCAAACCAGCCAATTCAGCCGCCCGGATTCCTGATTTACCTTCCGGAAATGCTGACAGCCCTCAGATCTGCCGGTTTAGCTCTGGTTCGCAGCCTTAGACTCCGGTTCTCTTCCGGTTTTCGCCACTGCTAGATTGGAAAGTTAATTACCGCCTTAGGGAGGTCGGTTGCATGCCTCCAAACCGTCATTAGGCAGGGGCCATAGTGCAAAAGTGTATCCCTCCTCTCTAGTATAAATAGAGGGCTATTCCCTCCATTGTAAAACACACTCTACTACCCTATAGAATATATTTCTGAGTTCCACATTTTATCCTACACTCTTGAGCTTCCACTTTCATATCATTTGAGGAGTAGTGGTGTCCCTCTAGGTGCTAGTGCATAGTTGTATAAGCGAGAAAAGAGGAAGAGAGAGGAGGCGCAGAGCGGAGGCGAAGCCGGCTTGTCGTGTAGGTGTAACAGAACCGACCAACTAATATAATTACTGTTCACTAATCAAGCCACCGTGGCAACTTAAGTAGTAAACCGCAATTATACCTGCCCGGTAGTCCGTGAAATCCTGAAAGATCTCGAACTTTCTCAGAGTCACACCCGGATCACAAAGTTCAGCAGTTCCCATTCACTTAAGTTACTCTTACAAACTTTATAAATACACCAATGGATACAAATATAATATTTTACAACTCAAGTTTTTCAAATAAACAAATGGGGTAGTGACTCCTTTGTTTGCCAAAAAGATGAGCTTATTAATAATCATTTAGTGACAAAAGGACTCTCTAGCTTATCCATTTGAGTTGGATCCTGCCACTATTACATTAGCACCTGCAACTACTCACATTATTAAGGTAGAAGCAATCAACATTAAGTAACCGCATTGATTGAGTAATCATTAAACTATCATGAGTGAACATAACCAACTCGCACAAGAGATATTATTGGCGACCATGCCGCTGTCTCGATCAAGTGTTCACTGTCAAGGAACGATGGCGATTATAATCGATTGCTAACCAGCTGGCGGGGTATTCCTCACACAAACCACACGACTCCCGTCGGAGTCGATTAGATCACCATGATCTACTCAGGAAAAGACGCGGGATCAACAACTCATCACCATGACCAAGGAAACTCCCGGCAGCCAACAGGTAAGCGTGCCCATCAAATGACACCGCCCCATCTTAAGGTCTTACCAACTGGGCCCTTGTTTACCCCACCCCCATCGCCGGCATGGATACCTGGCTATTGAAACCCGGCCCAAGTAGATTCTTGGCTTCACGGTTGGGCACTGCACGCCCTTCCAGCTATTTGTGAGACGGCATTCAACATGATCGAGGACGTACAAAGCCATATTTCTTTAGAGATGATTTAGAAGGCCACATGGTTATGTTCATATCCAACATCTCACTATTCTTAATCCAAAAGGGGTAGTAACCACCTATTCTCTGCGGACGATGGTCGATCATCCGGCTTCTACCGATTAATAGAGCAGGCCTAAGCATGTAGTCGATCCTGTACTTAAAGTAGGATATTTCTGGTGGCAAGGTAGTCCTGATGCAACTACGGTTCCAATCAACGCCTATAACTTAATGCATCATAAAGAATAAAAGGACGCAAGGTAAAACATTTGCAAACCATAGGAGGGATACTCCGGGGCTTGCCTTTCTCGAAGAGTTAGTTCGACGATCTGGATCGCTCTTCAAGCTGGTTCACGTCTGGTTCCCGATCACCTCTTGTGCGGGAACTTCCTTCACGACTTGTCCTTCGGGATCCTTGACTTCACGAAGAATATTCTAGACGTGATCCTAGAATGATGCATATGTGTATGTATGAATACATGATCTTCTGTGTATGCATGATCATGGATGATCGACGATTGTCGATACATAAGTAGCCATGATCCTATTATATTTATCACTAGCAAACAAGCCAGTAAAGCCAAAGACGTGAACCTAGGCATAACCATCCTAACTCAATCATCAAGATACACTCAATAACAATCAATCATACATATCCTAATCACTACGAGTCACTGCCATTATGCTCTACTCATAACATCACACATCCACGCATTACTATCAATTATCGACATACAACTGGCAGTCCAGTAATTAAATCTTAACTGGAGTTCTATAAACCCAATAAATATGAATGAGGACAATCTGGAAATCTTATTAAATTGCCCATCAATCATCTCAAGACACCAAGACATGATTCCTAACTTAACTGGCCCTAAAACAGACAACACTAGAACTGGTTCAGGGAAAACAGCAATTAAACAGCCTTCCCAACCAAGTTGCAAGAGCCATAGCTCCTAAACTAATCATCCAATGACCACCAAATTTCAACAGTAGACTCATATACTAATTACAAACCAGTCATATGAAGACAAGTTTCCCAAAATACCATTCTACCATTAGGTTAGGCAGGGCATTACACAAACAACCCCAATTTGACCAACTCATGGGTTGAACAGCAATCCATATCTAACCATATCCTAAAATCCTACAAAAATTACAGTAGATAACACATGGCAATGCCAGTGTATCATCCAAGCATCATCCTATTTGGATGATCCTACTGGCCTACACAAAAATGACATGGTAGCACCAAACCAAGGACCTATAAATACTTTGTACTACCATCTTGCTCCTACCATGAATCTAACCATGCACAGAGCTACATTATGACATATAAAAAGCATACAAAAAGTATCAACCTCAGATTCAACCTATACAATTAGTTTATGAATTATTCCATGAAACAAGCCATGCATGCACTTGAACTACAACTCCATAATTCTACACAGGAAGCATGCATGATATATTTATCATGGACAGAGCATGACAATACTAGGCTAACCAGACAAGAACCACATTTTTCAGAGCAACCTATGATTTACTATGCATTTCCAAAGATTAAAGGCATTTCAATAATTAATTCTAAACTCAATATACAAGCATCACAAACAGGGCATTTCATATTTTCTATGCATAGGGCACCTCATAAGATAAATCTAGCAAAACTTGAATCGTCGGATTTGGATAACCCTAGCTCCCTCTATGAATTTTGCAAGGTATAAACGAATTTCTACAAATCTATTTCATTATTCCTAATAGGACAGACGCTTTTCGATTAAGCCCCTGGGTTTCTCTGAAATCGCGTAAGCCCAGATCTGCAACTCTGTGTGCCTAGCGCATTTGCATGAAGCACCTCACCCTTCACCTAATTCTAGGACGGGGTCCTTCTCGAGGGAGGAAACAGGGGAGCGGACGGCTTCGCGGCTGCCGGCGGCGGCGGCGGCTCTTCGGCCCAAGCGGGCGGCGGCGAGGGGCCACGGGGTGGCCGCGCACCTGCTGGAGCCCCCAGATCGACCCGCGGCGGCCCGAGGTGACCTGGTGGCGTCGGCCGGCGGACGGCGGCCCACTGCTCCGGCAGCGGCGACCTCCGGTTGCTGTCGCGGCCGGTAGAAGGGCGTCGGAGGGACGGAGTGGACCGAGAAAGGCCGTGCTACCGTCGAATTTGGGCTAGGAGGCGGGGAGGAGAAGGCGAGCGGCTACGGCACCGGCGGAGGACGCTCCTGCGCCGAGCGGCGGCAATGACGCGCGCGCGGCCGCGTCGCAACTGCGGGCGAGGCGTGGTAGTGAGCATGGTGCAGCGCGGCTGCGCTCACGGTGTGAGCACGAGTGGTGGAGCGCGCGGTGGCGGCTCAGCACTGCGGCCATGGCGCGGCGGCTATGGTCGGCGGAGGCGCGCTGCGAGGAGAGGAAGAGGAGGGACGAGAGCAGAAAGTGGAGGAGTGAGTGAGAAGGGACCGGGGTCCTGTCCCCCTCGCCCAGGGACGCGGTCAGGACGGCGCTAGGCGCCCACGGCGCGTGGCGGAGGTGCGGGATGAGCGCGGTGCGTGGCGGCGCGCTGGCAACCATGTAAGCTGACCACGTCGACATTAAGTCGAGCAGGTGGCGTGTGTGGAGATAATCGTGTTACTAGATGGCAATGTCAAAACGCCAATAATGGTTGACCTAGGCTCGGTTTTCTTGCAAATTGGATGGCTAAACTTGATCGAATCGATCCCAACTTTTGGCATGCTATGCCCCAATGGGTCAACTATGTTTTTCCTATTTGGGCTAACTAATGTTGTTTCATGGAAAACGGAGAACGCGGCATGCCAATCTGCCGACGTCATCAATCGTAACGACTTCGTCACTCATTTTGGGCATCTTCTAGGCATTTTCCTGAAAAAGTCAAAACATAAAATTTTCTCGAAATGCTCTCCTCTTCGATCTTTATTAAAGGTCCGACTCGAGATAAGCAATGTAGCTACTACTTCTAGTTCAAGCCAACAATCACACTTATAGACTAAGTCAAACAGAATGCAGACAAGCATCAAGCAATCATGTCAAGATGATGATTAGATGCTAATGATATGATTATGATCATGATTTGCAGAGTTAATGAATGATTAACATCCAGGATGTTACAGCTCTAACCCCCTTAAAAGAAATCTCGTCCCGAGATTTGGTGGAAGTAGATTAGTTTTCGCAAATCGATAACTCTCATAGCGATAGATCATGCTTTACCACTGCCATCGGGTTTATCCAGAAACTTCTCATTACCTAAGATCCAATTCATCTCCAGGTGTAATCTGTCGGGTTCGATGTCGTGTTCCTCAGATATGTAATCGTTTCATCCAAGACAATCCTGTTATGCTCAAATTAGAATGTTGGTGACCCGACAGGGTCACATTCCACTTGGGAGGCATACCAATTGCAGGCAACTTCATTGGATTCCAATTACTACACCAGTTGATTCACTCCTTGCAACTTACAGATCATTTGGTCCAGATGGTGGTGTCGAATAAATGAGGCAATTTGAGTTCAGCTCTATCTCGTCGGTTAACTTATACTTATTCTCAGTGAGCATCTTCAATCCTTACTTGCAACTGACATGTCTTCTTTTAAGGTAATGCTACCATTACTATGTCAATCTTAAGTATGACGATGTCAAGGATAGTATGATAAGCATTCACATGGATCCTAAGACAACATCCCATTAGGGTAGATCATCATATAGTCTGACCAAACAGCTACCCAATTTGGAAATTGATGAGGGTTACTTGAGAGGAAATCTGCTATTCGCATCATCAAATACATCAAAAGGTGCTTCAAAAATCCATAGTGTTTACCACTAAGAAGTGGAGCGTAGATTCCTGAAAAATGGAAACCACATGACTCCCTGCCAAGGTGGCAACATAGGACCTTGTCCGCACATATTCACTATCGGCACAATCTGATGTAAAAACATGGGGTTGTTAGGATGCCAATAGATGTTTCTTTGATCAACCATCTTTAACCTTTTCATGTAGAAATCAAAATTCCTAGGTCATAGATATCCCAAATCTTCTCATGTAGAAGTCAAAGTTCTTAGGTCAAGGGCTCTTTTGACTCATCGAAACGCACAATATTCCTTATTCCATTAAACAGTTCCAACAAGCTAATGACTCTTATAGCAAGCATCTCAGGTAGCATTTTCTTGCATACAATACATATTCTCGGATTAGGGATTCACCACTCTGGTATTACCCAGAAGTGCCTTTTTCCAACCATACACGTGACAAGCCCTTCCCAAAAGGGTTTCCGTATTGAGCCAGCAGGCATATCCCAACAATGCTTGAACGACATGTAAGGTCCATACTTTACGAACCCAAGGTCGTATCAAATTACTCATGCCATGCATACCCAATGCGTGATAGATTCATGCGTACTGACTACCTGATCCTCATTCAGGTGCAACTCCACTAATACTACAAACATCCAATTACGCATAGAGACTTCATCTTATCAACAGGACACATTGGCTTCTGGTAGATGAACAGTTGACAGTTGAGTACCACAAATGGATGTCCAAGGATGTGGCATTGGTCATATTATCTCAACAACGGCCTTTATCTGATGAATTTTCTCCTCTGATTCCCATAAGGCAAGAGCACCTTATAGGATATTAGGAGGTCTAACCCCCTTAAAAGAAGTCCAACTTCTTGATAAGGGGTTCCACGGAGTAGAGTTTCCTTCCGCTGATCGGCAAAATCTTACATCCAATTAATCCCATGCCGACTGTTCCAACTATTATGATACTTGTGTCGGCAAGAGAGATTCTACTATGAGCAATGGAACATCTAGACACCATCAAGACTCAACCAATAATACTCGTACTTCGCTCTCAAAAGCTCTCAGCATTGGACACGCTATTGTTCCTCTTACGAAAGATCATCAAAGACTTACCAGGTCATTTTGAACAACAAACCTACTACGATACTTGGCATCTACCTAAGGGTTAACTTCGACTCGGGAGTCGAAAAAAAACTGGTTTCGAATCATAGTCTACTCGATAGACAGATCTACTACGGCCACTCTTAAGAATACACTAGTCGATCGCATACATTCGGTTAGTTAGCTGTCTATGTTCGGGCTGGAGAATAACCTCTCATAACCTCATCAATAGGTTGCCTTTCAGCATTAAAAGCTTCGAGCTTACCGCTTTCACAACTACCCGCAGCGACTTATGCCGATATAGGCAATATTGGTGAAGTATAAGAAGGTATTTACTAAGCACTATCAAAACAAAAACCTTACTTAATCTACATTCATACCTAACACTCCTCAAACATACGTCAAAACACATCGTATATTCTACCCAATCTATAGAGGAGCACCCATTCTCCAAGAGATAAGGTGATTCCGAGGGAAACTGGGTAGTCCATTGTCTACCCTCCCGTATAGTCAGAACAAGGTTAATTATAGTGACCCATCCTTTACAAAATCATCTTACAACGCACCTCAAAAAGAAACTTCATAGCTTAGAATGATCAATAAATATCAAAGATATTCAAGGTAGGGTCACGTAGAATTACATCGAGGTAATCTGTGTAATAGATCGAGGTTAACAACCACGATGTTCGCGAGTACCAAATAGCTCGACCATGTGTCTGCAGCCACTGGGAGCTCTCGGTTGCAATCGCAACACCGTTGGTTATTCCTCAAGACACCATCACAGATAATACGCATCGAGATGCAACTTTGCACGACAGAGAGGTTTCTACACGAATAGGCATCACGTGCAAGACAAGAAGTGAACGACCGACAAGGATGGTCGTATGGTTAGAGAATGATAAGGAAAAACAAGGAATGATACATGGCACACCGTCTTCATGGCATACTTCTACTCGTCGAAACGGTTTCCCACTGCTAGGTTTATTGAGAAAGCTAGCTGAGTTAAACAATCATCACTAAACCGAGGTTAGCTGCCAACCCAAGGATTAGCAAACCAATAGGTCTAATGCCCCAAGGATCGGCGAGAAAGCAACTAAACACTTTGGGCATGGAATTTAAGCTATCATTACAACTTTCTATTCGCACGAGCCATATTGATAAGACTATTTTATCAACAGTCTACTATCGCGATCTAAGCATGTGCACAAGCATCTAAACAATCATTCGAGGAAAACGTCGAGGCTACATTCTAACTTTGGATAAGAGGGGAGGAAGGATCTCCCCATTGATCATGACATTATCAGACCTCTGATAACGCTACAATATGAATATAGATTCTTTCGAAGGATACGTCTTGCAACATTCAAGGGAGGTTGTAAGACAATAACATGGCAGAATATTACACTAGTGTAGTTAAGGTAACATACCACGATTGGTAATCACAATGCGGATGCGTCTCCTAGTATCCCACCATGTGCTGATCAATTCACAGGGGGTCCTAGGTTCCATCGCGGCACTACAAACTTCAATCGGGACGACATTACCGAATCCACGACCAATGGTATGATTCGCGAGAGGATAGAGCATATATACTATGGAACATCTTGTACCGACAGCTTTGGGCACAAGACAAGGTAAAAGATTCGTCATTGATTTAAAATTTGAGGATACCAAGGAGTATGTATGGAACAAATATGGCATAAACTACACACTAGGGTCATGTTGTTCCCACAGGTATGATGGATAGCAAGATTCGCTTAAAACTGGTCTAGGTATGTGACAACAAGGAACCAACGTCGACATACCATCATGGACGGACAACAAGGGAAGTGAATTCACAAGGACGAGAGTTGAACATTTTCTTAATCCACAACAACGTTCTAGATCAATCCTATAAGCTCCACATGATACTCGTTCATACCGGCTAGTCTAGAACAAATCCGTCAGCCAACACATCACATCATACAATTCTACTGACCAACATGTCATGGCACCCACAACGCATGGATACGCCATAACATAAAGGTCCACAACAAGGAATCAAGTAACTCTACTAGCAAGCATCACTCAGACTACTCCTCAGGTTGCTGGTCCATGTCCTCCACATAACATGTATTTTCAACTTCTTTACTCTCCATGTCAGGCATTGCTGAGGTATTGCCACCAATTCCTCATCTGTTATGGAGCCATCCTCAGCGGAGTTAACCCCAGGTACTCTCTTAGTCGTTCCGAGAGGAATATGGCGAAGCTGAACATAAACATGTTGAACTTCTTCTTGACCACTCTTTCTAGGAGGATTGAGTTGAAGCTAATTGTAGACCCACTATGGATCTCCTTGTAAAGCTCGCTTGATGACGTCCAACATGATCATCTGATTCCCCAGGCGATATTTGTCATTCCAAAGTTCATTCCAATATTGCACAACTGTACCAAAGCCTGTTGCCACTGACCAAGTAGGGCAAGCAGATCCAAAAACTGACTTTGCACAACGAAGGCTTCATGCATGGCAACATTCTCTCGTTGCGTAGCCCGTTCCTTGGGAAGCGTTATTTGCGCAAGCAACATAGTCACCCTTTTTACTTTCTCAACGTATCCCTTCATCACCGACTGCTGCTTAGGGGTGACATAGTCAGACTCATGATTAAGAGGTTCCAATGCACTCTCAAAACATGAGTAGCTCTTCATCATGGCAAGTATTGCACTACTAGCAATACCATTGCTATTCTCAGCCTCATCCGTATCACCAACAAGTGTAGTCTCACCAATCTGGTGCCACATGACATGGTATGGGTCACCCTTGGGAAACACACTCGCAGTGGCACGAGCAATCTCATCCAGACATCTCTTAAACAAATTCCCTCAGAGCTCTATAAGCAACCATATTCGCACCTTCCTGAGGGTTCCGGCCTCGAGCGATAAAGTGGCGGCCACACCAGAGTGACTCACCCTCGCTCTTCGCGGGAATTACAACCTCCATAGGGAGTAAACTCCGGCGTTGACTTTCCATCTCCTTACTCCACTGGTAGCGAGGCTTCTTTACCCGTGGTATAATCCCACAGTGTAGAACTCACCATAAATGAGACGGCATTCACTACTAATTTCTAACCCTTGCGCAATAATGAAAATTTGTTGCAATATGCCCTATTTGGTTGCAAAAGGTAAATGTTGCCACCAAATCGTGTTCGTTGCCAATGGTTGCAAAAAGTCTCATTGCATTAAGTTATTGCAACCATTGTTAGTTTGACGTTGCAAGTGTTAAGGTTTCTTGCAACGATAGTTGGCCGTTGCCAAGCATGGCAATAGGATGTTGTCGCAACATTCATGGTCGTGGCAATATAAGCACTTGCCACGAACATCATCGTCGCAAGAGATGTTACATGCAACGATCAATGTCGTAGCAATAGAGACACTTGCCACAACAAATGTCGTTGCAATAGTTTGTATTGCCACGCTATAATTTTGTTGCCTAAAGTATTATTGCCACGACCTCCATGTCATGGCAAGTAGACCATTTGCCACGTAATTTTAATCGTTGTGAGAGATCATATTTATTGCCGGATAATTGAGCGTGGCCATAGCATCTTTTGCCACACAATTTTGTTCATTGCAATAGACCATAAGTTATTGCCACACCATTGTGCCATGGCGAAGTATCATTTGCCATGTAATTTTATTCATTGCAAGAGATCATATGTTGTTGCCACGATAGTCATGCCGTACATAGCAGCTCATTGGGATAGTTTGTATTGCAACGCTTGATAACATCTGAATTATCATCATTGAAAAAAAACATTAAACCGTATCTAAAGCAATTACACTCACATATATTAATTATAACCAATCATTCAAAGTTGACAAATCATTGAAATAGTAGCTAAAATCATAAATGAGTGTACAGTTCACTCATCATTTCATATTTTTTTTAAAGCTTGCAGTAGTACAAGACTTCCTAGGTTCTATGTAGCACCTCGAGGTTTCCCTAGCAGCAACATGTCATCACCTCGGCTATGTCCACGTTTGATTATGAACCACCCACTCAAACCTTGTCCACCTACTAATCAAAAGAACAAGATTGGGATATTACACAAATAATAGGTATACTACGTCATGCATAAAATGCAAAGATACTGAGATAGAGCATGGTCGTAACTAATAACCAAAAGAAGAATTAATCAAAACTATGGAGGGAGTGTTGTTAATTTAATTAAGCAAAAGTAGAACTAAAAATTAAGAAAAATGATATTCATACAACCATTTTGCTATCAAAGTATCTTAATTTTTAAGGCAGCAGCAGTAGAGTTTCTTAGAGAATCATAATTAGAGTTCTCGACAACAAAAACCTATAATTTTTAACAATAATACGAAATGCCCATGAAATTCTCTAAATCTTTTTAGCTATTTGTAAAATCAGATTATGAAGTTATCGGGGTCAAAAATTTAAAAAGATCCATTGATGTAACTAGTTCATCAAAACTAAATAATAAACAATTATACAAGACTACTAGCACAATCATGAAAGGTTCATTGTCATAGTAGAATTCTTGATTCAGTTCATCCTTCCAAAGAGTCCAAGCGATCCTCTCAAGTTCTGCTGAACAAAAATTCCAGATGCCATATGCATCGGTAATTAAACTTGTTAATGGTTGTAAGGACAAATAATGTAGCCTACATTAGCAATTTGTATCCCAAAGCCAATAAATATGAATATACCAGTAAGAACACAACAGAGCAGGCAGACTTTATCTAGGAGTGCCTATATAGGTTGATCCCAATGTACTCGCTTAATGTTGATGTCCTATGAAATGGTAAATGGGCTTTCCATCTACAGAGAGCTTGCAAACTGGTTGATTATTTAAAACTTGAACTATATATTACCTTAAGGGTATTTTAGCAAACACATGGTGAGTGTACAGGTCTATTTAATTAGTTTATATATGATTCTCATAAACCTGTCTAATTAGTAATGTATTAATTTGTACAAGGAGCAATAAGGCATAACAATATTCAATTCAATAGCCTATGTATCGATATGTAACATGAGTTTGTGTACAATTGCAAGAAACAAGCTAACAAGGGAACATATTTTTTAATGTTTCAATCGAACTGGAAAGACATTTAATATTTTAGCGCCTGTTGGTCTAGAAACCAGCAAGGAAATGCAGTCGATTACCTGGTAGAATGTGTTGTGGGCGAGATAGCAGACACTTCTGATTGTAGTTGTAGGTCTGCACAAGCTTCCTCTCTGCTGTGATCAGCAGCAGGTCTTCTCCAAGCCAGCCAGGATTTTCAGCATATGTGTAGGGCACAATGTTGTCTGCTTGGAATCGTTTCACAAGTAATAATCTGTTGCCTGAAAAGAAAACCGAATATAGCACGCTGGTTATCATTAGTACTATTTATTAACTAAGCAACCCGTACTAGTAGCAGGTGCTAAACGTTGATTTTGCAGATCATAACAATGGTCGGCCCACACATTTTAATTGGCTCACACCAGTACTATTCATTACCTAAGAAATCCCTACTAGTGCTTACTAATTAACATGAAGGAATCACAGATTGCAAAAACTAAATAGCAGCAAAACTGCTACAGTTCACCTGTAGCATTAGTAATGAGAACCACATCGCCTCTAGTAATAATGACTCACCCCAAAGCAAACAAAAATCACCCAATTAGATGGGCATGATAAGGAATCAACTACAAGCAATCGAGAGGCTCAGCTCATACCTTCAAGATACGAAAAGACTCGAACGGAGGCCTCTTCTCGGCAGAATGCCGAACGCCCGGGCTGCATCATGAAGAATATACCTGAGTACCAAGGTCAAACCTCATTTGGTCGTCATGACTCGTGAGTACCACCCTTTCACATCACAGCCAGAAATCACAAATAGTACGCAGGAGGAAGAGGACTAGTGATGATGAAGGTCGGGAAGAGATGGGGCACCCGTGCCCGGTGCCTTGTCGCGGACGACCACGACCCATGGATCTGCTTGATCCGGCCTGGGCGGCATTCGATCGGTGATGATGAAGGAGCTGCAGGCGGGGCTAACCATGGAGAGGACCTGCGTGGAGGAGCCCTCTGAGGCGGCGATGGATGAGGTGCTCACGACGAGGCGCCCTGGACTAGGGGCGCCGCCTAGAGAGGAAGAGAGAGGGGGAGCGGAAGCGGAATAGCGGAACTGCTCGGCGGCGGCTGGGGTGAATGGGTCTTTAGGGTTACGGTGGCACGGGGATGCGGGATTATTTCTCCTCGATTTGGGCGGGATTATTTCTCCTCGATTTGGGCTCTGTCGCTTGGCGGGGCTTAAAATTGTGACGGGCCTATTTCAAACACACGAAAAATTTAAAAACGCGTGTACTTTAAAATGTAAAGTAATTCAAATTAATCCGTATAGACACATTAAAATTCTAAAATAAATACTATAGCACCAAAAAATAAAATTATTTCATGATCGAGACATAGCAATTTGGTTTTTTTATTGAAACTTGTTTGATTTTCTTGACGAAACATACCAACTAATCACCTTCAGTTTTAGAAGAGGAGTGGGACTTGACTATAGCCATGTGCTTTTGAAAAAAACAACCCATTATCTCAATTTAGTTTTTTTATTGAAACTTGTTTAGTGAATCATGTAAGTTTTTATAAATTCATATTAAATTTACTACTAATCACCTTTTGGATCCCGGAATTGAATTTATACAATAAACTATACGTGTCGAAGAAAAAATTGAGATTCTCCAACTTTCCAAACTTCACATATAAGCTTATCTCAAAATTATAGGGTCGGACATAGGAAATGCATTCTATCAATTTCTTCTTTTCCCCCAAATTAAGTAATGTAGATTTTATTTAATGGATTCTATAAATTTTTCTTTCACAACTACAGTTTATGCAACTGCGAATTCAATTCTAGAAATTCGAGCATCCAAACGAGCCCTAAAGAGAGTTCACCACATAACTATATAAAAAGCTAAACAAAAGATTTAGAAAGGAGTGCAGAATTGACTAGCAAATTTTTTTTTTGAAACACATAGCATTTAAGGTTTTATTAAACTTCAATGCAAAAAATCATGTTAACTACTAATCACCAAATTTGTTTTTTAAATAAAGCAATGATGTAAGAATGTATATTAGTTTTTTGCCCAACATCATGTATGATGTTTAGCTAAACAACGATCGACTTGACAACTATTTAGGTGCTAGAAAACAAGCCATATCAAAAAGAACCAATAACCAAAATTTAATATGCAATTGAATTTCATCAATGGATAAATCATGATTTTAGAAAACATTAAGAAAAAGAAGCACCTCATTTTGATGTATGCAAGGGAAAGACAAGTTCCGTAGATTAGGAGGATGAATTATATAAAAAAAAATAATAGGACGACGAACGGTCCATGCCTCTCCTCCCTCGGTTTCCCTCTACACACCTCACCTCCATGGCCTCTTCTACTCCTCCGCCTTACCGTGCTTCTCGGCCATACACCGCTGCACTCCTCGCGCTGTTTTCTTTATGCATATTTTGTCGTAGGTGGTCTAAAATCCTTTGAGTGGACTATAAGATAGAGGCTATATGCATCAATTAAACCAATAAAAGGATGCCATCCAAGGTTTGTAAGTAGTAATATGGGTGCTAGGAGGATTACGCTAAACCGTTCTATTGCATTAGATTCTTGTATATTATAAGAATTAGTGGGTCGTTGAGTGTTAATATAAGCTTGTGAGAGAGTGCCCATTATCTGTACTTGTGCTTACAGAAATTATGGTTGGCTTCTTACTAAAATCATAATCTCTTGTCTTTTATTTTTTTTAATTTTTATCATTTGGTTCATCATCCTTAACACGATACGCGGCATACGCCCCAGGCCGCTACTCACTCACCCGCCTCCTGCCATGGCACCACGCTGTGGCCCGAAAATCTCCCCCCGCGCGCGCAAACTCCAACGGAAAATCCCCCCGCGCAAGCCTCTCCTCAGATTAGTTAGATTTTCCAAATTTCCCCGTATCTCCCTCGCACTGAACCTTCCCTAACCCTAACTGCGCAACGGCGGCTGCGCGAAGGTGACCCGAATCGCACACAACCGCTCCTTCACTGGCGGCGCCGCCTCTCCTCCCCTTCTACATCAACGGGTGCTGCTAGGCCTGGTGCGGCGGCTGACGTAGAGGAGCCGGAGATTACTCTGCACACCGGTGAGCCCATCGTCTGTCTCATCTCCACACTCATGCGGTTGGGATCTTTAGAGGTCACCTCTCACCCTTCTCTGTGCGCAGGAGGTATGGTGGCGTGGGGGAGAGTGGCCCGTCCTGGATCCGTTGCAGGTGTGGTTTGGTGCCGCCGCCGTCGAGTTCGGTATTGTCCTGTCACCAATTGGATCCGCCTCCATTAATTGATCTTGACAGATAAGCTAGTCTTGTTTTTTTCTTTGTCATCTGGTTCGATCTAGTTATTCTTCCTATATGTCTCGTTAACTAGACCCATGATTAATATGCTAACATGCTAATCTGAGGCCAGACGTATATCTCCACATTTTTAATTTGAACAATCCCCATCTAATCTGAACACATGGTAATTAATTTGGCTCTGATGTTGAGTCGATTTAGGCCTCGATCCACTTAGACTGTTTAAAGTTAGGGCAGCACATGTTCTTTAGTGATAGGCAAATAAATCGGTAAACCTATGTTAACTAACTGCAAGAGCAGATAGCATCCATACATGTTGTGCCCATTAGAGTTTTTTATTCTATTTTCTGTATTGAGCAAGTTAGAAAAAAAAAACAGAAGATGGCCTCAAGTTAAGCAATGAAAGCAAATGATGTTGTTCAATCTCTACAAGAGAGATCATGAAGCTTTCATGTCCCTGATCCATCGTGCAGATAGACTGTGAAGGTCTATCTTAGCAGGAAAGATACCCCATAACAATTCTTCTTCTCTACAAGAGAGATCATTAAGCAGATTTTAATGATTTGTGGTTAGTAATCTGAATTTAGTTTCCTTTTTGACTTATGGTTGCTAACTACATCTACATATAGTTCTTATGAATTAACGTTATTTCTAATACGTTGCCGGACCATTCTAATATGTTATTTCTAGGTATGTAGCTTACTGTAGCCGTTTCAGTTGGCCTAGAGCAAGTTGAGGTAAGCATCTATGTTTGACCAATGTCAAAATTGTGGTAAATTTCCTTTTTGTTCATCTACTACAGTTTAAACCCGTGACTCCTTTTCAAGTGGCGAAGCTGGATACATCAAAATTGCATATGAAAGCCTTCAGGATAAACTTTACTGCTTTACTTCTAATATTAGAACTCCTGTGATACTCTGAATATTCTCTTTTCCTCACAATGTCTATCAGTGCTTGAAGCCTTGAACTGAATACAAGTAGTTAATTTTACTGAAGGCTGAACTGATGAAACCAAGCAATTGATTTTACTTTCTGAATTTTGATTTGTACTTGAACAGCAAATAGATGATTTCTGCAATTTAGCTGCAATAATTGTTAGCAGATGTATTTCTACAGCTGCATGTATCTCTACACTTGGAAATTGTAGAGGATTATCATACTGCTGAAAACTGTAGCTTGTGCAGTTCTGATTGGGTGAATTATTTCGTGTAGTAAATTACCTTCTTTCTGATTCTTGATAATACCGAAGTTGTAGAGGATTTAGTGATGTTTGTCGTCATGGAAGTTCATAATTTTGGCCCTGGAGAATTGGGTGTTATGAATTTCAGATGTAGCCTGTCAGGTTTTGACCTTGCTCTGCACAGCAGTAGGCCTTTTTGATTTTGGACCTTGATAATGTAATTTTATGGGCTTTCCGTGTTGTTAAATAATGTAATTTTTCGTTGTCTGAAACTTTAGTTATGACAACATCTGTAGAATTTGGTTGCTATACTGGGATTGTAGGAAGATCAGAGTCCTGTTCCATTCTCAGTTTAGACATGATAGCATACACAACTATGTTTTATTGTTTCTAAACTGCTTCGTTCAGTGTATATTTTTTTTAATTGAAGGTTCCAGAACATTGTTGTGGAAGACAAGTCTGGTCTTTTGTTTCGTACACGATGACAGTTATAGCCTTTACTGAGTTCGAAGAACATCATCATCCAGAAGCCATGGACAATTGAGCTAGCTATAAGGACGATGCCAAAGGACAAGTATGTGAAGAAAGCAAAGCGTCATGTTTAGAACAGGTTTGATAAGCTCTACTAGGAGGTCAAGCAGATGTACAAGCCGAGGAACTGAACTGCGTGCTGATGTGGTAGTTCTTTTTGTGTAGTATAAGTAAATGCAAATAGTCCATGCTGCTACTTGTAGGTAGGCAGTTACCCTTTGAGATTGGGTCTACAAAATGTAATATTAAACTTTTGTACTTCCATAGTTCCATTGCAGCAGTGTGTTGCTAATAATATATCTTGTTCATTTGTCAAAAAAAACTATGTCGTATATGTGTTGTCGAGATGATTTCAAGTAATGAAACAGTACTACTGTTGTAAGTTTGTGAATTTGATAGATATAGTGTTTGAAGTATGCCCTCTACTTTGTAATAAAGTAATGCATGAGCTTGCTATGATAATTGAGTAATATATATACTCCCTACGTCCTAACATAAGTGTCATTCTCGTTTATCAAGAAACAATTGCCGGCAATTACAGATTAAAATATATAAATATATATGCTAAGTAATTAGTATCAATCGGAAAGATCTTTACGTCTATTTTTTTAACAAATTTATTTGAAGATATAAAGCACATGTTTTTCTACAAATCGAGTCAAACTTGTGGCACGAAAACCTAAAACAGCACTTATTTTGAGACAGGGAGGGAGGTTTCGTGGCTAGCAATGGTACACACACATGTATGGTCTACTGGTAAGTACCTAGCATCAATACCTTTGGGTCTTAAGCTCAAAACCCATCACTAACATTTTTTCCTTTTTTTTTTCCTTTTTTTTGCTAGACCTGGTTGAAACTTCCATATTGCAATGACCTATTTTTCCGCTGCTGTATGTATAGTTCTTTTGCAACGCAAGCGACTATTGCATGCAACGAATTATATTCGCTGCAACATAGATGCGCTTTAAACCAACAACTAAAGCGTTGCAATATCACATCAGTATTGCAACACCAATAAATTCCATATTGCAACGATCTATTTTTTCATTGCTATAGGTATAGTTCTTTTGCAACGCAAACGACTATTATATGCAATGAATTATATTAGTTGCAACACAGACGCGCTTTCGCAACCAACAACTAAAGCGTTGCAATAGTACATAAGTATTGCAACACCAATAAAAATGGCCGCAACGTAAATCAAATCGTTGCAACACTGAGGACTTATTGCAACCGGTTTACAATTGGTTGCGATAGCACTTATTTATTGCAACGATCTTCACACTTAGGGCCACAAAATTATTTGCGTGGCAAAAATTCCACCTATCGCAACCGAAGGTGCAAATGGTTGCGATAGCACCCCTTATTGCAACCAAATCTTACCGTTGCAACAAAAAAGCGTGGCATAAGGGTCAGAAATTAGTAGTGATTCCAAATTCCATCAAAAACTACTTGGTTCCATATGACTCACAAGTGGCAAGCTGTTGTTGTAGAGCTTCTGCTTCGGTAGACTTGGATTTGATGCACTTCAGTTGAGACCCTTATAGAACCGGAGTACAACTCTCATGAGACGAAGGTTATATTGGTCAAGTTTTTTTATCGAAAGAGAAGAATATTCATTTATGAGGAAAGAAATGGTGACGTTCCCATGAAATGATCATATGACATGATGCATGCACGTTCCGTACGTCCTCACAAACCTAGAAAGCAATATATTCTAGCGTTTTAGGCGGTGGCATACATATGGCTCTCATATAGCGGATACTAGTTGATCTATACGAACTTGCGTGGTTAGTGTACCTGCAAAAGATTCCATTTCAGCCCAAAATCCCATATGAATGCAGGCGACGTAAAAACTCGGCACCTTAGGAATAAGGTCAAAGCTCCGAGTACAAACAACTCCTATTCAACACCCTTCTCCACACAGGAATATCCCCGATATCCCTGTATGTAGGTGCACGCTCACCAATCATCGTCAGAAGATGACACCACACACATGGGACACTTTCTTATAAACATGTGTGGAACATGTAAATAATCCGGTGTCATATAAGCACTTCCCTAGATCGGCAGTGTATTCGATCATGCCCTCACAACTCACACTTACCTTGGCGTTGAACCAACTTACCAAAGCGTAGAGGAGTATGAAACCAAACATAACCATTCAAGTGAATGGCCCCCATACATATCCGTCGTGTATGAGCACGACAAAAGAAAATATGATGCAATACCCAAAGTTAGCCTGTTAGATAGCCACCTAGTAGTCCTTAACTGGGCATATAGGACACGACCACTGGCACACCCTAGTTTGAACACATAGTTTTTCAAACACTTATATAACTAGAATTTCTGTAAATCTATTTCATTATTCCTAATAGGACAGACGCTTTTCGATTAAGCCCCTGGGTTTCTCTGAAATCGCGTAAGCCTAGATCTACAACTCTGTGTGCCTAGCGCATTTGCATGAAGCACCTCACCCTTTACCTAATTCTAGGACGGGGTCCTTCTCGAGGGAGGAAACAGGGGAGCGACCGGCTTCGCGGCTGCCGGCAGCGGCGGCGGCTTTTCGGCCCAAGCGGGCGGCGGCGAGGGGCCACGGGGTGGCTGCGCACCTGCTGGAGCCCCCAGATCGACCCGCGGCGGCCCGAGGTGATCTGGTGGCGTTGGCCGGCAGACGGCGGCCCGCTGCTTCGGCAGCGGCGACCTCCGGTTGCTGTCGTGGCCGGTAGAAGGGCGTCGGAGGGACGGAGCGGACCGAGAAAGGCCGTGCTACCGTCGGATTTGGGCTAGGAGGCGGGGAGGAGAAGGCGAGCGGCTGCGGCACCGGCGGAGGACGCTCCTGCGCCGAGCGGCGGCGATGACGCGCGCGCGGCCGCGTCGCAACTGCGGGCGAGGCGTGGTAGTGAGCATGGTGCAGCGCGGCTGCGCTCGCGGTGTGAGCATGAGCGGTGGAGCGTGCGGTGGCGGCTCGGCACTGCGGCCATGGCGCGGCGGCTATGGTCGGCGGAGGCGCGCTGCGAGGAGAGGAAGAGGAGGGACGAGAGTAGAAAGTGGAGGAGTGAGTGAAAAGGGACCGGGGTCCTGTCCCTCTCGCCCAGGGACGCGGTCAGGACAGCGCTAGGCGCCCGCGGCGCGTGACGGAGGTGCGGGATGAGCGCGGCGCGTGGCGGCGCGCTGGCAACCATGCAAGCTGACCACGTTGACATTAAGTCGAGCAGGTGGCGTGCGTGGAGATGGGCAGGTTGGGAGGCGTTTTTGGGCCCCTTCTGGGCTGAATCTCGACATGGGCCCAAAATGAGAATTGAAGCCCGTATGTCACTGGTCGTTTTCTATTTAGGCACTTCAGTCATTTGGCTTATGGTTTAGGAGATAATCGTGTGACAAGATGGCAATGTCAAAACGCCAATAACGGTTGACCTAGGCTCGGTTTTCTTGCAAATTGGATGGCTAAACTTGTTCGAATCGATCCCAACTTTTGGCATGCTACGCCCCAATGGGTCAACTATGTTTTTCCTATTTGAACCAACTAATGTTGTTTCACAGAAAATGGAGAACGCGGCATGCCAATCTGCCGACGTCATCAATCGTAACGACTTCATCACTCGTTTTGGGCATCTTCTATGCATTTTCCTAAAAAAGTCAAAACATAAAGTTTTCTCGAAATGTTCTCCTCTTCGATCTTTATGAAAGGTTCGACTCGAGATAAGCAATGTAGCTACTACTTCTAGTTCAAGCCAACAATCACACTTAGTCAAGTCAAACAGAATGCAGACAAGCATCAAGCAATCATGTCAAGATGATGATTAGATGCTAATGATATGATTATGATCATGATTTGCGAGTTAATGAATGATTAACATCCAGGATGTTACAGTCCCCCTCCAACTTGTACCTCTACAGAGCTGACTCCTTCGTGAGTAATATCCGCATACTTTCTTTAGTGATCTATTTAATTATAGTTCAGCGCTTACTTGCTTAGGAAGGTCGGTTGCATGCCTCCAAACCGTCATTAGGTAGGGGCCATAGTGCAAAAGTGTGTCCCTCCTCTCTAGTATAAATAGAGGGCTATTCCCTCCATTGTAAAACACACTCTACTACCCTATAGAATATATTTACGAGTTCCACATTTTATCCTACACTCTTGAGCTTCCACTTTCATATCATTTGAGGAGTAGTGGTGTCCTCTAGGTGCTAGTGCCTAGTTGTATAAGCGAGAAAAGAGGAAGAGAGAGGAGGCGCAGAGCGGAGGCGGAGCCGGCTTGTCGTGTTCCCCTCCAACTTGTACCTCTACGGAGCTGACTCCTTCGTGAGTAATATCCGCATACTTTCCTTAGTGATCTATTTAATTATAGTTCAAGCGCTTACTTGCTTGCTTACGGGATCTCCGCTCGACCGAGTGCTTTAGTCTAATTAAGATATCGGACTAGAGTAGTAGCCTCTAGCGCAGACTTGGTGTCCGGGCTAGGGAGTTACCCAGTTTGCGCCCAACCCCACGGATAGTTGTGGTAGCCCCGGAGGTGACGGCTCCGACCGGGCCCGTGTAATCCACCACGTTCGGGTTGGTGTTCTCGTAGAGCTTTTGGCGGCCTTCCCCGGTTACGTCTTCCCAGATCTTTTCGAGAACTAGAAAGGTACCGCTTGCTCCGAAGTGAGTGAGTATAGTAAGCCAAGACTTTAGTTATCTAGTGACCTAGGGCTGAGCTTAGAAAACCCTCTCATCCTACAAAAACATCCTTCTACCTACTTCTCTTGGACGACCTTGTTTCTCTCTAGTACACTTCCATTCCCTGTGGAAAAAGCTACAACGGTACTCCGTGCGCTTGCGGATTTATCTGCTTACGCTAAGAAATACCAACATGAAGCCACTTTGTACTTTTGATAAGCTGATGGCAAAGTACAAACAACAAAAGGCCGATTCTAACAAATCGGCCGATAAAAAAAGAGAGTCTACGCCTCCTAAATGTGAAGATGAAGACAAGAGGCAAAAGGCTATGACTCTTTCGGCTGGTTCTTATTCGCAGGTTGTTCGTTCGCGGCCATCTCGTTGGGGACCACCGGTGACTCCAGCTCCACCCGTCTTGCCTTTGCCGCAGTGGGGCGCTCAAGGTGTGTGGGTGCCATATCCAAATGCTACATCATCACATCAAGGGTTTGAAGGTGCTGCTGGATATAGAGTGAATCCATCCGTCTTTAGCCGATTGGCTCATCAGTCGGGCTATAACGGGAGGAGAAAAGAGTTTCCACCCAACACTCAATCTTTGCAGGGGAGAGGAAAGGCACCAATGCAATTGGCGTATGTGCCCAAGAAGGTTGAAGCTCCGAAGAAGGTGGAGGCGCCCAAGGAAGTTGCTCCAAAGCAAGTTCCTACACCACAAATCACCATCGGGTCAATGTCGGCTCCAATAGTTGCCGATAACGAGCCGATTGTGGTTAATACTAAAATTCCAGCAGGTGCTCGAGACGAGAACATGAAGGAAGCTGCTGGAAAAGAGAAGCCACCAAGGGATCCGAAGTATACACAATCCAAGTGGTGTCCGCCCAACATGGACAAGACCCAAAAGCGGAAGTTGCAGCGCGCCCGGGCCAAGAAGTTGAAGAAGCAAGCTCTTGAGAATCCTCAAGGGAGTGCACCAAAGAAGGACGATGGTGTTGCTGCAGAGCCGTCACCGGCCAAACCGATTGAAGAATCGGTCAAGCCGGTAGAAGTGGCTCAAGAGACGATGGAGCATGAACCGACCAAACCGATTGAAGAATCGGTTAAGCCGGTAGATGCTGAAACAAATATTCCAGAAGTTGTTGAATCGGTTGCAGCTCCTCCCAAGGAGACGGAACCGATTACGGCGGTTTCTGAAAATATTGGGGAGAATCCCAAAGAGTTTCCTGCTGTGGTTGCCGATGTGCTAGGTATGGAAGCTCCAGCGGAACAAGATGATGAGATGGTGGATTATGAGCCATCACCAGAGCGGATCAATGTGGTGTATCTATCTTCAGATTACTACGTGATCCGTCATGATGAGGAGGAGCCACCAGCAGTGGAGCTAGTGTTTGTAGTGGAGGACGCCGTGTTCAAGAAACCGGGAGTCAAGGTGGATCATCTTCGGCCTCTCAACTTGAGAGGTCACATCAACGGGACTCCAATGCATAGCATGCTAGTAGACAGCGGTGCAATTGTCAATGTCATGCCATACACGTTGTTCCGCAAGCTTGGAATCAAGGAGGAGGAGCTAATCCGGACCAACATGACCATTACCGAATTGGGTGGAGATGCTCCAATTCCAGCCAAAGGAATTGCTAACGTTGAGTTGACCATCGGGAGCAAGACCTTGGCTACCGCTTTCTTCGTCGCCGACATCAAAGGGAGCTACAATGTGATACTTGGGCATGATTGGATACATGCTAATGAGTGTGTCCCTTCCAGTCTACACCAGTTTCTCATCCAGTGGGTTGGCGATGCTGTGAAGATTGTCCATGCGGATTCATCGGTTGAAGTTGCAATTGCCGATTCGTCCGAGGCCGAAGGGCATGGCGCCATGGGGTGCTTATCAGGCAGGGATCTCTCCACATATGATTATGTTGATTATTCTAGGGGCTGTTTTGTTCCCATATCTCTCAAGCCGATTGACAATCGGCTCAACACAATCATTTAATGGATAATCGTGAATGGTTAAAGCATCATTTAGAGCAATATCGGGCTGAAAAGACCGATACTTGTGAAGCAATTGATGACTTTGATGAGCTCAATAAGTTGGTTCAAGGTTTTACATTGGCCGACCCTTTGGAGCAAGTTGACATTGCGGATGGTACTACGCCGCAGCCGACGTTTATTAACCAAAAGTTGGAAGCCGATTTCAAAGCTGAATTAATCGCGCTTCTCAAGGAATATGTTGATTGTTTTGCATGGAACTACACCGAGATGCCGGGATTGAGCCGAGATCTTGTTGAGCATCGGCTTATTCTCAAAAAGAACTTCAAACTTGTCAAGCAACATCCAAGGCGCTTCAATTCGGCCATCCATGACCGAATAAAGGAGGAGATCGAAAGGTTGTTGCAGGCTGTTGACACTAGATACGCACACGAAAGAATCAAAGAGAAATAATCCGCAAGCGCATGGATATCGGTGAGCACTTCACCTGGGAGATAAGTCCTGAGTATCATATTTATTTTTATCCGCTAGGAGAAAACGTGCAATAGACTAACCCGATCTTTACTACTACCCCTGGGCTGCTAGTCAAGTGAGAATTAAGCGATACAGAGAGAACTCCTTCGTCGCCTTCTTCTAATCCTATGGCAAGCTTTGAGACTATTGTTCTAAGGAGGTACCTGAGGAAAAGACACCGCAGAGGATGCTAAACCGGGCACAAAGGACCGACCTTACCTACCAACGGGAAGTGGATTACAAAGGTAATAAAGGGATTGTCACTTCCCTCACTACTACCACGGTTCCGGCCGAATAGGGAGCATCTACAAGTGAACCTAGCCTAAGCACCACACTTATGCTAAAGAATGATTACTCTATTCCCAACACGAAGCGAATAAAGTAAACTTGTAAACCGAAGAACAATAATAACAACGAACTTACTAGTATTAGAAGTTGAATTGCCGAATGATCCTGAAACCAATCCTCGGGTTAGGAGACTTGATCCCGTAGGTACACTGGTGAGGAGACACCGACATGCTGGGCTTCCTCCAAATCTACCTCCACTCTATACTCTCTCAATCTCTCTTGATACTAATACCCTATAGAGATAGATCCATTCGAGGGACCCTTCTCTAGCTAATTCTCTCTAGAAAATATGATTTAGGGCTCGTGAACTCGAGGTTCTCTCTCTTCCGAATCGAGAAATGAATTAGAGTTTCTCCCGGGGCCGGGGCTCGAATATATAGCCCTCTAGAATGCACCACAGCCCTCGGATCAAACCGACCTAAATGGACGATTATTATTCATCTTCAAAGTCGGTGGAGGCAGGATCCGCGAGACTCAACCTGATTGGTCCAGGTGGCGGGGCGGCCAACTCTGGCCTAGGGGTGGCCGCCTCTGGTCTATGCCAGGTGGGCCCCAGGCTTTAGGTGTCGCCTTCTGGAGTCTTCTAGATTATACTTTTTCGCCCGTTCGGTCTTTCTCTCTATGTAAACCCGACATGTGGACCATCTTGGGTAGTTTTCACCGTCACCCGTAAATAGATATTCACCAAAACTCGTGGAATTCTATCGGTGGTAACCCTATATCTATCAAGTATTTATAAATAGGTCCATTTGCATGCCGAGTTGACGGTTGATTTTATGAGTTAACGACCGTCAACAAACTCCCCACACTTGTCTTTTACTCGTCCTCGAGGAAAAGGATGGATTACTTTAAGCATATCCTCAAACCAAGACATCAACATTAGATTATCCCTGATCATACCTGCACTGTGGGATTCAAAATGTCTACCATTAAACTTTGGGGAGTTGAAAGATGGAACAACGCGAAGTAGAGATCCTTCCTCTATCAATCCTGTCACTTGGAGTTTTTATAATATTTTTGCAAAGAAAACTTAGCTTACCCTTCTCCATCATGTAGCACACTCGAATCACTCTTTACATGTGGTATTTGTAGAACTCACCATTATGTATAGAGCACTCAAATCTCTTAATGTATATAGTATTTATGGAACTCACTTGAGGCATGTGAAGGGTATGCCTCCTATTCTATTAAGGCTTATATGGAGTTTAAGGTATTTCAAGGAGTAGCATTTTTACCTGCGTATATTGATTAGTCAAAAACGGGAACCACGGAGAGGGGGGCCTTACTCTAGATCAAGTGTGTGCAAGTGTGTGGAATATTTGGTGGCTAAACCGATGATAATGATGCTCCTTCCCTCTCTTGCACCGTCTTCCCTTGAACATTGCTTTGCTGATCTTCTCTTGAATGATGAATTGGTCTTCTTCTCGATTAACTCTTTGAGCTTCTTTGAACTTTCTTCTCTTGGGATCGAATACTTTGGAGCTCATGGGCTATCTCTTTCTTTCATTTCTTTTCTTTTCTTTTCTTTTCTCTTTCTTTTTTTCTCTTTTTTTTTAACAACTGTTTTTGCATAGCCCATGTCTCAATCTTGGACACAATAACTTTCTTGAATATGATGATGATGATACATGATGGTGACGATGATGATAGTAATCTTCTTTCAACATACTAGATGATAACAATTCTTAGAGCATATAGAAGTCCTAAAAAGTGTATGTATCCTCTCCCAGTGTAGGAGATGGATAAATGGCGGAAAGCATGTTTTTGCGTACTCCCAGTGTAGGAGCAGCAGATATATATATGTGGGTGTAAGTGCACTTGATCATATGAGTAAGAGACCCTTCTCTATGGCTCTAACACGCCAAGACTATTCTCAACACAAATAAAAAGCTTATTTGCTGGCCTTTCAGATTTTTATCGACGAGGCTCTATAGGCATTTATTATCACAGAGGAGAAGTGTAGCTAAAATTTTAAGATTTTTGAAAAGAAATTCTCCAAGTAACTAGACGTCAAGAAATCAGGTTCTCATGGTCCATGCTATCTCACTGTCCACAACAACCTAAGTAAAATGGGGTCCCTAAGAATAACGTTCCCAACAGTAACAGGGATTCCCAGGAATTATCATGGTGTGAGTCCATCTTGGGGTCTTGATTAAAATAATCTACCTTCTCAATATATATAGCAGGTGATTTAATTCAAGGTTTTCCCCAAACGAATCGAAAAACGTGATCGGTATAAAATTTGGATCGTAAGGAAGCAAACCTGACCATGGACGAAAGCTGGTGTCAAGTGGGCCCACCTCAGGGGCGGGCGCCTCGAGATTTGGGGTGGCCGACTCTGGCAGGTGGCCCCTCGGGGTCCGCTTCGCCGAGCGCGATCTTTATGTCATATCTTTTCAAATATTTTTGCTATTTCGCCGATATCCGTTAGTTTCGTCGTTGGTTGCCTCCCCCACACTAGATTCCTCGTTATCTTCATTCACAACAAGGTGGAGACAAAAGAGGCAACACATATCCAATAATGAATATAACCGGAAAACTTTATTTCATCTTCATTAAGGCCTGGATTACAAGTATTGAAAGGAACTAAAATCGAGCTAATCTTTAACTAAGCACACCGCAAACTAAAGCTTTAAACCGAGCAATCTAAATCTCGCTAGGCCTTTCCAATGCTAAGATAAATCTTGTCTAATTGACTCGCTTCTCCAGATCGTCTATTTTTTCTCCAACTTATCCGACTTCTTTTCTAGCGTACGAAGTCTATCTATGATAGTGACAATACTACTGCTCTGGACACGTTGGCAGTTTTCTAGAGATGCAATAATTGCACGCTGAGTTTCTAACTCCTTCTCTAGGTCTGCAACGGTCTTGCGGCGCTTCCGTGGAGCTTCTGAGGCGGCGAGAGCTGCTTTCGGGGCTTCCTTCGGAGGGATGAACTTGACCTTGCTCGGGTGAGCATGGACTCCCTCAAAATAGAGCGCTCTCCAGTGCTATACTTAGCACAGACGATCTCCCCTTGCTTGTTGGTCTTTACTCCCACAAGCATCTCATTGTGCTTAGGAGGGAGGATCTTGGTGCCTTCAGGGAGCTTCACAACGGGACCCTTTGGTGGAGGTCCATCTAGGAGCAAAGGCTTGGGTGCAGCGACGACTGGTTGGGCGAAGTAGCAATGGCTGTAAGCTTGGGGTTTTGGAGGGATAGAGGATAGAGGTTTTGGCTCAGCAAGAACGATGGCCTTGCACTCCGGCTCCTCCTTTGGGATGGTGTTGAGATCAATCCCGAAGCGGATCAATCTCCTATCTAAGTTTTCCGGGCTCGACTTCACCATTGCTTTGCGTAGCAAGCTTGATGCTAGGAGGAGGAGGCTTAGATGGAATGAGGTTGGCCTAAGGTCTTCTTTATATAGGGGTCGGGAAAAGCATCTAAAGGGAATCTTCGAAGGAATAACGCGTCAACGTAATCTCAAAAACCCTAATCGGCAAAAATTCCTGAAGGAAGAGTGTAGAAGGATCGCGAATGCAAAAGACGGTGATGAATGGGCGAGGTCACGGGGCGGCCGACTCTAGGTCAAAGGCGGCCGCCTCTGACAGGTGGCCTCCCCGGTCAGGGTTTTTCGCAACCTATTTTACGTATTTTTGTCATTCGGAAAAATATCCTGGACCCCGAAAAACGAAAAGTAAAATGGTCGGGCCCAACTACCTAATTGAGAAAGAAATTTAATTCATCTATTTCACCTATTTCTTCAATGGGCTCTAAAAATATTTTAAGACGTTGACCATTTACCTTGAATAACGTACCTTCGTTGTTGCGAAGCATAACGGCTCCATGCGATGATGAGCTTACTACTTTGAACGGTCCTTCCCATTTGCTTCGAAGCTTTTCTTGCCCGAAGTGTTTGACCCTGGAATTAAAAAGTAATACCTTGTCTCCGGGTGTGAACTCCCTGATCTTGATTCTCTTGTCATGCCATCTTTTCACTCTCTCTTTGTATATCTTGGCATTGTGATAGGTTTTTTCTCTCTATTCTTCTAATTCGTAGATTTGCATCCTCCTCTTCTCTCCCCGTTGCTTCTAGGTCCATATTCCATTTCTTGATGGCCCAAGTGAGCTTTGAATTCTAGCTCTACGGTAAGTGGCGGGTCTTCCCATAGACCAAACTTGATACGGTGACATCCCAATAGGTGTCTTGTATGCCGTTCGATATGCCCATAGTGCATCGGAAGTTTGTCCTTCCATGCGGTTCCCATTTCATTAACTATCTTATGAAGAATATTCTTGATTTGCTTATTTGATGTCTCTGCTTGGCCACTTGTCTGAGGGTGATACGGAGTAGCGACGTTATGACGTACTCCATGCTTCAATAAGTATTGCTCGAAACGTTTGTCGATGAAATGTGATCCTCCGTCACTTATGACTATCCTCGGGACACCGAATCTTGGAAATATTATTTCTTCGAACATCTTCTTGGAGCTTGAACTATCTGCCTTTTTGCATGGCATGGCTTCGACCCATTTGGACACATAGTCCACTGCTACAAGGATGTATTCACATTTCTTTGACGGTGGAAATGGTCCCATAAAGTCAACTCCCCAGACATCAAAGAGCTCGATCTGGAGATTGTTGACGAGTGGCATGGCATCTCTTGAATTAATGTTGCCATGTCTTTGACAAGGACTGCATCTCCGAATGAAGTCTTTTGTGTCTTCATACATTGTTGGCCAGAAGAATCCACATTGCCAAATCTTCGCATGTGTACGGAACACCCCATAATGGCCTCCATATGGTGATGAGTGGCATCTTTCAATAATTTTGATTCCTTCTTTAGTGGGCACACATCTTCCGAGTAGGCCATCAGAACACACACGAAAGAGGTAGGGTTCATCCCATATGTGAGTACGACTCTCCTGGATAAGTTTCCTTTTGTTGCCTCCTGGTGGTACATAACCTGTAACCATAAAATTAACAATATCTGCATACCAGGGGTCAGATCTGTTGATTCCGTAGAGCATGTCGTCCCGGTGTGAGTCGTCGATGGGTAGTTCCTGTGGTTTCTCAAACTGCATTCTAGACAAGTGATCGGCAACAGAATTTTCTACTCCCTTTTTATCTTTTATTTCTAAGTCAAATTCTTGGAGTAATAAAATCCATCTTATCAAACAAGGTTTAGCATCTTTCTTAGTGAGCAAATATTTCAAAGCAGCATGATCAGTGTAAACAATTATTTTGGCACCCACTAAGTAAGATCTAAACTTATCAATAGCAAAGACAACAGCTAGAAGCTCTTTTTCAGTAGTAGCATAATTAAGCTGAGGTCCTGTCAAAGTTTTGCTAGCGTAGGCTATTGCATGATGCTTCTTATCCTTAGTCTGTCCTAACACTGCTCCTACAGCGTAGTCACTTGCATCGCACATAATTTCAAAAGGTAAAGTCCAATCAGGGGGTTGAATGATTGGAGCAGAGATAAGCACTTTCTTAAGGATCTCAAATGATTGTAAGCAGGCATCATCAAAATCAAAAGGAACATCCTTAGCCAATAAGCGGGTAAGAGGTCTAGCAATGAATGAGAAATCTTTTATAAATCTACGATAAAAACCAGCATGGCCAAGGAAACTTCTAATTCCTTTCACATTGATAGGAGGAGGCAGTTGCTCAGTTACTTCTATTTTGGCTCTATCTACCTCGATGCCTCTCTCAGACACTAAGTGTCTGTCGATGAAATATCGGCGATAGTCCGACCAGGGGTATGCCCTGACCGGTAATGGATTGGCGGAAGGCGCACGAGATTGCAAGCAAGACGTAAACAGGGGAGCAATCACACGAGGTTTACCCGGTGTTCAGCCGCAAAGATGCGTAAAACCCTAGTCCCGCTCTCTGTTTCGATTATGATGTGGATGTATGAGTTCGTGCGTTATGCCGGTTCTACGTCCTTCCGGCATGGGGGTCTTTGCTCTCCTTATATATCACGGGAGCAAGGTTACAAGTCGGAACTAGCCTATCCGGTACTAAGTTTACATACTTTACAAGTCTAAACTTTCCTATCTCGGCTAGGTCTTGTCCTTCTTGTCGGTCTTCGGGAATCTTGCTCAAGTAGGCCGTCCACCAGCCCTGAGCCGATCGGTCTTGAAGCTTGATGGGCCGGCCGGCGATAGCGTGTCGGCCCAAAGTAGGCCGTGAGGGTATATGGAGTTTATACCTCCACGCCTAGTCCCCGAGCATCATGGATCTTGAGGGAAAAACACCGTCTTGCTTGGTTGAGTGAGAAAGGGTGGCCGGACACATGTTCGACATGTGGTCCGAGCGAGTGGCTGAGGACCGTCTAATGCTTCCGACCACACTTTGCTTACACTTGGTTGACGTTTTCGGTTTTGACCGAAAGATTTATGATGCTCCCGAAAAGAAAAAGAATTTTGAAAGGGTCCTAAATGCGGAGACGTGGGCCTCGTTAGTGTGTGATGCCCGCCATCACATGGTATCTGTCGTGATTGGTCGTTGCCTTAGCTTAGTTTTGAAACTAAACCCTTTGTAAAGAGAAAGGATCGGCCGAGTCATGCAAATGACGTGGGCCCACGTAGTCCCCCGAGGTTGCTTTGTAAGATAGTATATGTTGCAGCAAGCTCTAAAAGAAGGATCTAACCCATGTCACCTCTCAGGTGACGTGGGCCCACGTAGTCCCCGAGCCTGAGATGAGGTGGAACACGTTATGTCAGGGTCTAAAAAAGAAGACAACTGATCATTATATCATGCTTTATGTGTTTCCGACCACTCTTTGAGTGAGACCGAGCAGGCCAAATTTCATTTGGGCTGGTCGGTTTGAACCATGCCATAACTTTGTCATGATTAAGTTAAGATAGCTTTGCTACTTAACTCAGTCCCCAGCGTGGCTGTGAGACCATGGTTTTGAATCTAAACCCATGAAAATAGCTTTGCTATTTGTGTGCCAGAATAACCGGTATCATTGGCGAAAAAATCCCAGCTCAGCTGTCGGATTGTGTGGGTTGAATTGTTGATGCTATACTGCTGCTATACTGTAACTTGTGAATCAGTTCTTCGAGTTGTTGCTGCAAAGAGAAAATTTGGTATGAGTGAATGTTTGATTTGATGTGATTTGATATAATCTATGACATAGAGTTGTATCAAGATGTGTTGTTTGAGAATGGTTTTTAGTAATCACCTCTCCTTAGAGTTAATCGAGTCCGCAGTGTGTAGGTGACCTATAGTGAATAGCGCGTTTGCCGAATCACTTAGGGCCCTATTTCCATTGGAGGCGACCGACACCCCCGTGTTGTATAGCGTTGGAGCCGTGAACACGTAGCGGGGTTGATCGAGACAAAGTGCACGCGATTGTTTTCTCGTTGGAGGGGTGACGTACTTGGCCATTTGATACAAAGAAAAAGGTGTTTTTAACTTTGTAAAGAGTTTTTTCGAACGTACTTTGAAGTAGTTCGTGTAAAGAAATCTTTTGTGAAAAAAGATCGGTGAAGGCATGTATTTTAGGTTAATAGAGCACTTATCTGTATTTTGCTGTAGGCCACTGTCTTCCCAATGTGGACTTTTGATCAGGCCTTTGTTCCTGAAAGAATGGTCATAAGGGCATGTAAAGGTTATTTTGTTTTGATCATCGGGATGGATAGGATTTGATGATATCCTAATATCCATCGAGGAAGCAAAAGAAAGAATGATTGGCTAATCGCTCGAGCATCTCATCAATGAAAGGCAAAGGAAAGTTATCTTTTCTTGTTGCCTTATTAAGTTTTCTATAATCTATGCACATTCGCCATCTTGTGACGGTTCGTTGAGGGATTAACTCATTCTTCTCATTTTGGACAACAGTCATGCCTCCCTTTTTAGGCACAACTTGGACAGGGCTGACCCACTCACTGTGTGGCACAGGGTAAATAATCCCGGCGTGCAACAGTTTTAAAACTTCTTTCTTAACAACTTCCCTCATTGCATTATTGAGTCTACGTTGGGGTTCTCTAGATGGTGGAACATCGGGATCTGTGGGAATGCGATGGGTACAAAGGGCAGGACTTATTCATTTAAGGTCCTGGAGTGAGTAGCCAAAAGCTTTTTGATGTTTTTCTAGGACAGCCATTAAGCAAAAAGTCTGCTCCCGAGTAAGAGCATCACTTATGATGACAGGAGACTCTGGATCATTTCCAAGAAAGGCATATCTAAGACCGGCTGGTAAGGGTTTGAATTCAATAGGAGGCCTAGGTGGTAAGGTAAACTCATCTAAGGGTCCATTCTCGAAGGGTCAGCTTCTTCTTCCGTGAAGAATCTAGCTTCGTCTTCTAATTCTCGGTTTGGCTAGGAATTCTAGAGAAGCTGCTCGAAATTCCTCCAATGGATCATAATGCGGATAGGGCTCGGTCCTAGCATTTAAAGAGTGTGAAATGGATATCGCAAACTGGAGTTTCTTGCCTAAACAAATGTTTAGTTTCCCAGTTTATCCTTCATAAAGAAGTCTTCTAAATGGTTGTCCTATCAACAGGTGGAAATCCCCTATGTCAAAGACATAAAAGCTTAAGTGGACAGGAGTTTCTTCTACCCGGAGTGGTAGGACATGTAGGATTCCTAAACAGGGAAGAATTTGTCTTGAAAGATTCCTTATGAACTTCACTGTTGGGGTTAATGTTATGTCTCTCTGCAAATACTTTGCTAGTGTGGTAGACATGATATTTATACCCACAACCGGATCATAGGGAGCGTCTATGTGATCTTTGTTAATTATGCAATGAATGGGAAGAGAAGATGAATTCAAACGAATTATTTCAGAGGAAAGTTCTGACTCTTCTAACCATTCATTGCTCATAACAGACACTAACTCTCCTGAGGTTTTTCCTGTTGGAATATCCTCATCAATGTTGCATGGCTTTATTGGGTGATATTTGCCTTGTGGCTTCTTCACCGTGTGATAGTTGAAGATGTTTCCAAAATCGGAAAATAGATCGATTCAATATCTAGCATAAAATCGGGAAGTGGAATGTCTTCCTTGTCTTGCTCAAGACATGGGTTAGTCAAGTTGATAGTGTATCTCGGCAAAGGTTTGGCTTCACTACTTGAGGTTCTACTTCTAGGAGGTTGTCTAATTCACTGGATAGGATTTGGTCTAGGATTGATCTTGCTTTCTCACTTGAGATATGCAAGAATGATCCTCCCGAAGTTGTGTCGAGCAATTTTCTACCGTCTCTACTCGGACCTTTATAAAAATGTTGTAAAAGAATGGGATCTGGTAGACTAAGGTCCGGGCCTGATGCTAAAAGTGTAGTAAAACAATTCCAGGATGAGGCCAAAGATTCTTCAGGTTCTTGCTTAATAGTCAGAACCTTGACTCTAAGGTCGACGATTTGGGAGATGGGATAGAAATCTAGGCAAAAGTTGGAGCGTAAGGATCCCCAATCCCCTTGTTGCTTACCTATGTTTTCTATCATACCATTGTCTAGCTTTTCCCTTTAATGAGAAAGGAAATAGCTTCCAATGGAGGGTTTTGTCGAACATGCCCTCTATGCGAAGACAGTCACATATTTGCTCAAAGTCTCTAATATGAAGGTAAGGGTTTTCGTCTCCTTCTCCTGAGAACGATAGGCTTTGGACCAATGCAATCAACCGCGGACTCAGACTATAGCTAGGTGTTTGGATAGGTTGTGATGACTCATGTGGCACTAGGCTGGTCTCCGTGGGTGCAGAAAATTGAAAGATAGGAATGGAATTTAAATTGTCCATAAGGATAGAAAAAGATAAAATGTATGAAAAGGTAAAATGAAAGAAAAAGATAAAAGTATAGGTACAAGGTAGAGCAAGATTTAGGTTATCTAACCAGACCATCTTTCTCCCCGGCAACGGCGCCAGAAATGCTTGTTGACACTAGATACGCACACGAAAGAATCAAAGAGAAATAATCCGCAAGCGCACGGATATCGGTGAGCACTTCACCCGGAGATAAGTCCCGAGTATCGTATTTGTTTTTATCCGCTAGGAGAAAACGTGCAATAGACTAACCCGATCTTTACTACTACCCCTGGCCGCTAGTCAAGTGAGAATTAAGCGATATAGAGAGAACTCCTTCGTCAGTCTTCTTCTAATCCTATGGCAAGCTTTGAGACTATTGTTCTAAGGAGGTACCTGAGGAAAAGACACCGCAGAGGATGCTAAATCGGGCACAAAGGACCTACCTTACCTACCAACGGGAAGTGGATTACAAAGGTAATAAAGGGATTGTCACTTCCCTCACTACTACCATGGTTCCGGCCGAATAGGGAGCATCTACAAGTGAACCTAGCCTAAGCACCACGCTTATGCTAAAGAACGATTACTCTATTCCAAACGCGGCGAATAAAGTAAACTTGTAAACGAAGAACAATAATAACAACGAACTTACTAGTATTAGAAGTTGAATTGCCGAATGATCCTGAAAACCAAGCCTCGGGTTAGGAGACTTGATCCCGCAGGTACACCGGAGAGGAGACACCGATGTAGGGCTTCCTCCAAATCTACCTCCACTCTATACTCTCTCAATCTCTCTTGATACTAATACCCTATAGAGATAGATCCATTCGAGGTTCTCTCTCTTCTGAATCAGAGAATGAATTAGGGTTTCTCCTGGGGCCAGGGGCTCTGAATATATAGCCCTCTAGAATGCACCACAGCCCTCGGATCAAACCGACCTAAATGGACGATTATTATTCATCTTCAAAGTCGGTGGAGGCGGGATCCGCGAGACTCAACCCGATTGGTCCAGTGGCGGGGCGGCCGCCTGCGGCTAGGGCGGCCGCCTCGGTCTATGCCAAAGGGCCCCGTGCTTCAGTGTCACCTTCGGAGTCTTCTAGATTATACTTTTTCACCCGTTCGGTCTTTCTCTCTATGTAAACCCGACATGTGGACCATCTTGGGTAGTTTTCAGCCGTCACCCCGTTGAAATAGATATTCACCAAAACTCGTGGAATTACATTAGTGGTAACCCTATATCTATCAAGTATTTATAAATAGGTCCATTTGCATGCTGAGTTGACGGTTGATTTTATGAGTTAACGACCGTCAACACAGGCGGAGTTCATACATCCATGCCAATATGCGGAGTGGGTCTCTAACATTGTGCCGGTTGAGAAAAAGGACAGCGGCAAGATTAGAGTATGTATTGATTTCAGATATTTAAATAGAGCCACTCCCAAAGATGAGTATCCTATGTCTATAGCCGATATGTTGATCAATGAAGCATCGGGGCACAAGATGATTAGCTTTCTTGATGGTAATGCGGGATATAATCAAATTTTTATGGCGGAAGAAGACACATCAAAGTCGGCTTTCATTTGTCCCGGTTTTGTTGGCTTGCTTGAGTGGATTGTTATGACATTTGGATTGAAGAATGCAGGTGCAATTTACCAAAGGGCGATGAATCTGATTTTCCATGCTCTAATTGGGGTGATTATGGAGGTTTATATTGATGATATTGTGATTAAATCGGTTTTGCCCATAAGTCTCATTTAGCCGATTTGTATCTTGCTTTGGAGAGGATGCGCCGCTATGGTTTGAAGATGAATCCACTCAAGTGTGCCTTTGGAGTATCGGGCCGGAAAGTTTCTAGGCTTCATCATCCATGATAAAGGCATAGAAGTTGATCCCAAGAGGATTGAGAAGATCAAGAAAGTTGAGCCGCCCACATGCAAGAAAGATGTGCGAGAAATTCTTGGGAAGGTCAACTATCTTAGAAGATTTATTGCTAATTTGTCCAGAAATATTATTTCTTTCACCCCTATACTTAAGTTGAAGGAGGAATCTGATTTTGCTTGGGGGCAAAGCAACAAGAAGCATTTGACAAGATAAAGGAATATCTATCATCACCGCCGGTTCTTCGTGCACCAAGAAGAGGAGTACCATTCAAGCTATATATTGCTGCCGAAGAGAAGGTGATTGGCGCCGTGATGACTCAAGAAGACGAAGGGAAGGAGTATGTTATTGCCTACATTGGGCGCCGTCTTCTTGATCCCGAGACAAGGTACACCCACATTGAAAAATTATGCTTATCACTGTACTTTGCATGTCATAAGATGAGACATTATTTGCTGTCAAGTACATGTGTTGTGGCATGCCACGCCGATGTCATTAAGCATATGCTACATCGGCCAATCCTCAGTGGGAGGTTAGGCAAGTGGGCGTACTCTTTAATTGAATATGATTTGGTTTTTGAGCCATTGCGAGCAATCAAAGGCCAAGTACTTGCTGATTTTATTGTTGAGCATAGCATAACGTTTGATGATGATATCAATTACATCACAATTGCCCCATGAACATTGTATTTTGATGGATTGGTCTGCAGAAACGGTCAAGGCATTGGAATTGTTTTAATCTCTCCCAATGGACTTGTGACCGAGATGCTTAGCCGGTTAGAATTTCCTTGTACTAACAATCAAGTCGAATATCAAGCTTTGTTATTCGGATTGATCATGTTAACTTCCATGGATGTGCAGCATGTTGAAGCATATGGTGATTCATTGCTTGTTGTTCAGCAAGTTAGTGGAGAAATTCAATGTTTAGATGAATCACTACGTGCTTGCCTCAATACTTGTCTAGAATACATCTCTAAGCTTGCTAAATTTAAAATTCGGCATATTCCTAGAGAGAAGAATGCGAGGGCTAATAAGCTAGCTCAACAAGCATCCGGCTTTGAAGTTAGTAAGCGAAACTTTCATATACAAACAAAGCCGATGTATGAAGATATAAATTTTATTTGTGCAGGAACAAATGAATTGGGTAAACCGTCCAATATGATCGGATTAACCAATTCTTCTGAAGCATATGCTACTGATGATGTCTCAAATTGGTCTAGTAATTCTAATACTGATTTAGAGGATTGGAGAACTCTCTTGATTAAATATTTGCAGGATCCTAGCACTAAGGTTGATCGATCCATCCGGCGACTTGCTTTCTAATACACATGGCAGCATGATGAATTGTATAGAAGGACAGTCGATGGTCTATTATTGAAGTGCTTGGGGCCTGATGATGCAAGAGTAGCTATGGGAGAAGTCCATGAAGGAGTTTGTGGTACACATCAATCGGCTCACAAGATGAAGTGGTTGTTGAGAAGGGCTGGTTTTTATTGGCCTACAATGATTGCCGATTGCATGCGTTACTACAAAGGATGTGAAGAGTGCCAACGGTTTGGAAATATTCAAATGGCGCCCGCTTCGGAGCTCCATTCTATTACATCGCCGTGGCCGTTCAGAGGTTGGGGGCTAGATTTCATTGGGACACAAGTTTGTCTTGGTTGCTACAGATTATTTCACAAAGTGGTGCGAGGCAATTCCTTTGAAGAATATAACTCATGTGGAGGTAATAGAGTTTATCAAAGAGCATATTATTCATAGATTCGACATCCCTCAAGTATTGCATACCGATCAAGGGACATCCTTTATGGCTAAAGAGGTGAAGGCGTTTGCCGAATCATACAAAATCAAGATGATCAACTCGTCTCCATACTATGCTCAAGCTAATGGCCAAGCTGAAGCTAGTAACAAAACCTTGATCAAGCTCATCAAAAAGAAGATTGAAGAGACTCCAAGGAGGTGGCATGAAGTCTTGTCGGAAGCTTTGTGGGCATATCGCACATCAAAGCATGGTGCAATAAAGGCAACTCCATTTGAATTAGTCTATGGTCAAGAAGTTATGTTGCCCATCGAAGTGAACTTGGGTGCGCTTAGATTTGCCAAGCAAGATGACTTATCCGCTGAAGTGTACCATGATCTCATGATGGATAACATAGGTGATGTGACCGACAAGAGAATTGAAGCGCTAAAGGAGATTGAAAAAGACAAGGTGCGTGTTGCAAAGGCCCATAACAAGAAGGTGAGAGGAAAATCTTTCCAAGTAGGAGATTTAGTGTGGAAAACCATACTCCCTATTGGATCGAAGAGCAATCAGTTTGGCAAGTGGTCTCCTAATTGGGAAGGTCCTTTAAGAGTGATCAAGGCAATACGCGGAAATTCCTATGTGCTAGAGACATCAAAAGGGGAGCGTCTCGACAAGGCAATCAACGGGAGGTATATGAAAAAATACTTCCCAAGTGTTTGGCAAGAGGCCTAGTGCTCTTCCAAATAATGGCCGATACATGTATCGCCCTTAGAACAAAAATGACCGATGTAATACATCGCCCTTAGTCACCGGTTAGCCAATGTGGTGGGCATCGTTGCTAGTTGGTTGCAAGTGAAGAGAAGTATTTTCAAGTTCATGAATTCACTTGAAAATAGGGAGGCATGTGTTGACACCCGAAAATGGCAAAGGAAGGAAATACGAATCAACACATCAACGGATTGCAGCAAAACGGGCAACTTCGGCCGTGTTTCAAGCGCCGGACGCAGCCGGGAAGCGCCGGACGCGCGGCGTCCGACGCGTCCGGGCGAGCACACACGCGCAGCACGTAACGGCGACGGACGCGGGGCGGAGGCCGAAGGCCGGACGCTGTCGGCCGCGACGGACGCTGGTCCGGGAGACCCTCGCGGGGCTCGACCGGCGGACGTGCGGCGTCCACCCAGACGCGGCAACGGACGCCGGGCTGCAGGCCGCTTGCGCCAACACGGCGCCGGACGCTGGCGTCGGCCGCATCCGGCGCGCGACGGACGCGGAACAGAAAGTTCCCGCGCGCGCGAAGCCGACAGACGCTGGCGCCGGACGCGCGTCCAGGGGCGTCGGACGCGTCCGGCGCCTTGTCGGGAAGACCGATTCGTATGCAAATCGGACTTTTGGAAAGTTTAACTCGTGGGAAATTTGATGGACGAGTTTTGGGAGAGTTTCCTACTGGGATAAGACCACCCTCCCCTATATATACGAGGGGATCATGGCCGATTGAACCCATCCAATCAATCGACACAAATCCAACAACAAATCGATCGAGACGATCAAATTACCCTTCTTCTTCTTCTACATCCTGCCCTAATTTTCTAGTTGCTGTTCGGTGCTTCTCTCCGCGAGTTCATCGGCAATTCTAGGCGCCATCCACTGGTTCCTAGGAGATCCCCTACGTGCATCCTCCCAACGGGTCTTCCCGGAGGTTGTTCTAGGGTTTACTCTTCCATCGGCGGGCTCTACGTCGGCTCATCGATCTCTAGATCGGTTTGCCGGCCACGCTACGTCGTCGTTGCTGTTGCAGGTCGCTTCAAGGCACCTCTAGGGCATCCAAGGCCCACTACTGGTGCGTTGGCGGATTTCTTCGTCAACACTATTACTATTAGCAATTTTTCTCTTCTTGTGCACTCCCTTGGCTCATGAGTGTGCACCAGGGATGCTTGCAACTCAACCAGTAAGGCAGTGGTACACCACGGTACACTAAGGTCTAGTTTTGCCCCTAGGCACAGGGGACTTGGCCGGCGGCACGGCGTAGGAAGGAAACACGGGTGTTGTCGATGCGCCACTCGCGGTCGCCACCGCCATCACCGCCGACTGGAGGAGAGATCGTTCCTACGTGGCCTAGCGAAGCCACTATACAACATGGAGCGTTGGGCGTGGCCATGAACTCTCACACCCCTTCCAGGTCAATCTTGGTGGCGTCTGGAAGGTCGCAGCTACCCGGTGCAACTCTCTGCTCATCCACAGAAGGCATCCAACAGCCCTTAGCCGGTGATCCTACATCATCTATGCCTTCCTGAAGACGCACTAATAATGGCGGCTCCTAGCTCTGGTTTGTCATTAGATTAAGTGTTCCGTACTTTATGTATGTTTTAATTTTTTTAATTCTGTCATCATGTTTTAGACTATGAATAAGATCCTGTTATGTTTTGAGATGCATCTGTGTATGCCTAAATTAGTTACAACACACCAAAGTTCATCCTTGCTTTGTTCTGGTGCTTAATTTGTAGAATCTAGTGCTTAATTTGAGCTTTACAAATATATCAATCTAGAAAAACAAGCGAACAATGATCCACAGACCACCAATAACAAATGTAAAAAAGATTGAGCGCCCCTTAACAATTTTGTTCAAGGTCTCCATACCTTTCGCAAGTAACATTGAGTGCTCTGAACACTGCTGGCAACAATGAGATGTAACGTTCCTAACATGTGTAGTTGAGGTTCCGATCTCTCTACAATGAATATTTTAGTGCTAAATTTGATCTTCGATAAAAACAAGCCAACGATGTAATAATGTATAAAAAGATTGATCCTATACACCTGACATCTCTAAGCATGAATGATGAATGATGTATAAATGTAATGTAATATATATGGTCCCTTTAATTAAACTTTCCCTATTCCCTGAGCATCCGAAGCACCTGCTGCAGCGTGGGAGCAAACCTTGTGACGTTGAGCCTGATGTCCTGCTCTGTCCAGTAATACCTCATCCCAAACTGCCACCCTTGCCTGTGTATGGACTCTGGGTCGCTAACCACCGGGTTGTCCTTGCCGTACTTGTCGTAGAGCGTGCTCTCCACGTCGGCGATGCTGTACTCGACGTCTCGCAGCCGCATCTCCCTGGCCGGTCCGCCGTAGAACACCATGGACGGGTACTCCATATGGCCCCACGGCACCACCTGCAGCATCACCGCGTTGGTGCGGAGGAAGAAGAAGTTGGTGAGGCCGGCCCCGTGCGCGCCCATGAGCACGTCGCACGAGTCCACCACCCGGGAGAACTCCTCCACGCTGAGGTCTCTGCGCGGCTCCACCGGGATGACCTCGAACCCAGCCCTCTGAACCGCTGCGACGATCTCCTGGAAGTTGACGAACTTCCTCGTCCGGCCACGGTTGATAAGCATCAGCCGTGGCTTGGAACGCTGCTGCTGATCTGGGGCGCCGGAGGCACCAGCAGCGTTGCCGTTCGCCTCCTTGTATGGGATGCCGACGCCTGGGGGCGGCAGCCCGTAGATTTCGCGTATGTAGAGCCGGAAGTCGAGCATGGTGTAGTTCCGCGGGGCGCGTGCAGGGTCGATGCCGAGGTCGCGGTGGCCGCGGAGCCCGACGGTGACGTGCGGGTAGCAACGGACGTCGTCTTCCTGGTTGAAGTCGACGATGTCGTAGCGGGAGAGGTTCTTGAGGATGAGCCTGTACTTGTCCACGAACCACGGCTGGAGATCGGAGACGAGGAACTGCACCTCGCCCTCCATGGCGCGCGTGGTGATGAAGAGCGGGATGAGCACGTCGCTGAAGTCGTGCCACGGGTTGGACGTGAGCCCGTTCATCGCGAACACCAGCGCCGGGACGGCGTGCCGGGAGGTGCACTCTGGCGCCGCCTGCGAAGCGTTTAAAGACTTCACCGTCACCTTGTTGATGTACTCCAGGTACTTGCGAGACTGGTCACGGATGCTCCATTCCTGGCTGTCCGCGCCGAGCTCGCCGACGGGCGGGACGTAGAGAACGGTGCGGTTGGCTCCCATGGTTCGAGCGTCGCCGGAGATCTCGCAGATGTCGTACCTGGGATCGGAGAGGTCGCAGATTGGCTTGCGTGGCGCCGTAGCTGTGAGGTAATCAGGATTTACTCATCCTCAGATGCATGATGAACTAGTTAGCAGGGAAAATATATAATTGTTACTGGAATCAACACACGAACCAGCAGGCTCGATCATGGTATCGTTCTTGTTGCCTCCACCTTGATCGATTTCTTGCCGAATGAGCTCTTCCTCCATCCTGTCACTTGCATCGCTCGCTGCTGGTTGGCCTCCCTGCTCCGCATTTTCCCCGTCCTTGACATCTAAATTAACAGTTTGTCATTTAATAAATTGTACTAAAAAATGATGTAACTGCTGCTGGTAGGTAAGGGGCGCCGTTTAACACAACTACAGATCCACACTTACAAAAATGCAAGATTAACCTCATTTACCTAATTTGGTTTCAGATTGATTGTTCTTTCCGATTCGATGGGCATCGTGTTGGATATGTTCCTCCTCCTTCTTGTTAGGTTTACTATCATTTTTATGCCCGCCATCTTCCTCCATATAATACGTTGCCCTTTAAGTAAAGCTCTATATATACCAAACACTAACTCATAAAACGGCTCTATGACAGAAACTATAGAGCAGAGATGTTTTTTTTACTACAAATCCAAAGCTATTTAATAATCGTCTTCTCTACCTACTTGAACGAAGAAAGTTGCAAAGAAATCCTATCAACACATAGCCTTTATTTGTAGAAATTCTCATGCAGATTAGTAGTGTTAAGCATGAATCATGACTTATTATATTAGGTTTGCTCTGTTTTAGCATTAATTTCCCATGTAGTAGTTGGGAAACAAAATAATCAATAAACAAACAGTAGGATTATCATGTATAGTCCACGTGCAAATCCTTGATTAGATGGCCTGAAAATGAATGTTTTCGATGGAGGAAGCAACTATTATTTTACCTTCCAGGTCAATATACTGATTGATGAAGCACATGGAACCCCCGTTCTATGTGCCACAGATCTGTTATCCGTGATATTGCTTTTTTTTTTTTTTTAACTTCTGAAGTCAATAATATTTTCACATCTCAATTAGTGTTGTAAGATTAAAAGTATATTTAAAAAATTCAAATAAATACATTGAATGAACAAAATAATGTTCACACGCAGTGCATGTGAGCCAACATGATTCTTGTAATAAGAAGCATGCATGCTGCAACTCTCTTATCTAGCTCAACAAGGTGTGGTATGACAACAAACCATTCAGATTGAAAAATGCAGAAATTCCAGCGGCAACACGCGGGTAATTCGCCTAGTTATATAGTATAATAATGATTAACTGATGATAATTCCCAGCTTCAAATTCGTATTACCAAAATTCTCATCCATTGATTATATATAATACAAATGAGTGTTGTTATTAGCATGCAAATTTAAGCGACTCAGGATAACGGCGTAGGGGAGCGAGTGGAGATGGCGACAACCTCAGAAGAATATGGAGGAAAGACTTTTGCTGAGAGTAGTAGTGGCGTCGTATCTTTTGTTATAGCCTTAGTTTCTGGAGAACCTGGTGTTTCCTTTTCGTGGTTGAGGCCTACGGGTTATGAACTCTCTCTGTGTAAGCTGGAAACCCCAGCAAAAACAAAAACTTTGCTTTCTATATAAAACAGGGTTAAAAGGTCTTTGGTTTTTTTTTAAAAAAAAATTAGCATGCAAATTTGTAGTCACATACTCACATACCATGTCGCAATTATCCGGTGCCTTTCATTTTGCGGTAGGAACGATTGAATCGATAAGCACGCATGATATTTTATTCATACATTGGCCAAAGTAAATCATCTATCTCGTTTCTTCTTTTTCTCGCATATATTGATGTTTTGTCCCTAGGCACAAAGGCAAACTTTATATTCGTCTTCTCGTTTCTTGAGGCTGAGATATATCACAATCAATCACATCAATCATCTGTGTCACGAATAAAACGCTTTCAAGTACCATCAGGCTTTGGTATGCGTAGCACCGAGATAGTGTGGGCTGCATTATTGGTGGACCACTAGAAAATTTTGTTCCGTGCTTGTGCAGCAAAACGGTGAACCACAATGCTAACAAGCAAGCCATATTATATGGACTACTAATCAATCAATATATATATTGTTGGGTTTAGTCCCACATCTACAATCCCTGCGGGGTGTATGGCATGCCTATTCTTAAATAGAAGATTCGATCCGTCTGTCGTGCTCTAAGAAATAGACGAATCATATACTACATACCCGCATATCCTATATGGGTATAGTGAGAGTGGCATAACTAGTATGTTGCGATTTTTTATCCCTAAAAATAAACGATAATCCGCCTTTCCATAAGAAAGGCCCTTTTCTTTGTCTTTTCTTTGTAAGATAAAGAATCAGAGAGATATGGATTAGAAATAAATTAATTGATGATGGAGGAGCACAACATATAAGGCGGAGGCAGTCCTCACCTATTAGACTAGTCTTTGGGTTAAGTTAGGCCTAAGGCCCGAATATGTTGTGGGCTCTGGTGGACCTGGGCCCGAGGGGCCGTCGGCTCGTGGACGCGCGAGTCGGGCCGGATTCCGCTGCGCACTCTAACAAGTGGTATCAGAGGCCATGGTTGGAAAACCTAGAAAATCTCAGGGGTCACACGGTGACGGGGGAGCCCGTTAACCTCTCGGAGGTCACACGGATACACGGTGAGTGTGTGTGATATAGAGCGTTGGACTCGGGGCCTGGATAACATCTTCCGGAGATCACATGGAGTTGTGTGATGTGAAGAGTTGGGCCCAATGTGTGACGGGGGAGATTGTTGGGTTTAGTCCCACATCGGTAATTGATGGTGGAGGAGCACAACATATAAGGCGGAGGCAGTCCTCACCTATTAGACTAGTCTTTGGGTTGAGTTAGGCCTAAGGCCCGAATATGTTGTGGGCTCCGGTGGACCTGGGCCCGAGGGGCCGTCGGCTCGTGGACGCGCGAGTCGGGCCGGATTCCACTGCGCACTCTAACATATATCATACAAAATGCAAAGCTGTAACTAATAACGACAAGAAGCATCCAACTGTTTTTATATCTGTTTTTATATCTTTTTGGAGAGCCATTCTGATAAAACTCATTCTCTATATATCTCTATGCTCTTTAAGGATGCGATGACGTATAGACATAGTTGAATATAAGCTATTAGAGAGGTATTTTTCTCCATAAAATATATATTCTCTATAATTTGGAAGGATATAAAAGGTTATTCGAATTGCTCTAACCACAGCACCTGCATGACACATCTAATCTGAAAATTTATTTATTAATTTTTAATAATTCTTTTTTAACCCATGTTATTTTCTGTCTCAGCAAAATACTATTTTCTTATTATTAAATAACGGTACAGCATAACATGGATAGATAGAACAAAAAAATAAAGAAACTAAATGGTAATCATTACTGCATCCAACCTGAATAAAAGCAATTTTAAATTTGTTCTAAGCCCATACAAAGTTGTTCTAATTTTATTCTAGGGCATTCTGGTGTAGCAGTATATATAATAGTCTACTATATGTACCACATCAGAGAAAAAATATGAAAAATATTCATAAATAATGTTTATTTGATATCCTATATTATTATTCTTTTTTATGAAACTTAACAAATCTAGAATAGTGTGGCTTAATTCAAACAAACTAAGAATTCATTTATATTTTATATTCTTGGAAGAATCTACTAGTAGTCAGTAGGCATCTATCGCTCATCCTATTGGCCCTAAATCATCCACAATGATACTTAACAAAGCCAATTAGCAGCCTTCCTGATTTTTTTTCCTTCGGAGGAACATCTCCTCTAACTTAAAACCTTAAAATACTGGCTGGTTTTATTATGATTATATACTAGCAGTATTCCTCGCACGTTGCCGTGAGCATAAATGAAGAATAATAGTAAACTGCTAAGGTGGACAACTTGCATTATGTCAAAATAAATTCTTGGTAATGAATGATAGTGGATTGCTTGAGGTAGACGCATTGTATGTCAAATGAAATAGATAGTGGAGTTGATAGTGGGGCTTGAGGTGACGTATTGCATGTCGAGAGAATTAAATAGTGAGATTTGTTTATATAAGAGTTATAGATGTGTAGCCATCCTTGCCAGCCCATAGATATATGCTAAACTCATCACCATCACGGTCATTAAAAGGACTGAGGACGACGGGTCACACAATGCTACAAGTGCCGTGGGCCATGGACTCTTTGCTTGCTATTTGTCAGTTCTCAGTATCTGTATATGTACTTCAATCAAAAAGTGTCTGGACTCTAGAGAAGTCCTGATCCAGCATTCGATTAAGAAAACGCAGAAATTAATTTCTTCACTAATTTAAATAAATAAATAAATAAATAAATAAATAAATAAATAAATAAATAAATAGCTCTAAGCAGTTTTTAGGCACAAGTAACTGTAAGCTATCTAGTAATAAGTACCTTGTGCCAAATTACTCGGCGTAGACGACGGCAACGATGGAGCAGCAGCCATGGCGGCTTGACCAGTACGCGCGGCCGACGAAGACTGGAGGACACCTGCGCGTACCAAGAAAGAACTGTTTTTTTATAATGATCACATATATACTCCCTGTATATGAAGAAACATAAACAACTTAATGTACCTAACAAGTATACCATAAAATATATTTTATGGTCTATATATCTGATGACTATTTTAGTGTCATAAATAAAGTTTGTTGATCTTTTTCATAAACACTGGTTGAAGTTTTTTGACTTAAGATAAATCTAAAAGTTTGTTTACTTTGAGACAGCAGAGGGATCCGTATATAATACTTGTCTGAGCTGAGCATGAACGGAGTATAGGCTTCAGAAGGAAGAAAATGTTTAGTACAGCTCGTTTCTAAATTCTATCCGAGCAAATTAAAAGTCGAGATCACAAATTAAATAAATAGGTGCTAGTCAACCACAGCCTGTCATTCCACATGCATGCGTATACATTTCGATACGGTGGTTATATGCATGATTAATTGGTTGTTAGAAGGAGGTCCAATAATGGTCTTCTATGTTCTTCCACAAATTAAGAAATCACTTCAAATAATTTTATTTTCCGAATCATTAGCTGTAGGAATATCAATGCAGTGCTTGTTAATTTCTTACTCTATAGGAGCTGAAACCGTTTGGAAGATGCATAGCGACCTACGTAGGAGTATATCTCTATTCTTTATACTATTCATTCAGTACCGTCAATTTCTTCTGAGTAGGTGAAAAATAATAGTTATGACGCATCGAGAGAATTTCAAAGGAAGGTAGAACAAATACGTCACCTAGCAACTAGCAAAGCATGGTCAAAGAAGGAGGACAAAGAATTAGCTGACGAAATCAATCAAAGGTGGAATAAACCAGTGGTCTTCCTTTACAAACAAAAGAAAAAAAAGAAACAAAAGTAATATGGCTTTATTGCCATGGAGACAAGAACAGGCTGCGGATTGAGCATTCTTAAATAGCTTGAAGAATTAACACACTCAAACGAAAAGAACCCAGCAGCAGGCAAAGATTCCTATAGTTAACTAATAGGCATTCACAACAGCCGCCGAAAGAAAACCTGTTGCTTGGAGGTGTATCTACGACATCAAGGTCGGTGTAGCACATACCAATGGCAGTTTGTGAACCGAACTGGGAAGACAGCGTGGTGTAGAGCAGGAGGACGAGAAAGAAACCGAGGAGGAACCCCACCACGGCACGGTGGTGCTGTGCCACGGCCCTCACGGCGTTCTTCGAGCCAACGGCCACCGGCGGCGTTGACGACGACGGCAGCGGCGGCGAGTCGGTGACCATCCTTCACTGGCCTGCTTGATCTCCCGATCGATCCGAGACGTCTTCTTTCTCCTCCCGCTAGCTTAGGCCGCGCTATCTTCTTGTGTGCATGAGAGGCCTGGCCTGGCTTACGCGCTGCGACGGGTACTAGAGCTAGCTATGCGTGGTTTCTGCTGTCGCATTTGTTTCTGACCCAAGGCTTGGGTTGTGCACATATTAATACACTCCATCCTAGCGGGATGCTATAATCTACTAGTATATCTGTCCATCTGATTCTGACTGATAGAATGATTATTCCACACGGCACAAGCAGGTTTGGCAGCGTTGAAGAGTACTATACCATTGGATGAATTGCCAGCTCTCCTAGTCTGCACGTCTCCATCGGCCGGTGGACCTTATAGCAGGAACTTAGCTTGGCCGTATAAGTTTCTAATTCCTCGTTTATATTCGATCACTCTTGAGTTCTTTTCACAATGCGCAGATGACAAGTATGCATAGTGGGTTAAGAGCATCGCATTAATTGAGGACATTAAATTTTTAGTAACAAATATTCCGACCCATATGATTGAGAGATTAGATCCAAATATTACTACTTTAATTTATCAGCCCACGCCCAGCCAGTTGTACGTTTTCTGCGCATATTGCCTCAGTTTCCTCGGACCCTACAGTGGATCGTAACAAAATGCACCTCGGTCCGTCCGATTAAAGTTTAATCCCCCTATTTTAGTCCCTACTAGCCACTAAACTGCCAAATAAGGTGACCAGGTCTCATTTAGTCCCTAGACTAAAGTTTAGCCCACTAAGATCAAGTTTAGTATGGCTAAGCAGGTTGTATGAGTTTGCCACGTCATATATAGTCAACTAATAGCCTACATATATCGTGGTTTGGTTGAGAAATAAATTGAATCATTAATATACAATCAGGCCTACCTCTTTCTCTAATAGAGTTCATTAGAACATGTGCATCAACTGGCTGTAACCTAACAACCCACTTCTTTTCTCTCTCCTTCGACTGAGCACAAAAGTGATGTGGTAACTCTTACAGTCCGTCTACGTCACTTTATAATACTTGCTCTAAAACTGTTGAAAAAAGACTAAATTCCCCTATTAAATGCCTAGAACTTTAGCAACGCTGCTGGTCGTGCTGCCCCTGCTTTGCTCATGTGCTTTGAATGCTAGGTCTAGGTGTTACATAGCTACGAAAGGCGGACTACAAGAGTAGTGTGAAGCAAATCTCATTTCATGAGGAGAAAGAATAAGGTTACACGCAGAGGAGAGTTCCTATCCTGTCGATCTGGTATATGCCCATGCGAACACATGGTTTTTTCATTGCCATTGTGTAGCGCTTTTGTGATGAGCGATTGTCAACTTGCCAACACAAGTGGCGTGTGTGGGTGTGTCTTGCTGACCGTGGCACGCGGCTTCGTGTCAAACAACGGTGTCTCTTGGCTAGTGTTGTGCAGGTGTCGAGCTCGGAGATGGTGGTCGACGGTGCGGTGAAGGTCAAGTAACGCGTGCCGTGCTGACGGATCGGGTGCGGTGAAGGGCGGACGTGAGGCTTGGACCGAGGGACCTTGAAGCCGGGCGGCTAGCCATGGTGGCTGACAACTAGGACATCGACAAGTGCAAGTGTACACGGCGGGGGATGCGTACGGGCTACGCTACTCGAGGACGGTTTGGTGGTTTGTCCTCAAAACCATCAGCGACGGTTTGGTGGTTTCACCTCAAAACCATCGGTGGCAGGTTTTCCGGGTTTGCGCCTCAAAACTCGGGTGGAGGTCCCGATGCGGACGGACGGCACGTGGCGGCATCGGGAAGATCGCGTGGAAGCGAGGCTACCGGTGAGAAGGCACGGTGGGCGTCGGATCGACGAAGAAAAACCTGGACAGTTTTACTCCTAGAGGGTATTTGGGTTGTGTGCTTCATGTAAGGGCGTTTTGGTCTGTTGACGGGCGTCTATATACATGAGAAGGAGCTGATTGGGCAGCCACCCTAAGAGGGGTCACTCTCACTCTAAATTGCACGGATACGGATATGAGTATCGGTATCGGATACGGATACGCGTATCCGATACGGCAAGTTCCAAAAAACCCGATACGCGGATACGTATAATATTTAAAAATAATAATAATAATAATGCATATCTAAACATACAACTGAGAACAATAAAACATCACAAATAAGTACTTAAGTGCTATTATTACAGAACAGCTATCTAAAGGTCTCAAATATACAGATAACTAGTCTCAAATGTAGCAAAGCAATAAAATTAAAAGCCATCATGGCTTGGAATTCATCCACCAGCAAGCAATCCATCCACCAGCAAGCTTCTATTTTTGACTTGGCACATTGTCAGCCACAACATCGATCCGGAGACTAGTGGCGAGCTCACCGGACCAGTGGGCAGCAAAGAAAGGCAGCAAAGAAATGAAGAAAAGAAGAATGGGGAGATCCACGGCTGGTGACGAGCAGGGACGGCCGCCGGCAGCTGGCGACTTGCAACTTCCACGGGCGACCTCCACGGGCGGCCGCGACTTGCCGCCTCCACGAGCAAGCAGGGGAGCGGAGGCTTCGGCGAGTCGCCGGTGGATCCGTGGACGGCCGGACCTCCACGAGCAAGCGGGGAGCGGTGGCCGGCGGGCGGCGGCGGGTGCGTCGCCGTCCGGCCCGCCGACGAGCGCGGGGAAGGGATGCGGCGCGCAGTGCGGCGCGATACGGCGTTCCCGTGCGCGTGGGACGTAGAGGTCGGAAGGATAAGGTTAGGTCATACTTGGACATGAAATTGGGCTGCTGTTGGGCATGTCCGGTCCGGGCCGTATCCATAAGGCCGATACGCGTGTCGGAAGCGATATACGTATCAAAAAAACGTATCCGATTATTGTAAAATTAATAAATATTCGGATCTTCGCCGATCGTATCGGCGACGTATCGGACACGTATCCGTGTCCGAAACGTCTCCGATACGCGATACGGCTGTTTTCCCAAGTATCCGTGTTTCGTAGCTCTCACTTGTGTGGTGTTGAGAGGTGGTAGGGTTAGAGAGAGGAGTGACTCTTGTTCGAGCTTTTTTCGCCATCCATTTTGATTCTTAGGATTGGCTTGTAACCGGATATGGTGAAAGAATGCAAAGCATCAATTTTCGTGCTCCATGAATCCCCTTCTTCAAATCTGAGTTTTTCTTTTTTTCCTATTTTCTAGCCTATTTTTGGGGGAATTTTTGTTCGTCGAATTTGGCCACGATTTGGGCTAAATTTCTTGAGGGATTTCGTGCAAGTACATGTGCTGAGGTTATCTACCAAGTGATTCGAACCAATTCAGCACAAGCATGGAGAAATCGACGATTTTGATTTCCGGCGACTATTTCGAGTTCGTGCACGTGATCTGAATTTTCCAGAGATTGACTTCGAATCAAGTGATGATCTTTTAGGAGTAGCTGGACAATCTTGTTGTGATTATCTGTGCAAATTTTGGGAACAAATTATGGAGTTTTGGTCAAGTTCTCGTTGATTTTTTGATGCCCGTCCCCTCTCTGTTCTTGCTTTCGTGGCTCTCTGTTCTTGGGGTCGGCCTGGGCTTCAGCCAGCGGCAGCGCTACCAGCACCATGTGCTCACCGTGCACGCTCGCTTAACCGGCACTTGCCGAGGATCCCGTTGACTGGTTGCTCATCCAGCCGGTCTCAGCTGTTCAGAATGGAGTCGCCCCTGTCCAGTTCGGTCCGACTCCCTCTGATCTTGTGTTTGCTTCAGCTCGTGCACTCGGGTTCCGGCCAGTGATTCGAAAGCATCAGTCTTGGACTGAGCCAGGCACCAGCTTCGTGCGTTCATCACTGGCCACCGGGAGAGCAGCCCTTCTGCAGTCTCGGTTTTGTCTCTGCGTGTGTTTTACTGCTTGCTGAATGAGCACCGGCAGGCAACTCCATCTGACTAGCACCAACAGCTCTGCTCATTCTTCTTCGTGCAGCAATAGCAGCAGCAGTTGGCCGCCGACGGCAGGTAAGCAGGTAACTCGACATCTACTTTCAGAGTTGCAGCTGTGCTAGCTTCCTGCTTCTGCAGGTTCAGCGTTCGTAGCTCGTGTCCATTTTCGTTCAGCAGGGAATCAGTATCACGTGTGTGTTGTTGGTCTATTTAACGAAATCAGCAAGCAGCTTTCAAATGAGTTCACGCAATTAGCTTTGTCTTGCTTCCAGGAATTACTCAAGCAATCTTTTGAATATTGAGATAAACTACTAATTTCACTTCTTTGCACTAGCTGTTATTCACGTGAGTTACTTTCTCAAGCTAGATGCTTTTATCTCTGATTGGTTCAAGCTTTTCATTTCTGATTACTCCGATCAGCAGTTCATTCAGTTTCAGTTGTGCCTCCAGTAACTTTTGTTGTTGCCGTGTGCCATCAGAAAACCAAGAAGTGCAGCAGTTTTTTTTTTTCTTTTAATTGGTTCAGTAGCTTTGTCTTGCATTCGTGATTTGCTCAAGCTATCACTAGCTCATCATTATCTTCATTTGACTCAAGTGTTGTTCACGGTTTGCAAAGGTGCTAATTTCCATCAGTAGCATCTCCTCAACTCAGCACTGTTTTCAGGTCATCGAAGTGTAGTTGAGCAGCTGCAGTTTTTCTTCATTTCACTTGTTCAGTTCACGTGTTTTCTTTTCTCAAGCCGATTGCTTCTTGCTGTGATTGGTCCAAAGCCTAGCACTTTGCTTGGTGAATTTATTCTTGCTATTGGCTTAGCATTCCTACAGGTTCGGTTGAAAAGGAATTCAGCTACTGTCCACAGTCAGCCAGAGAGCCAGGCTGTTTTTGCCTCGATGCTACTATATTGTGTTTGGGAAGTTCAAATTGTTGGTAGGCCGTGCACCTTCGAGTGCCGAGCAAATCCAACTTTCTCTCCGTGTTTGTTTTGCAGGTGTCCGCTAATTGCAGGGGTGTCCAGTTCTCACCGGTAAAAAGAATTGCTAGTTGAGCTTATATAATTGCCGGTCTAGAACTTTGTATCGTCCATAGTTTCCGCATTTGAGCTCTGATTTGAATTCCGCCTTTTGCGTTGGCTTTCTGTGCTCGTTTGTGGTGTCCCGCTGTGTTCCTAGGGAACATCCACCCACTGGTTGGGTCGTGGACATCACGGTGTTTGGTTTGTGCGTTTGGCGGTGAAGTTGGGACAGTGGCCTAATATTTCACAAGAAATTTTTACGGCTCCCATTCACCCCCCTCTAGTCGTCGTTTTCGGTCCTTCAATTGGTATCGGAGCCGGTTAAGAATCACTCTACCTTAATCGGTCCGTGATCCACGGAGGCGATATTGTTTTGAGGGTGAATTTGCTTTCGGCTTTTGTTGTCGATTTTTGTGTCTGTTCTTACTAACACTAACGGTGCTTTGAGAGATGGCACCAAGCTCCTCTTCTTGTGAGTTTTTGTCCTTAGGTTTGAATGATGGACTTGCAGTGGAGGATGACATCATGCACAGAAGGCGCAATGCGGCGTTTGAAAAGGAACGCGAGGTGAATGCTTTGTTGGACCCCCTAGATGATGATGAACTTTCAGTGGAGGATCTTGTGCGCGAACTTGGCAAGGCCAAGAAAGGTACACTTGTCAGTAGTGTTTTGTGCTTATCCCATCGTTTTGATACATGTCTTGAGCATTGTGCTAAAAATGATGAGCTTTGTGTTACTTTGCGTAGAAAGATTGAGAAGTTGAAATGCTCAATTGCTAGGTTGAAACATGGTCTTGATCATTGGAAGCCTTATGCTTTATCTCTATGTACTTCTTGTGATGACATGCTTAGAAAGAATGATGAATTGAGCTTTTCTCTTGCATGCTTAAAATCTGAAAATAAGAAGTTGAAAATCAAAGCCGCTATGCCATGTCTTTCATGTGTTGACTTGTATGAGGATCTTGATAAGGCTAGAGAAGAAAATGCCTTGCTTAAGTCAAGTGCTTCTTTACCATGTGTTTCTTGTGAGTCTTTGCTTGCTGAAATTAATTTACTAAAATTGACTCACACCACATGTGTAGATGAACTTGAGCATGCTAGGGCTAAAATTGATGAGATAAATTCTAGGCCTTGTAGCTTGTGCTCTTTGCATGACAATGATGATGCTTGCCAAACTTTAAGTCTTAATCATGATGCTTTGCTTAATGAGAATGATGATGTTTCTTCCACTGCTCTCATTTGCACATCATGCGTTGAAACAAATGCGCGATGATATGAGCGCCAAGTTGGTTGAGCACAATGAGATGAGTGCTAGCCTTGAGAAAGAGATTGAACTCTTGCGTACCACATATGCCGAGTGCATTGAGAAGGAGATGGAAAACTTGAAAAATGCTCCTTGTGGTACTTGTGATCGTCTCAAGTTTGAAAATGAGGTTTTGACTAAGAGATGCAAGAGTCTTTGTGCTAAGTCTTTAGATTCTTGCGATTCTTCCAACTCCGATGTTGTTTCTAAAATTGCTTCTTCTCAATCGGAGTTGAATTCTTGTGTTGCGCGTGAGTCTTTGGATGATGGCACTTGTGGTAAGGCTTCGGATAGCTCTTTCATAGCTAGTCCTAAGCTTGTTGCTTCTTCGGGTGATGTCCATAGGATTTCTAATGGCAATTGTGCTTCTCAAATTTTTGGAACTCATGTTCCCAAACCAATCTTCAAATGCACCTTTTGCAAGAAAGATGGGCACTCTTTTGACTTCTGCTTTCGTCGTATCAAACACGAGCGACGTGTTCGAGCTAAGGCTTTTAGGAAGCCATGTGGCCACTCCCATGACATGTGTGCTCCTAGTGTTGGCGCCAAGTTGAGTGTTGATGCTTCTTGTTCTAAGTCCCAAGGGACTTCTCACTTGATGGAGAATGGTGTGCCTTCTGATAGGCCTTTGTACCATTGCTCTTTTCGTGGGAAAGATGGGCATCAAGATAGCTTTTGCTGTCGGCGTGCCAAACGCATGCGGCGAGCTCGTTCTTCTAGGCCTTTGATAGTTCATTGTCCTTCACATGGTATGAACACTTGTGAGCCTAGAAAGAAGCCTCTTTTCGTTGATGGATTTTATGACTCCTTTTCTAGTGGGTTAGGTCATGATTGTGGACATGCTTCTAGTGCTTCTTGTGTTGGTCCACAACATGCTTCTCTTGATGCTTCTATTGGTTTTTCTCATAAGACTTTGGGAGATGTTTGCCTCTTTTCTTTTGGTGCCGCTCGTTCTTCGTCTCGAGTTGTCCTTTTGAGGAATGCTTCCAAAGATATTTCAAAAATGCATAAGAACCAACATTTGTGTCATGCTAACCCACATGATAAGTTGAGTACTTCTTTTAGACATGTGACCAAGTCTTGGGTTCCTAAGTATATGCTTGCTAACCCTTCGGGATCCAAGACTTGGGTTTCTTTGTCCTCTTGTGTGTAGGTATGAGGACGTGGGGTGGAGAACATGCGCTTGATGGAACTTGATCCTTTAGTGTGATCAAGGTTGATGATTCTCTACACCCACTTTGATGGCCTCCAAAAGGCATGTGCTTTATTGTGGAGTTTACATACATTTTGTGAGCTATCATATACACTTATACCTTATATATTCATGCTTCCCTACTTGTGGTGTGAGGTAGTTGTTCATTTGCTCACTTGTATTTTCCTAGCACGTATTACACCTGTATCATGGTTTTATTTCTAGTCTATCATGTTTTATCTTGTGTATCATATGTCATGCTAGCTTTGTGTATATCTTGGTGGATTAGCACTTTTCATGTTAGTGTGTGATCCTCATGAACATTTTGCCATGCTTTACCATGTGCTTAAATTGTGTAATTGGTATGATGTTCATTAGATATCCTTTTTAGTTAGCTTTTGTATAGTTACATGTACCCTATTGACATGTTTTGCTAGCCCAAGCTTTTACCCACTTTATTTAGTATCATGTTACATGCTTTTACTTCCAAATTGATATCATCATTGTGCATTATAGCATATGTTGGGATTTTGGTTGCTTTTGGGTTTGACATGTCTTTTGACTGCTTTTGGCTCCTTTGAGTTTTCCTTCTCCATTTTGTGTTGGAGCTTTTATTTTGGTTTTGTGCCTTTTTGTTTTCTAGCTTTCTTTTGCTAGGTGTCTTTGGTGAGGGGAGTTCGGTTTCTTTTGAAGGGGAGTTGGTTCTTTTATGCCTTCTTATTGCTTGATTTCAACATCTTCTTTTGGTTTTTCAATTGGTATCTTTTCTATGATACTCAATTGGATCCTTTTGGTTGTTTCTAAGAATTTGTTTTGAACTTGTTGTTGAGCCGAATCCCTTCTCCTTTTGCATTGCATCTCATCATGTATTATAGAGCATATGCTAAGCTTCACTTGTATAGCTTGTTGATTGAGATTATGCTCTTGTTGATATGACCTATGGATACATGATGGTAATAGCAGCTTAGGCTCTTTTTGATCATATTGATACATGTTATGAGCTAAGCTTGTTTTTAAAATGTGAGCTTGCTTAATAAATGATGAAATCTGAAAAATGTTCACCTTTGAGATGGCAACTAGCATGTGTAGGATGTGTTGAGATTCATGTTGCTTTCATATGTATGCATAGTTGCTATGTCTCATGTTTCTTGAGTCATACACTTAGTTCGGACCTCTTGATAATCTTGTGCTAAAACTTGATGTCTAAGCTAAGTAATGTTGAAAATGCTTTGAGTTTAGATCTTTACTGTCCCACAGCAATGTCACGAGACTGTTTCTCATTCTTTTGAGTGAGATGAACTTGGGCATTGTAGTGCTAGTCCGCAACCACTCGTGACGAGACAGCTTCCCACTTGCACAAAGGGATGAACTTGGCGTGGTTGAAAAACATGATAAAAAATAACAAAATCTTTTGGCGGACAGTTTGATCCTCTCACATACACATGTCTAAAAATAACCTTGTAATCCGCTGTAAAACTCTGATCAATGTTGAAGCTACAAGTGTTAAGTGCTTCCTTGAGACATGATGTATGACTGTTATATGGGGTAGTTCACTTTTGTTTACATGTGCTAGCACTAGTTTGATCTCCTGCTTATATGTGCTATGTGCTATCCTCTTTGGTGAACACCTTTTATATAATGCTCTAAAACTGATCAAAATGCTTATGATTCATATTTCGTCATGATCGGTTTGAGCATTGGCCTTGTCTTGCGCCTGTTGTAATACATGTGTCGTACCAACTTGAGCATGTTTTTATTTAACTTGCTATACTCTTGAAGCTTTGTATTTCTATATCTCATGGCATTCATAGCATGTTTTGAGGGGGGAGTTGTAGACTCTTTTGCTTCTGTTTTGATAAGTGCATTTGCCAACAAGGGAGAGAAAGATCCACAAATCCAGAGAGTTCATTTGTGAGGATGCATTTGTCAAGGGAGTTGCACTCCGAGCTATTTTGAGTTGCGCTTTTGCTAGATGTGTTGAGCCATCGCCTTTTCTTGAGGGTCTAGCCGCTTTCGGTGTCTTATTCTTTGCTAGTGGTGTTGAGCCCTTTTTCCGCCTCTTCTTGAGGGCTAGCTTTCATTTTGCTTGGTCGCGTCGAGCCGTTGCCCATGTCTTCGGGGACCAAGTTTTGATCGAGTTTTGCTTATTGCAAGTGACTCGTTTTTGGCTTCTCTTTGGCTTTTGATCACTTGGATAAGTTGTCTCGGTTTTGTGTTGGTGTTGACAATGCACTCATCAAGGGGGAGATTGCGAACACATGGCTTTTTCATTGCCATTGTGTAGCGCTTTTGTGATGAGCGATTGTCAACTTGCCAACACAAGTGGCGTGTGTGGGTGTGTCTTGCTGACCGTGGCACGCGGCTTCGTGTCAAACAACGGTGTCTCTTGCCTTGTGTTGTGCAGGTGTCGAGCTCGAAGATGGTGGTCGACGGTGCGGTGAAGGTCAAGTAGGGCGTGCCATGCTGACGGACCGGGTGCGGTGAAGGGCGGACGTGAGGCTTGGACCGAGAGACCTTGAAGCCGGGCGGCTAGCCATGGTGGCTGACAACTAGGACATCGACAAGTGTAAGTGTACACGGCGGGGGATGCGTACGTGCTACGCTAGTCGCGACGGTTTGGTGGTTTGTCCTCAAAACTATCAGCGACGATTTGTTGGTTTCGCCTCAAAACCATCGGTGGCAGGTTTTCCGGGTTTGCGCCTCAAAACTCAGGTGGAGGTCCCGATGCGGACGGACGGCACGTGGCGGCATCGGGGAGATCGCGTGGAAGTGAGGCTACCAGTGAGAAGGCGCGGTGGCCGTCGGATCGACGAAAAAAAATCTGGAAAGTTTTACCCTTAGAGGGTATTTGGGTTGTGTGCTTCATGTAAGGCGTTTTGGTCTGTTGACGGGCGCCTATATATATGAGAAGGGGCGATTGGATAAGCCATCCTTAGAGGAGTCACTCTCACTTGTGGTGTTGAGAGGTGGTAGGGTTAGAGAGAGGAGTGGCTTTTGTTGAGCTTTTTACCATCTATAGTTTTGATTTCTTTAGGATTGACTTGAATCGGATATCGTGAAATAATGCAAGCATCAATTTTCGTGCACCATGAATCCCCTTCTTCAAATCTGAGTTTTTCTTTTTTTCCTATTTTTGGAGCTATTTTTGGGGAAATTTTTGTTCGTCGGATTTGGCTACGATTTGGGCTAAATTTCTTGAGGGCTTTCGTGCAAGTACATGTGCTGAGGTTATCTACCAAGTGATTCGAACCAATTCAGCACAAGCATGGAGAAATCGACGATTTTGATTTCCGGCGACTTTTTCGAGTTCGTGCACGTGATCTGAATTTTCCAGAGATTGACTTCGAATCAAGTGATGATCTTTTAGGAGTAGCTGGACAATCTTGTTGTGATTATCTGTGCAAATTTTGGGAACAAATTATGGAGTTTTGGTCAAGTTCTCGTTGATTTTTTTGGTGCCCGTCCCCTCTCTGTTCTTGCTTTCGTGGCTCTCTGTTCTTGGGGTCGGCCTGGGCTTCAGCCAGCGGCAGCGCTACCAGCACCATGTGCTCAGGCACCGTGCACGCTCGCTTAACCGGCACTTGCCGAGGATCCCGTTGACTGGTTGCTCATCCAGCCGGTCTCAGCTGTTCAGAATGGAGTCGCCCCTGTCCAGTTCGGTCCGACTCCCTCTGATCTTGTGTTTGCTTCAGCTCGTGCACTCGGGTTCCGGCCAGTGATTCGAAAGCATCAGTCTTGGACTGAGCCAGGCACCAGCTTCGTGCGTTCATCACTGGCCACCGGGAGAGCAGCCCTTCTGCAGTCTCGGTTTTGTCTCTGCGTGTGTTTTACTACTTGCTGAATGAGCACCGGCAGGCAACTCCATCTGACTAGCACCAACAGCTCTGCTCATTCTTCTTCGTGCAGCAATAGCAGCAGCAGTTGGCCGCCGACGGCAGGTAAGCAGGTAACTCGACATCTACTTTCAGAGTTGCAGCTGTGCTAGCTTCCTGCTTCTGCAGGTTCAGCGTTCGTAGCTCGTGTCCATTTTCGTTCAGCAGGGAATCAGTATCACGTGTGTGTTGTTGGTCTACAGAACGAAATCAGCAAGCAGCTTTCAAATGAGTTCACGCAATTAGCTTTGTCTTGCTTCCAGGAATTACTCAAGCAATCTTTTGAATATTGAGATAAACTACTAATTTCACTTCTTTGCACTAGCTGTTATTCACGTGAGTTACTTTCTCAAGCTAGATGCTTTTATCTCTGATTGTTTCTAGCTTTTCATTTCTGATTACTCCGATCAGCAGTTCATTCAGTTTCAGTTGTGCCTCCAGTAACTTTTGTTGTTGCCGTGTGCCATCAGAAAACCAAGAAGTGCAGCAGTTTTTTTTTTCTTTTAATTGGTTCAGTAGCTTTGTCTTGCATTCGTGATTTGCTCAAGCTATCACTAGCTCATCATTATCTTCATTTGACTCAAGTGTTGTTCACGGTTTGCAAAGGTGCTAATTTCCATCAGTAGCATCTCCTCAACTCAGCACTGTTTTCAGGTCATCGAAGTGTAGTTGAGCAGCTGCAGTTTTTCTTCATTTCACTTGTTCAGTTCACGGGTTTTCTTTTCTCAAGCCGATTGCTTCTTGCTGTGATTGGTCCAAAGCCTAGCACTTTGCTTGGAGAATTTATTCTTGCTATTGGCTTAGCATTCCTACAGGTTCGGTTGAAAAGGAATTCAGCTGCTGTCCACAGTCAGCCAGAGAGCCAGGCTGTTTTTGCCTCGATGCTACTATATTGTGTTTGGAAAGTTCAAATTGTTGGTAGGCCGTGCACCTTCGAGTGCCGAGCAAATCCAACTTTCTCTCCGTGTTTGTTTTGCAGGTGTCCGCTAATTGCAGAGATGTCCAGTTCTCGCCGGTAAAAAGAATTGCTAGTTGAGCTTATATAATTGCCGGTCTAGAACTTTGTATCGTCCACAGTTTCCGCATTTGAGCTCTGATTTGAATTCCGCCTTTTGCGTTGGCTTTCTGTGCTCGTTTGTGGTGTCCCGCTGTGTTCCTAGGGAACATCCACCCACTGGTTGGGTCGTGGATATCACGGTGTTTGGTTTGTGCGTTTGGCGGTGAAGTTGGGACAGTGGCCTAATATTTCGCAAGAAATTTTTACGGCTCCCATTCACCCCCCTCTGGTCACCGTTTTCGGTCCTTCAGCCCATGATCAATCGCCTGCATCATATATTGAAACCCCAAAGATGCTTAGCTAATGTCCGGGCACACATCTGATGATCAAATGAAGGACAATGGCAAGCTACGACACCTTGACGATACCTGATAGTGGAAGCATTTTGATGTCACATTCTTTGAGTTTGGTGATAAGCCAAGGAACATCAGGTTCATGCTACACATACGGGATGAATATATTTGTTGACCTTCACACCTCACACAACACTTTGACAATCATCCTTACCATCTACAACTTAAATTGTCATATAACCTCACGTCTCTTGTAGTAACCTTTTTGGTTATGTCAAAAGCGCTGCTGACCATCCTTATTTCCAGAGAAGTAGCCCAACCTTGATATAGATGTGTTCCTAGAGCCCGTCAAGGGGGACACGAGGGAAATATCGGAGAAAGGGTTTGACATAGTGGATTCGTTGTGAAGAAGTTCACTCTAAAAAGGCATCATCTTTGTCACAAGAAATAATCATCCTAGTCAATTTTCATTGTCAAGGCATATCAAAGAGAAGACCATGGTACCTGCTATGCTTACCTTAACAGATTTAATAAGACGGTGTACATGAGGTATAGGCAGTTCCTCGCCAGAGGGCATCGGTTGTTAGAGTAATTGGGCCAGGCCCATGATTTATTCTAATTAATCAAATAAACTTCAAAGGCCCACAATTAGTGTTAGGTGGAAAAGTGATTAGTACCAAATGGTCTATTCACTAAGAGGGCAATCAACTTAAATAGTGAGCTATGAGATGCTCACATAGATAAGTTAAGGAGGAGATTGGGGGGTCCACACGTGCGCCGCCGAGCCGAGCCGATGGCCGCCGCCAGGAAACCCTAGCCGCCGCGGCTATATAAAGACCCAGTCGGGGGCCTCAGGGTTTCACCCGTCTCTAACTCAATCCTCCCTCCATCCGCCACCTCTTTCCTGAGCCCGAGCTGCTCTGTTGCATCTCTGGCCAGAGTCTCTATGCGCACAGAGCTCTCTGGTGAGCAGGCCTCCGGAACTTCTCCCGTCAAGTGTACCTGCTCGGGTAGGCGGGAAATCAAGTTTTTGGGGACCGCCTTCCAGGCGCGACTGCTCTGTCCGTCAACATGCCGGTGACCCATCAAGTGTACCTGCTCAGGTAGGCAGGAAATCAAGTTTTTGGGGACCGCCTTCCAGGCGCGACTGCTCTGTCCGTCAACATGCCGGTGACAAGGTCTGTTTCCGGTGGGTCCGACAACGACAACACCACCGCCCCTGGCAGCGGTGGCGGTGGTACCGAGAACATTGGTGGTTCACTGTCCGCGGGTACCGGAAGTGCCACGCTAGGGTATAAACTGAAATCTCTCTTTGTGCTTCGTATTGTTGCTGTTGTTTTGTTATGCATGATATGCTGTACTAGAAGTAGCAGTAACTATGAAGCTGTCGCTTGCATGGTACTTGTGTTAGTATTCTGCTTATCGTATTTATGGATTAATGCATGGTGTAAAATGACTAAATATCCAACATCAGTAGCAATCTAGCTTGATGAATAGGTACATTGACAATAAGGATATATGCCACAATCTACCCAACCGGTGCAAGAGAGGTACTGGAAACTGGTGTTTGGCATGGTGAAGGACATGGAGGTCAAGTTCTAAATGAAGAAAAAAAGATGGAACATGACAAGATAGAGAAAGTGGGATAAGATGCATGAACCCGCATTAATATTTTCTTTCAAGAACAAGTCGAGTTTGTTCAAACACCTACCATACTGTAAGGAGCTAGATATGCCCCATGCTAGACCGAACGATGGTCTGAAGTCATATATTTATATTGTCAATTAGGACATCAGGCCAGACCTTGACTCGAGTCCACCACAAAACTGGAAAGTCAATGTCCTAGCCTCCATCAAAAAGCTAATGAAAGATAAGAAGAGTGGGTTGTCTCCTAGTGTCTAAGGGGGTCAAATTATGAGTTATGACCAATTTCTCTTGTAACATCAGGAGCCTGGTCTCAATAATAGATCTCACATTGACCACAACTAAAACTCACATGACTACCACACATGATACTAATGATGTTCCTTCCAATTGCAATCAGGGCTATCAATCCAGAGTACATGGAAGATTGTAATCAAATGAATGTCCTACTTATTTAACCGCACCACACAGAAGGTCATCAATGAAGATGAGGTATCTGACCTGAAAGGCTTCATCACAAAGACTCTTTGCTAGCTCAAGTTGTGCTTCACATTTATGACATTATATGCCACACCTCACGATGCATATGATGGATCAGATACAGCAGTTGAGCCCCATGTACCTACACTAGGTTTGAACATATGAGCTGTTCATGTCAACCCTCAATAGCGGTGCTCACCCATAAGGCTCTATGATCAAAGCATGCAAAACCGAGGAGGTCGTGGACTGCTACACCAACTACATCCATGGTGGAAAGGTGATTGGGCTGCAATCTCTTAAACGATGGCTACACCTCGAGTATGGGTACGCAAGATAATGTGTTAAAAATATTTTATAAATTTTCTTGACATTGTTATCCAAGATGAAATGTGGATAGAACTACCACATAGTCGAGTGGGTACCATGTGCATAATTTTTCTTTTTACCCCATGTATTCGTGAAATAATACCAACATTAAAAATGACATGCAGGCGGAATTGTATGTAGCGATGTCATGTATGCTAAGGAACGGCCATACCACTCGCTACAGGAAACTGCATTTTTCCTGTCTGCCATGTTTTTTTCCTATGTGCATTTTTGATGAATTTTCAAGAAGAAATGGCAATGTTGTTGGCGTTGTTTTGGAACTTTCACTTAGATGTTGCATGATGTATGATGTACATTGCTACCTAGGCTATGAGTTTGATATTATAATTTTTTGATACCTACGATTTTCAATTGTGTAATTTGAATATCAATGGCATGTGCAAATTTCAAATTTTGGCTAAAAAATCAAATGCAAATTGGAATGCATGTTATGTGGTATGGTGTAAGTTATGACTTAATATCCAATGCCACAAAGCTCAGTGTCATAAATTTATGACATGAAAATATAAATGACATAGAACATGGTTTAAGGTGTCACAAATGTTGATATGTGACATAAATTTTATATATTATGGCTCAAATTAATTGTCAAATAACCTCACGGTCTCTTGTACTTTAGGTTGGTAATTTGATGAAACATGATTGAGAGATGCAAAACCTAGCAAAATATATTGGTGAACTTATCTTGATAAGTTGGTGACTCTTGGTAAATCTTAACGTCATCGCCAAATATTAGCGACGGCGCCATAAGTGTCCTATGAGGGTACTTCTTATGTCTATTGGATTATTCCGAAAGCGCACAGAATGTACTGCTGTAGCACTTCATCCAGGAGTATTCTGAGGTATCGTATTTATATTTATCCCAAGGAAAAACGGTAGCTAGAAATGGTAATGGGAAAGAGGTACGTATCTCAATTTAGCAACAACTAGTGTAGAGGGGAAGATAAGGAAAGGGTAGAAGGAAGGTGATGATTCGAAGATAACTAAAAGATAACTAGTATAGCATAGCTAGGTGGGAGGATAACGAGTGAGTAAAGGACTCCTATATTCTAATTCTACTTATGTGTTCTAATGTAATCAAACAGTGGAAACAAACTAGGATTGCTACGTTACTACTTGGCTGCTGGGGATAGACGAGAAAGCAGGCGACGAAACCCCTGCTTAAGCAACTATACTCTGATGGGCGCCCTGCCTTTTAAGAACTAGCCCGTACGTGGTGGGAATCCTAATGCCAAGCAGGACCTGTCACTTCCTGCCAATGCGCCCACAATCGTTCCATCCGGACCAGTGACCTCCAACGGTGAGTCTTAGCCTAAGCACCGTGCTTACACTAACTCTCACTACTCTAGCTAAATGTACGATCCAGCTAAAGCACCTTGCTATAGGCGTTGATAACAACCATGGAGTTGTTCACAGGATCACAGTCAAGCATGCAACTACTATTAGACTAACTAGAGCACTACAATACTATTGCAGGAATAATATTGCACTAAGTAAATACTCGAGAAAAATAAAAGAAGAATAATATATTAAGTAAATAGAAGTCTTATAAAGAGAAAGATACGGGAGGAATACCAGACTCTCTAGAAGACGACTCCGGAGACCCCGAGCTTCGCCCGACTCAACTCTAACTCCCACACTAGACTACTATAAATCACTTGTATGAGTGAACTATCTAATGAATCATGTCTTGAGAGTGTGGATGCAGCCTCATATTTATAGGGGAGGTGGAGTAGGGGCTACTCCATCGCCATGTCAGCGATATGTGTGCCCCTACTCTCCACCCTTGGATGAACCGCCTTTGGAACCGACCTAGATGGATGCTTAAGATGATCTCCATGTGGCAGCCTCCTAGAGTCGGTGGGGTGTCAGCCGACTTAGATGTGCACAGGGGAGGGATCGGCCGACCCTACCACTGACAGGTGAGCCTAGCCCCGATCCACAGGTGGGGATAGTGAAGTTGCTGGAGTGAAGTGGCTAGATGGATCCCACCATGGGGGGATCGGCTGATCCCCCTATGACAGGGTGGACCCACCTTCTTACTCCATCTTTTGTCCCCACTTGTCCTGTCAAGTGTCACGTGTTGGTTTACTTCAGTTCTTTCGTGTGGGCCCATGAATCCATGTGCTCCCATCTTTCACCCTTGAATGGAAACACAAGTGGGATCTGAGGGTGGAAAATGACTTGAGGGAGCTTCCCTTGGATCATGCCACGTCACCAGGCCCTGGACCACCCCATGGTGGCATCAGCCGTTGCCCCTTTGGTGGGCTCAGATGCTCATTTTCTTCTATTTTGCTTATTCTTGCATCCAAATACTCAAGGTACAAGTGGAACTATTTATTGATAAAAATATGCCGATGTCATGTTAATCTTCCTCTGTTTCCAAGACTGTTGACGGTGTTTTGATGTGGATTTTTAGGGTATATCCACCGTCAACAGTGACAAGCACAAGTCTTGTCTTCTTGCATCCACATGAGAGCAAGGGATGAATTTTGGGAGAGAAATTGAATTCCTTTCATCAAACATGTACATAGATATTAGAGAGGATTAAGATGATCATGAGGATTTGGTAAGAGGAATCTTATCTTCTCCAACATGCAAGATGAGATCAAGGAATAAAATTGGGATTTATTTATGAGAATGTGACTGGGAGAATCATGACCTTACACTTGTGAGAGAGATTTGGGGGAGATGAGCTTCATCTTCTTCTCTATGTGCTAAGCATGATGGCCTTGATTTCTCTTCTCCACTCCTTCTTTTCCTTTTCCTTTATTTTCCTTCCTTTCTTTTTCTCCTTTCTTTGATTTCTTGTTCTTCATATTTAGAGAGTGAGAGGGATAAATGAGACGATATAGTGAGTGAGAAGGGGAGAGAGTGGTTATTTGGGTGATCCAATTTGAGCGACATGTGGGATCATGGGAGGGGAGAGGAGGACAACTCATCTACTTGTAAGCTTGTTGAATCCCATGTACTTGCAAGCTTGTTGAATCGTTGTTGTGCCGGATGATCTTGCGTAAGGGTCAATGATCTAACAAAACCCCATTGACTGGTCAACCGCAATCTAAACATTATATTGAATGTTCGAGGAATAACACAAGAATGAGTTGAATGAACCATCAAAAAATCATTGAATTCGTTGTGTTGAATTGTCAACTGGGATATAACACATTCAAAGGAACCATGCCAAACGGTCCGAGGGAACACTAACAATCCTAATTTCCTTGATCAAAGTGTAGGATTGTGCACCGATGTTGAGACATTTACTTGTGGGTTGTAGATTAGTACCAATTGAAGCTTGGACATTATCTTCTGGTCGATTTATTGAGGTCTCAATTTAGATAGGTTGGTTAGGTTTACTTGATTTGATCAGAGATTTTCATGGGGTCTTCTAGTTCACTTACGAGGATTCCATTGTCGGGATTAGAGTTGAGAGATACTCACTATATTGACAAGGTTAACATTTATAGAAGAAGAGCGGAGAGAAAGCAACAATCTATGGGATGAGTCAAGGCTCAAAGTTAGAAGATACTTCTTGTGATTGGTTAATTGGGTCCACTTTTAGGGTCAAGGAGGTAATAGTTAGGAGTTCAACCTTCTAAGTGGGGTTTTGCAAAGCTTAAATTTGGAACAATTGTCGGGTCATGACACCTCACATACTAGCCAATATGATATAAGAAAATGTATGATATTTTAGTCTACATGCATCATACAAGGAGTAACAATGCAGGGTTTATGGTGTGAATGATGATGCACTTACTTATGCCACAAATAAATGAAACTATGTTAAATAATCATCAGATAAATATATGAATTTAAGTTTAGGATCTTTATGGATGTATACTAGGTATAAAAGTATGAAAAGACATGCTAATTTCAGAGCCACCATACATGGCACTTGAAGTATGCATTGGCATCCATTACACAAGTCACGCATTACTGATGAAGTACTTTTAGAAATCAAAACGCTCTAGGCTCGATACAAGTAACTTAATCCGTAAGAAATGGACATACGCTTTCGCACTATCGCATACGTTACCGGTAAATATGGCAATTATGGATACCAAGTAATGTTATTAGAAATATACCCATATTTTTGGCTTAAATTCATTTTTTCCAAAGTTAGGAATCGTCACGGGTCTATATAAACCAGATAACTACTAGGTTCATCTTCGTGTCAAGCAATTCAACATAGGTGATTTTTGTGACAAAGTTCACTATTTTTTGTTGTGACATTTACATTCAAAATGGTTGATAAAAAGTTAGAAAGTAAAAATTCTGAAGAAATTGTGAGCAACAATGGGAGAATTGCTGGTGTGGCGAAAGTAGACACAAAGTCGATGTGTCACATGACCATCATCCATCCGTTGATGACAATCAGGTGAGCTAGACATTTTTATGGTTCTGCTGGTTGTTCTCATCTGAGGTTATCCATAGGTGTAATAACTCATTTGTTTTGTAACAAGCAATATGTTGTAGTAAAAGGTGTGATCTTCCTATTTTTCTTTCAGCTTGACTCGTAAATGTAGAGTGGTGGAGTTGATATTGATTTTATATATGTATTATCGTACCATCATTTAATTTGTTACACACTCCTTTTGCGTACTAGTCAAGGTACCAACATCACTTCGATGGATGGCAACCCAACGTCCTCCAATGTCGGTGCTCTAGCTATGGTAAGAGGAACCATAATAGCTCCCACGTAAACTACTATCAACAATGACGTCGACAACAACACGTACTCGATAGTGATTACAGCTACATGTTTTATTACTACTCGGCAAGAAGCTAGCGAGAGTGACAATGAAGAGAGCGGTAGCGATAGTGTCAACACACCTAGATCTCGTGTTATCTTCTAAACTCTTTTCTTGCTGCTTGTACGATGATAGCTCGAGCGATAGTGATGCTATTACAGATGTTAATAATGCCAACGACAACACTCACGTCGTCGTGGCTGGATGCCGGATGTGTATGTTATACATCTTGGTTCCTGCAGGCACTAATGTCTGCTTCCGGTGCGGGAACTCCGGCCTCATTCATTTTGGTGGCAGTAGACAAGCCTGAGTTTTTTTCCTGAGTTACCCAATATATTGATAGAAGTTTCTATGTAACTATTGGTGTCTATGTTTAAGTTTAATATATGAGCATGAGTTATCCTTCATAGGATATGTACCCTTTCTATAATGGATATTTCAGAAGCATTTATTGTTAGTGGAAGGTTGTTGATGTCTATTAAGAGCAACTGAAATAAAGAGGGTTCCGCAAGCGCACGAATATATCATCGTAGCATTTTAACCTGGAGTAATCCAGGTATCGTTATTTATAATTTTACCACTAGGAAGGGAATGCACTGGATAATGAGTGATGAGCAATGTGTTGATGTCTATTAAGTACAACTGAAATAAAGAGGGTTCCGCAAGCGCACGAATATGTCATCGTAGCATTTTAACCGGAGTAATACGGGTATCGTTATTTATAATTTTACCACCGGGAAGGGAATGCACTTTGGATAATGAGTGATGAGCAATGCACATGCAATAATGGAGAGCTCAACCTTGTCTCGTATCGATCATCTCATACGGGGTAAGTGTCACATAAAATATAGGAATGAATGATAAATGACATAAGATAAATGAGAGCATTTAGCCACATAAAATAATAGTAATAAGCCATCTCAACTTAGCACTCTAAGCTTATAACACTAGCATGGACTAGGACGATCTAGGGTGTAATCCTATGTTATTCTAACTATAAAGTCAAAGCATACAATGATTAGTGCAAGAACATCTAGCAATCATGGCGGGAAAAGGTTACATCTATGCATAGTGATATTACCGAGAAGACAAGAGACATAGCAATGACTTCAATGTAATAGGTTTGTTCGCTAGACCTATACTCGGGAGAAGGACTACAAAGGACTCAACAGACTGTCACTCCCGCGATCTACCTCACGATCCGGAATATAGGGTGCAATCGCGAGATAAATACGGTCCAGGCACCACGCCTACACAATATTTACCACTCACCCATCGATCTAATGAGCAAGCGCTATACGATCCTATGCATAAACATAATTCTAGTCCAACTATGCTAAACATATAATCAAAGTAGACTAAGAACAATATAATTGAGAACATAATCAAATAGAGCAAAGTCAAGTCTCGATATAATAGAATAGAATAAAGTACTACTCATAGTATCACGAACAATGATGAATATTACAAGAATGTAGAGGGGAATTACCAAGAACTCCGACAGATCCGGACTCCAAGTTAGGCTTGATTCCCTCTAGATCTATTCCTATGTAGCTATGCTACTAAACTATGGAGCTCTAATTGAGATGGTGGCTCAAGCTTCTCGAATCCTCTCAAATGAATGAAGAGAGAATGAATTAGGGTTTCACCCGGGGCCGGGGCTCGAATATATAGCCCCCTAGGATGAACCACGGCCCTCGGATCAAACCGACCTAAATGGACGATAATTATTCATCCTCAAAGGCGGTGGAGGCGGGATCCGCGAGACTCGACGTGATTGGTCGAGGTGGGGAGTCGGCCGACTCCCCCGTTGGCGGCCGACCACGGAGGCTGCCGGGTGGGGCCCACCTTCGGGGTCGCCTTCGGAGTCTTCTAGATTATACTTTTTCACCCGTTCGGTCTTTATCTCTATGTAATTATGACATGTGGGCCTCCTTTGGTTCTCTTTCTAATAACCCCCGCAAAAATAGACAATCACCAAAACTCGTGGAATTACATCGGTGTAACCCCTATATCTAATAGGTGAACTCATATTAGTCCTTTCTCTTGCTGCGTTGACGGTATAAAATTGATACTTAACGACCGTCAACAAACTCCCCAAGCTTACCTTTTGCTCGTCCCCGAGCAAAGATAGACTCAATGATGGATCGGGAGTTGCTACAATGCCTTCACTCCTCACAAGTACACATGCGTTCAAACAAGAACTCTCCTCCGATTAGAGTGAACTATTCGACTCAAAACTCACTCATATTACCTTTCACCATGGGGCTTGTAACCGTCACTTGGGTCTTGAGTAGTTGAAAGATAGAACGGTCAAGTCAAGCGCCATGTTTCTCGCTCTTTGATCAACTATTATCCCGGAGTTTTTGCAAAGTTTTGAAATAAAACTCGAGTTCCTTGTATGAACCTTTCGGTCTCTCATTTATGGTATTTCGGATCCTCTCCAAGGCATGAGTAGTGTATGCCTTCTCTCTTCTCTCAAAAATATGTGGTATTTGTGGAACTAAGGCATAGTGAAAAGTGCCTTCTCTCTCTCACCCTACTTTCTAATAGGCTTATGTGGAGCTCATAGGTGGGGAGACACTCAAACTCACTTGCATATATTGCATAGTTAAGACATGGATCCAATAGGAACTAAAATAATAAAGTCATATGTGCATATGATTGAGGAAGTGGAATGGATGATAAGATGATGATAGGATGATGATGATAAGAAAATGATTATGAGGGGTACTCAACTGGTGAACATCTACTTCCACACTTGCTCCTTTGGGGGTAACATGACTCCCTTTATTTGAAAACCTTGAAACTTCTCGAAAGGAAGGACTTGGCTACTCTTTCTTTCTTTTCTCTTTTTTTTCTTTTTTTTAGAGCAACCAATCCTCTGGAAACAAAACTTTAGCACAGGGAGTATATAACTTGAAATGATAATGACTGGAGCTTTGATGTAGGCAAATGGAACGGCGATAATTTTTCTAGATGTTCACTCCCAGGATAGGAGTAACCTTTTTCTGGATGAAGAGAAATAAGTGGTGTATGTATATGTGGATGGATGGATGGATGGATGGATGCGTACTCCCAGGGTAGGAGCAGCATAAGTGCGTGTCTCCAGGGTAGAGTTAGCACAATATGTGGTGGATGTGGATCTATATGTGGGTGGTACTTCTAGGGACAAGTAGCACAAAATGAATGTAGTAGTTATAAAATGGGTGCATGCTTCGAGGACGTAAGTAGCATAGATCAATGGATGGAGAGCACATAGTATTGACTTTAACCGCATGACCGATTCCTTATGGGTCCACAAAGATAACCACACTCAATGCCTATAAAGACTACACTCAAACCTACAATATGATCTATATAAACATGGGTTTACCTAATCTAGTAAGCATGAATATATGGTCAGGTAGGAATTTGAACTCTCATCATAAAGGAACTCATCATGCAGGAATTTAATATTTTCACGATAAATTCTCCAGAACTCTAGTATCTCTAGGAACAAGATGGACATCAGCTCAAAACCTTCCCATATCATACCCATCAACCACCTAGACTTAGATCAAGTGTTCGCTACCCACAAGTGTCAGGTTTAGAGCAAATCTCAAGTCTAAACAGTTGTGTCCAAAACTCGGGAGAGTGCAAGGTTGAAAACTAGGTACTTGAAAGGAATTACGGTAGAGCAACTATTCATCATCTCCATGTAGAGTTTATTCTGGGGACTATTTACAAGACAAACATTGCAAGAGCTCTCCAAAAGATAAATGAAGAAATCTTTCGGGTTTCTATGGTTATGCATCTTTTTTAGTTGTTTTCACAAAGCACACTCTAATAAGGCATAAATAGATAAGTTGGAAACACTTAGCTTGGTACACGGGGGGATGCCCTCCCCCAAGCTGGATGTTGACATAGTCTGCTGATGTTGCTGACAGGCAATGAAGACGTTCTAGTCCTCCAGGAGTGTCGTAGATGGTTGCTGTTGGAGACAGCGTTCAAGTGTCGCGGGCAGCACTCCGACAGGGGACTGGATGTCCTTCTGCTTGTTGGCTCTTCTTGATCCTTGATGTTCTGTGAAGCTCAAATAGACAACAAAGCTTGTGGAACTAATTAAGTGTTAGTGACAAAAACCTCTAGGCCTTAGTGACAAAGCTTTCCTAACTTAAAACTCATTCTAGCGGATCACAAGAAATATTTTTATCTTTTTATTATTTAAGGAATGCGACAGGAAAAATAAACATGCCGAGAAATTATTTTTGTGCCACCACGGTGAATGATTATCCACATGGGGCTTAATGATTTTCTCGGATGCAAATGCAAAACATCTTTATTTTCTTTTCTAATGCGAGATATAAAAACATAACGAAGCAACTAAGATGTAAGTGGGGAAATAAATATGCTAAAAAAATGCAATGCTGAAAAAGAATTGCCGATAAATACCAAGTTACCTCCCGGCGCGGCGTTCGGTGGTTTTAAGTCCTCCGAACAGACTTGTCATGTTCGCTCATTTTTCGGGGGCGCATTGGCCGGTGCCTCGATGACATCGCCTCTTGTGTAGGAATAGATTCTCGATTTTGCTTTTACCTTCCATACCTTCTTTGTTGGAGAGGATGACCTTGAGGAGGAAGCTTCTTGGACCACTTGTTTCTCTTCTCGTTGGTAGCACCTCTTCAGGGTTCTTCTACAATGTTCTTCTCTTCGGGTATCGATCTTCATATCTAGACACTTCTCCTCATAGTCGGCCCATCCATCTCGTAGTGATGTTCTTCTTGTTCGCGGCGACGGTACGCTGCCTTCTCCTTGCTCTGTTCTTCTTGGGCTCTTCGGTGATTATGTAATTATTGTTGAAGTAGCGGCGTACCTTCTCGGGGGAAAGTGGAAGTGAATCTCTCCGTCCTAATATAGATGATAGCTCGGTGGTGTTCGGAATGGTCTTCCTAGGATGATTGGAGGGTCGTAGTCATCTCCCATATCGATGACTAGAAAGTCTCGTGGGGACATAATGGTCATCTATCTGGATGAGAACATCCTTCACTTCTCCTTCGACGAAGCGGAATGTCGATCCGCCATCTCGCACCGTGCATAGGTGGGCTCCAAAGACATAGTGCCATATAGATACTCATAGGTTACCTTGGCCATAATATTGACGCCCGATCCGGTGTCACGCATGCTTTATTGAAAGAGCTTCGTTGATGGAGCATTGAATGGTTGGGACACCCGGGTCATCCTTCTTGATCGTACGTGGGGATTTGAGTAAGTGGTCATGCTCCTTATGGACCGCAGTGACCATCCTTACCGTCTCCGTCTTCTTGGTCTTCTTATCTTTGTTCTTGCTCTTCTTAGCCGGATTCTTCTTCTTCTCACTGTTCGTTGATGAGGGTGTGCTTTGGGAACCGAGCACTCGTTCTTGAAGAAGAAGGTCTCTCTCTTGCCCTTGATATTGAAGATGATCTTGGCCGTGTTGGCATACATGATGGCTCCAAATGCGGTGTTCAAGAATGGTCGTCCCGAATGATGGGGGACCTTTCGTCACTTTACTCGTATCCACTACCACGAAGTCTGCGGAGCATACGAGTTGCCTACTCGTACACATATATCTTCTAGTACTCCCAAAGGAACACGGAGTGACTGATCTGCAAGCTGCAAGCACATGGTTGTGTATGCTAAGGGGCATCTGAATAGCTTCTCGTATATCACTCTTGGCATGATGTTGATGCTTGCACCGAAATCACAGATTGCCTCATTGAAATTGGTACTTCCAATGGAGATCGGAATGACTGGTCTCCCTGGATCGTCCTTCTTGATTGGTAGAGTTGAGTCAATCCATGACCCCTTCGATGGATCACTCCGGCTGTCTTCTACATTAAATATATCAACAAGATTTGCAGTTTCGAGCTCTTCGGGTTGTCCTGCAAGTTTACCTTGACCAGCAGAGGGAGCAAGGTTAACAAGCCAGTTGTACCTGCGACTCAAGTATTTTATTGAAGCTGAAGCCGACTCTTGATGGCATTGGAAAAGCCATCCATTCTGTTGCCGAGTGTCTCTAGGACCTTGTCATTTGATGCCGGCTTCTTGGACAGATTGTCCATCATCTTGCCTTGATTCGGCACTAACTCTCTCAAGGGCAGCTGGGTTGTAATTATTGTAGGAGGAGCATTACCTTGATAGTTGCCCGAATAATTGCACGAGTAGTTAGGCCTCTGCTGCCGATTCTAACCTTGATTCGCCGAGGACGATAGTAATTGTTGTTGTTGTTGTTGTTGTTGAGGTAGTTCGCGTCCTCCTTCAACTCTGGGCAGTTATATAACACCCCAAAATTTGTACTTTGGGTTGTTATTAGAAAACACTAAATAAAATGAAGGATTTTAAATATTTGAGTAAAATTTGTCAACCTAGATTTAAATCTTGATACATTTATATACAAAGAAAAGTGTGCTTTTAATATTTATAAAATAATTTGAAGGGGCTTTCATTGATGTGATGCTTGTTTGTTGCTTGTGTTTTGTGTCTTTATGAGCGATAAGTTATCGAAACACGTTTAGATGACGTTCTATTCTTCCCGGAATTTTCTGACTTCTCTGGATTATTTTCCCATTTATCCTAGGGTTTTTTTTCCAATTTTTGGATGCTCTAAAATATCATTTTCATGGGTTCCAAATACTTTATTTCGATTCATCATGTCTCAATCTATCTTCGGGTATTTTCCCATAATTTTCGGAGACTTAAAAACATTTTTCAGGGCTTTAAAATGATTTCAGCTTTTTCTGGAATTGTTTTTGAACTGAAAATGGTTTTCTAATAAATCCCGAAATTATTAAAAATAAAATATTTTTCGGCGCCCCAAACCCTAGGAATATATATGCCGGTGTTCCTCTCATCGCCCTGATTCCAGAACAACAAACCCCATCTCGAGCCGCCACTCGTAGCTCCCGCAATCGATCGCCGAAGTTCTCTCCAGCTAGGTTTCCGGCGAACTCTCCGGCGAGCTTTTCCGGCCATCTCGTCACGTCCCGGCGGAAACCGCCACCACCATGAGGTAGCCCTCGTCGTCCTCTACGCCGTCGTGTCTTCTTTTTCCCAAATCCATGGCCCTTCGGTCGCGTCCCCATCTTTCTTCTGTTTTCCGGCGAACTCACCATTGGAGTACCTTCTTCTTTGTGTTGGCAGCAGTGGCCGGCGTTCTCTCCCGGAATAGGACGCTGTGGTCATCTCCCTGGTCCGCGTCGTCGCCCTGGGCGCTGGGCCGCGCCCCTCCCGCGCGCTCCTGCCTGCGCGAGCAGTGGCCGTCGCCACCATCTGAGGCCGCTCGGCCATGGCGCCGAGCCGGCACTGTCCCGGCCTGCGTGGGCCCTGTGCCGCGCGGCCCCGCGGCGTCGCGCCGCCGCCGGCCGGCCAGCAGGCCCTCCGGCCGAGCCCTTGCCCTTCCCTGGCGCGAGCAACAGCAGCCATGGCTGCTGGCCTTGTCCCGTACGTGAAGACGAGGAAGACTCAAGGTAGAAGATGAACTAATTACGAAAATGCCATCGCGCAGGTTATTTATAACTTTGCCACTGATCTTTAATCCTTCGCAGTTTATTCGTTGTAAGTCTGATTCGAGTGATTTCGGATGCGTTAGAATCGTGTCGTCGCGCTCTACGCAGTAGTGTTGATGGTCACCATGAAACTAAATTACTAATTTATTTATTGATTTAAATGTTAACTCATCAATAATTATTTAACCCTTTTATAAATAAAAGTAACCTAGGGTTACCTTTTCGATCTCGTCGTGCGGCGATCGTAGCTTTGAGCTCTACCTTTTAGTCTGCTCTTTCTTTAGCATTTCTTTTGCTTGATGCATGTTCTTAGTGTTGTTTGTTTGTGTTGCTTGTTTGCTGCGAGTAGACGACGAGCAATCGACAAGTGCCGAAGACCACGAGCTGAGGACCAACAAGTGCAGCTGAACTTGGAGATCAGAAGATAGAGCAATTAAAGTCTACTGAACAGTTGGACTTTGGATTTAAGGCAAGTGCAGGCATTCCCTTTGATCATATTGAACCTGTGAACATTTATTAATTGCATGCATGTGTCTAATACATCAAACCTAAGGACATACTAGCCACTACTATCTTTATATCACCCATGGGGGTTTATAGATAGGATATAGGTCTGCTAGTGCTTCGCTTACCTACTCATTAATGTTATACAGTTAAAATGTTGCTTCTTAAGTAAAGCTGATGGTAATGGCTGCGGCCATGGTGGAGATGTTTGATGCCGGATGCATCATTGGTTGGTGAAGCAAGGGAGATGCGGATGCTAGTGTGGAGACTCATAGCGACGGGGGCATCCGTGTGCTCTCCTTAAGGACCGGTTCCTAGACGGTTCAACCGGGGACAATCCGTACGACTCCGAGGCTATATGGCTCGGCTTGGCATATTATCGGGAACTATCATAGGTAGGTTGGTAACTTGCCGACGGGTGCCATAGCCATGGTGAGAAGGGTGATCCCAAGTTTGAAGCATGAGGGTTCGGATGATCCGCGGCGGAGCGGCGTGTGCGAGTACGTCTCTCATGTGCTTGGGACATTGCCGATCGGGCTACCACTACCTATGACCCGTGAACCGCCTCGTAGTGAGACCCCGCTCATTCACCTTGGAAGTGTTTTGAGGAGTCGCGACCTCGGGCAAATGGGAATCACGACTGGAGGGAAAGTGTACACCTCTCGCGAGTTTGATCAAACCGATATATCGTTCGTGCTCTCGGTATGAGCGGCCCGGCGCCCTCTCTGGATTAGCAAATGGACTTCATGGATCTTTGGAGAAGTTATTGGAGGTTGCTACCTCGGGTTTTATCAGGATTGCCATCCTGTGTTCTCTGAGATAGCGATCTCATTTATATGATGATCATGTTATGATCTATATAATGATGATGTTAATCAACTCTTAATTCTACTTGAACTTTAATTAAGGGTTGGGCTTTTATACCAAGTTGATTAGTAATAGGTTGCTAATTAAAATATACCTCTTACTAAAAGTGCTACCGCAGTTTACCTTTGAGCTTTACCTTGTTCAAGCCATGCATATCATTATACTTTCCGCCTGTACTTGTTGAGTTCGACATGGACTCACCTTGCTATAGTCTGCTAGCAAGGTGCTGCTGGACATTGAGATGTCGAAGGTGTTTGGCATACGGAGCCCCCAGTCAACTGTCCCTGAGAAGAATGGAGCTCTGAAGAGAAGATGTAGCCAACGTTCCGCGATACTCTGATGTTTTGTAAGTGTTAGTATATATATGTTTCCGCTTTTATACATTGTTTATCTGATAACTATCGTTCTAGTTATATGTGTGGACTTCCTGGGCACACATATGACGGCCTCTGGTATTCTTTGTAAACCGGGGTGTTATAAGTTAGCACTTGTGTGCCCAGTCTCTCCACACTCTTCACATGTCATGCGAGCATTATGTATATGCATGACTTCTTTCTTCTCTGTGGCTCTCTCATCGAGCCTCTTCATTAGAAGATCCATTTTGGCAGACAACATGTCTACCTCCTTCACTGGTGCATTCCTCCACCCTCTTGCGGGTCTCGAGTTCTTTCTTCACTCCAACCTTGGTTGGATGCCATCTTCTCCACAAGAGCCGTGGCTTGAGGAATAGTGAGTGATAAGAATGCACCACCAGCAGCAGCATCCATCGTCTCACGTGTGCTGTTGCTGAGCTCATGGTAGAATGTCTGCATAAGCAGCCAATTCTTCATGCCATGATGAGGACATTCGAGGATGTAATCTTGAAAGCGCTCCCAAGCTTTTGGGACAGTCTCATCATGATGTTGCTGAAAGCTTGATATCTTCCCACGAAGAGCATTTGTCTTGCCCATGGGGAAGAACTTCACCAAGAAATTGGTGGAACATAGTGCCCACGTAGTATTCTTCTCCTTATTGGTGTAGAACCACTGCTTCGCTCTCCCCAAGAGTGAGAATGGGAAGAGGCGAAGTAGTATAGCGTCTCTGGGGACATCCTTGATAGTGAATGTGCTACAAATCTCCGAACTGTTGGAGATGAGCACTAGCATCTTCATGGGCCTTCCCACGAACCGGCTTGCTTGCACCATGTTGATCGCGCAGCTTGAGCTCAAAAACTCCTTCGATGTCCGGCCTGGTCCAAGACGAATGTTGTCCGTAGTGGGAGCCGAGAACTCGCGAGTGACTTGTTCGCCATGGCTTCAAACGCTGGTGTCAAGTCTCGAATGAAAGGTCGACTTTCGCGCTCCGACAAACTTCCAAGTTGAGTTGATGATGATGATTGATTGGTCTTCTTCAACTTGCTTTTGGCCTTCCCCGAATAAAGCTTCGGATTGTCAATATAATTATCGGAAGAATTGTCTTGATTACCCCGTATAAGATAAACAAGTAGACAAAACAAGGGTAATCCCGTAGAGAAGGGTTAGTATGACAAAGACAACTCAATCACATTATCTAGTGCAATGCTGCTCATTATCCATTGGCTTTCAACCTTCCCCGGCAACGGCGCCAAAAATGCTTGTTGATGTCTATTAAGTGCAACCGAAATAAGGAGGGTTCCGCATAGCGCCGCAGAATATATCATCGTAGCATTTTAACCGGAGTAATCCAGGTATCGTTATTTATAATTTTACCACTCGGGAAGGGAATGCACTTGGATAATGAGTGATGAGCAATGCACATGCAATAATGGAGAGCTCAACCTTGTCTCGTATCGATCATCTCATACGGGGTAAGTGTTACATAAAATATAGGAATGAATGATAAATGACATAAGATAAATGAGAGCATTTAGCCACATAAAATAATAGTAATAAGCCATCTCAACTTAGCACTCTAAGCTTATAACACTAGCATGGACTAGGACGATCTAGGGTGTAATCCTATGTTATTCTAACTATAAAGTCAAAGCATACAATGATTAGTGCAAGAACATCTAGCAATCATGGCGGGAAAAGGTTACATCTATGCATAGTGATATTACCGAGAAGACAAGTGACATAGCAATGACTTCAATGTAATAGGTTTGTTCTCGCTAGACCTATACTCGGGAGAAGGGCTACAAAGGACTCAACAGACTGTCACTCCCGCGATCTACCTCACGATCCGGAATATAGGGTGCAATCGCGGATAAATACGGTTTAGGCACCACGCCTACACAATATTTACCACTCACCCATCGATCTAATGAGCAAGCGCTATACGATCCTATGCATAAACATAATTCTAGTCCAACTATGCTAAACATATAATCAAAGTAGACTAAGAACAATATAATTGAGAACAAGCAAAGTCAAGTCTGATATAATAGAATAGAATAAAGTACTACTCATAGTATCACGAACAATGATGAATATTACAAGAATGTAGAGGGGAATTACCAAGAACTCCGACAGATCCGGACTCCAAGCTAGGCTTGATTCCCTCTAGATCTATTCCTATGTAGCTATGCTACTAAACTATGGAGCTCTAATTGAGATGGTGGCTCAAGCTTCTCGAATCCTCTCGATGAATGAAGAGAGAATGAATTAGGGTTTCACCCGGGGGCCGGGGGCTCAATATATAGCCCCCTAGGATGAACCACGGCCCTCGGATCAAACCGACCTAAATGGACGATAATTATTCATCCTCAAAGGCGGTGGAGGCGGGATCCGCGAGACTCGACGTGATTGGTCGAGGTGGGGAGTCGGCCAGTGGGGCCCGGCCTTCGAGGGGTCGCCTGAGTCTTCTAGATTATACTTTTTCACCCGTTCGGTCTTTATCTCTATGTAATCATGACATGTGGGCCTCCTTTGGTTCTCTTTCTAATAACCCCCGCGAAATAGACAATCACCAAAACTCGTGGAATTCTGTCAGTGTAACCCCTATATCTAATAGGTGAACTCATATTAGTCCTTTCTCTTGCTGCGTTGACGGTATAAAATTGATACTTAACGACCGTCAACAAACTCCCCCAAGCTTACCTTTTGCTCGTCCCTGAGCAAAGATAGACTCAATGATGGATCAGGAGTTGCTACAATGCCTTCACTCCTCACAAGTACACATGCGTTCAAACAAGAACTCTCGTCTGGATTAGAGTGAACTATTCTGACTCAAAACTCACTCATATTACCTTTCACCATGGGGCTTGTAACCGTCACTTGGGTCTTGAGTAGTTGAAAGATAGAACGGTCAAGTCAAGCGCCATGTTTCTCGCTCTTTGATCAACTATTATCCCGGAGTTTTTGCAAAGTTTTGAAATAAAACTCGAGTTCCTTGTATGAACCTTTCGTGTCTCTCATTTGTGGTATTTCTGGATCCTCTCCAAGGCATGAGTAGTGTATGCCTTCTCTCTTCTCTCAAAATATGTGGTATTTGTAGAACTAAGGCATAGTGAAAAGTGCCTTCTCTCCCTCACCCTACTTTCTAATAGGCTTATGTGGAGCTCATAGGTGGGGAGACACTCAAACTCACTTGCATATATTGCATAGTTAAGACATGGATCCAAAAGGAACTAAAATAATAATAAAGTCATATGTGCATATGAATGAGGAAATGGATGATAAGATGATGATGGGATGATGATGATAAGGAAATGATTATGAGGGGTGATCACTTGGTGAACATCGACTTCTACACTTGCTCCTTTGGGGATAACTTGACTCCCTTTATTCGGAAACCTTGAAACTTCTTGAAACTTCTCGAAAGGAAGGACTTGGCTACTCTTTCTTTCTTTTCTCTCTTTTTTTAATTGAATAACCAATCCTCCGGAAACAAAACTTTAGCACGGGGAGTATATAACTTGAAATGATAATGACTGGAGCTTTGATGTAGGCAAATGGAACAGCGATGATTATTTCTAGATGTTCACTCCCAGAATAGGAGTAGAACCTTTTCTGGATGAAATGAAATGAATGGCGTATGTATATGTGGATGGATGGATGGATGGATGCGTACTCCCAGGGTAGGAGCAGCATAGGCGCGTATCTCCAGGGTAGAGATAGCACAATATATGGGGAATGCGTACTCCCAGGGTAGGAGCAGCATAGGTGCGTATCTCCAGGGTAGAGATAGCACAATATGTGATGGATATGGATCTATATGTGGGTGGTACTTCTAGGGACAGAAGTAGCACAGAGTGAATGTAGTATTTATAAAATGGGTGCATGCTTCTGAGGACAGAAGTAGCATAGGTCAATGGATGGAGAGCACATAGTATTGACTTTAACTGCATGACTGATTCCTTATGGGTCCACAGCATAACCACACTCAATGCCTAAAAAGACTACACTCAATGCCTTGCACTGGATTATTGTATATTATTTGTTACAAAAGTGAGGTTCTCCTGCCTCTCTTTATATAATCCAGAGGGCATATTGGTGCAACAAACAGGAAGAGCTCTTGTAATATCTCACAACGAAACATGTGTTTTTATGAAACAAATGCTACACGGATTAAAATGATGCGACATCTAAAGTTCAATGCAACATCACAATAACACAGCCGCAACATCACAAAATAGCAAATGTCACACATCATAACACAAATAGGAAAAAGTCAAAATTGCAACATCGCAAATGATTGATGGGTACTGAAAATCTCATATTGCCACATAAAAAATTTGTAGATGTACCAGTGGAGAAGACCTGAGAAGCATGTCCTTCTTGAAGATGCGATGCACAAGAGAGTCTCCACGAGTCACCCTTGCAGCAGATGCATTGCCAAGCCGCTAGGGGCAAAGAAGAAGGTTGACAACCTAACATGGTGCCTACTACTGAGCCACCGTGGCTCCCGCGACGCAACAATGGGAGGGCTGGGTTGCTGATTCATGGAGCGTATAGTGACGATGAGACTGGGGGCGTGTGTTATTGAAGCCCCTACGAGCTGATCTTGTCGATCTCCACTAGCCATAGGCAACTGATAAGCACAAGGAATGTGTGGATGTCGTGGTGCAGAACTACAAGCTCGGGTGAGAAGGGGAAAGCAGAACAAAAGAAGCTCAGTTTCATGTGAATGAGAAGGAGCCATGCCGCTAATAAAAAGAATGGGTGCAGACATGTGGTCCTATAGGACCGTACCACTATCTGCACTAGCATCGGACTCACAAACCACAACATTAGTGTTGTCAATACGGGGCAAAATCACTATTTTTGTTGAGTTGACACCTGAGTTAGTATCTATGAAATTTCCACAAACTAGCATTGAGACTTTAATTTTCTTAATATCTTCTACTTTTATAATCTATCTAGTTTTAAATTACATAAAGATCAATTTTTTACATTGTATCTAGATATTGCATATATCTAAATTTATTTACAATAAAAAAATATGTGCATAAAAGAAGTTAATTGTCTCGTAATCTCTTGGATACTCTACAAGGTTTTTGTTTGGATGTATTCGGTTTGGCATCAATGTGTTGGGTAAATAGGTGTAATTTAGTTGAAGTTTCACTTCAGTCCACCCTAATACATATGGATGGATGTCACCAAATATCTTTATCTTTAATAGACGAAATCTGCACCACAAAATCTAGCTTACTCTTTTGCCACGTGTTAGCCTCTCATCCAGCCATGTCCACTCGCAGGAATATCGATTACCCGGTCTCGGGCTCTCGGTGGTCTTCCTCGCGCCTCCCGCCGCTGCGCCCCCAAGGAAGGACAACCCGCTACGAACTGCCACGACGCGAGCGCGTCTAGCGTGCCAGCCCATCGCCTCTCTGCTCACATGCCATATCGGACAGGAGCCGAGGATGCCACAGCAGGGATCTCTCCCCCAGAGCATCCCGAAAGGTGCCGGCCTCCACCCTTTACCTGCCGCGTCGTTCGCAGCCCGCCGACGTTCCCCCTCCGCCTCTTACGCTACCAACTGCCCACATCTCGACTCCTTGCCAATGGCATCGCAGTACCACTTGCTCATCAGCAGTGTGGTCTTGATCATGCCTTTAGCGCTTGGTCGCCCCACCCGTCGGCGCACACCCTCGACGTACTATGTCGCCCGCGCCATCTCGCACCTTCCACACTGCTGTGCCAGGAAGGACATAGCAGCAATGCAGCCCGAGGAGTGGCGTGGGGCGGCGCAGCACTGAAGAAAGCTCGAATAGCAGCTGCTGAAGGGACGCCCCCATGGTGTTAGATGAAATGGCCACCCCGTTCGTCCATTCTCAATAAACACACTGCTCCACAGGATAACCTTACTTGTGAAGATAATGATCTCATCGATTGGCTTGGCATTGACAATTTTAAGGATGCCAGGAACGGTGGTGGACATGGATGTGCATGTTATGGAAAGGGACACGTTCTATCAGGGTGTGTTTGGTTTGGGGACTTGTTGGGTTGGGTTAGGTTGGACCCAGTTTTGTGGGATGTGTGAACCCATCTTGGTTAAAAAGGTGGGTTGAGCTTAGTTTTTTGTTTGGTTAGAAAGGTGGGTTTGAATAGGATGGATGGCACTTTAACACCGTCAACAATAGCTACAGTGGCCTGTCTGTCAGTCTCTTTCTTTCTTTTTTCCCATCTTATCTTCTTCCTCTGCTCGTACCACCCCGCACCAGGCCCCGGCAGCCTCCGCCTCTTCTCCAACTCCGCCCAGCACTAGCCCTGGCGGCCATGGCGGCCACCGCCTCCCCTCCTCGCCCCAGCCGGCCCGGCCACAGCGGCCATGGAGGTCACACCCTCCCCTCCTCGCTCCAGCCGGCCCGGCCACGGCGGCCATGGCACCTTCCCCAAGCGGCCGCGCCCCGAGCTCATGCGAGCCCCTGCTTCGCCGCGCGGTCGAGCTGCCCGTTAGGGCCACGATGACGAAGCTGGCAGCAGCGGCGGGGGTGCCCGCCAGCCATTTGTACCACGTCTGCGTGCTCGGGTTCGAGATGGGCCAGGCGCTCGGCTTCCTCATCGCCAATCCCCCGATTTACGCCGCCTACAGGTGCTCCGCCGCCCTCCCCATCGCCTGTGGATGCGGGACATCATCTCCGTCGCACGCCGGAGCTTGGCCCTTCTCCTCGCCGCCTGCCAGAACTCGGCCCGTCGGTTAGAGTCCCATCTCCGTCGCCCGCCAATGCTTGCCCCCCTCCCCGCCGCCTGCCAGAGCTCGGCCCGTCGATGCTTGGTCCCTTCCCCGTCGGGCAGCAGCTCCTCGTTGCTCCACTCCAACTGCCGATGCCTCCATGTTGCGGCGGTGTGGGCACGCTCACCTCTCCACCACACCCGCGCCCCACCAACGGAGCCGGACGCCGTGCGAGAGGGACGAAGAGGGTCGGTTGCATTCGCTTGTTTTTGCCGGACACGATGAACCCGCATCTATGAGGTATATTCCCTCTCAGGGACGAACCCAACCCTCTCCACTTCAAACCAAACACGAGTTCAGATGGGTCGAACCCATTCCAACCCACGTGAACCCGCTATCCAAACACACCCTCAAATACTGATACATTATGTCCGGTCAAGGAGGTTGGATTAGATGAACTGCAAGGGCAGCAGAGTGAATGCAGGGTATGATATCACATCAGTGTATCAAATAGTGTATCAAATTGTGCTCTGCCGTTTTCTGTATTTCCTCACCATTTGTGCATCTCGGGACTGCCAAAGGTGCCGTATTTCCTGGTGAGGAATGAGGAGCATTTTGATGCATTGCAGCAAGCCATGTGGCAGGACTTTTAAGTGGGTTCTGCCAGAAGGATGCCCTGATGGCCTCCCACTCTACAAACTGATGGAACAGTTTGTGACGCTCTCTAGCTTTGAGATGTACAGAGATTCTGTCCAATTATATGCATCTGTAGCTAATTCATTATATATACAATGTTCTGATGTAAAGTTTCGATTACCTTAAGGCATAAATGATATCACTGTTATTACATTTGTCAACGATGGGCAATGATCTTTTTTTTTCTCAATTCCAACTGATAGTAAATATGACATGACTTGAATATTTTTTTTTCCTGAATGTATATTTGTGTGTGCTATTCTTAAACCTATCACAGCATTGAAAGTTAGATAAAGAGCTGAATTAGAAGTGCTAGAAAGGAATAAGAAGGCAGTGATTGGTCATCGAAACATTTACAAAATAGATATCACCTTTTTCTTTCCATCCCTAATGAGAACGAGCAAACTAAATGTCCTAGCAGGCTGAGGTTACATTCTATTATTTCCACAAAAGCCAGTGGAGTCACCTGCAGTTCTTGATAAAGTATTTGGATGTATGGAACTTCGATTTGCCCTACACAATGTTGCCTCCCAACTTCAAGGTTTTATTATTTAGAGTTTAATGGAGACACCTGCAGTCTGGAACCTACATACAGTATGGGACAAATACGTTGAGAAAACAGAAAAGGGCCATCTAGAAATATTGGCATTATTAGTGTGTAGAATAGAGTTACAACTGTTTCGCAAAAAAAAAAGAAAAAAGAAAAAAAACTTAGAACTACAGCTCATAGCCTTGTATATGTATTTCACCATTCAATTGTTCAAATTTGCTTGCATAGTCTGTGTTGGGTTTAGTCCCACATCAGTAATTGATGGTGGAGGAGCACAACATATAAGGCGGAGGCAGTCCTCACCTATCAGGGCTAGTCTTTTGGGTTGAGTTAGGCCTAAGGCCCGAATATGTTGTGGGCTCCGGTGGACCTGGGCCCGAGGGGCCGTCGGGTCGTGGACGCGCGAGCCGGGCCGGATTCCGCTGCGCACTCTAACAAGTGGTATCAGAGCCGATGGTCGGAAAACCTGGAAAATCTCAACGTCACACGGTGACGAGGGAGCCCGTTAACGTCTCGGAGGTCACATGGATACACGGGGTTGTGTGTAGGATATGAAGCGTTGGACTCGGGGCCTGGATAACGTCTTCTGGAGATCACATGGAGTTGTGTGATATGAAGAGTTGGCCCAATGTGTGACGGGGGATATTGTTGGGTCTAGTCCCACATCGGTAATTGATGGTGGAGGAGCACAACATATAAGGCGGAGGCAGTCCTCACCTATTAGGGCTAGGCTTTTGGGATGAGTTAGGCCTAAGGCCCGAATATGTTGTGGGCTCCGGTGGACCTGGGCCCGAGGGCCGTCGGCTCGTGGACGCGCGAGCCAGGCCGGATTCCGCTGCGCAGTCTAACAGTCTGACTATAAGTGAAGTAATTTTAATGAAAAGAACATAGCTGGTTTTTGAGAGATCGATTTCTAAGCAAATGTTGGTGCACATAAGCTGATATTTCTAAAGAAAGGATACATAGAGAATTGCCCATGTAACAGTAGGTCCTCTTGCATCTTTATTGAACATGTAGGATACAGAGAGAATTAGCACAGTTTCATATAAAAATTGGACATCGTCTCAGGATGGCGCGGCAACCCCGCGGCCCATGTTTTCTAGTACATCCAAACAAGACGTAAGTAAATACAGCTCCATGGTGAAGGGAAGAGGGGATCTTAAATCAGATGCCCTTCGTTCTACACACATTTTGAACAAAGTCTTGTATTTGCTCACTGTTCTATGCTCACCTTGCCTCGCGTAGGTGCTGAGATCGACAGCCTCCTCCATCATTTGCTTGAAGGATGTCCTGGCCACATTTCATGTTTGCCACCTCCTCTTCCGTGGAAGAAGCGTCCGCTGACATGTCAGAGTCACCGGATCCAGCACCTAACGGACTCACCGTTGGGGCAGTCCGGCAGTGGCGTGCTGGATGGCGTCCTCCTGTCCTGCTCCAGTCCTCTGCTTTCCGTCGACGCCGTTGCTCATAGAGCCGTCGTTCCACCGCGTGAAGCTGGGAGACCTGGTGTCCTTCCTGTCGTAGTGCTGCAGCCACGCGCGAAGGCGCCGCAGCGACAAGCTCCCTGCCCCGGACTCCGCCGCCCTCAGCTCGTTGCGCTCACGGTAGACGAACATGGCGAGGCAGACGATGAGCATAAGACCCAAGGCGACACTAACAGCCCGCTGAAGCTCCAGAAGCTGAGGCTGTACGAGCCCACGCCCCTGTTCTGGCTGTCACAGGCACCGGGATCGCCGAACCATTTCCTCTCTATGAGCGCCATCTCGTCCCCTTCCGTCAACGACACGATGGCGCGTGACACGTCCGACACCATGGGAGATCCTTTTGGGAATACCTGCGCACCACGACGACAACAATAATCACGAGCTGCCTATCAGTTCTGCAAGCATCGATCTGCTTTTTAATTTATTTGCTGGAACCTGAAGGAACGGCACCAAGAGTTGGCATCTACGGTTAGCTTTACTGAGAAAGATGATGCTTTGATTTGGCAATTCAATTCAAATGGAGTCTACTCTTCTCAATCCCTATATAAGATCATTAACTTTCGAGGCATTGTTCAAACTTTTGTCCCTGCAGTCTAGAAGTTAAAAATCCCCCCAGGGTTCAGTTCTTCCTGTGGCTCTTGTCAAAGAATAAGGTTTTGACTAGGGATAACCTTAGCATTAGGATGCCAATAGATGATCATACTTGTCTTTTCTGTGGAGAAGATGAGTCTGTACAACATTTATTCTTTGAGTGCTCGGTTGCTAAACACATGTGGGAATGTATTTCTGAGGTATGTGGTAGAAATGTGGGAGTTGACTTTGTTTCTATTGGGCAGATGTGGATTAGTGATAAAAAATTTATTGTAGATAACTGCATCTGTGCTGCTGCCTTGTGGGGCTATGGAAACTAAGGAACTCTATATGTTTTCAGGGTGCTCAATGGATAGACATGAGAGGGTTGTTGATGAAGATAGTGATTATGCTCCAAGACAAGTAAACAAGTTGAAGAGCATAGCTACAAGACCCATCAGGATTGGTGGGTGAACCAAGTGAAGAACAAATGGGACAGGTTTCTGTTCGAACATGCTTTTGATGAGAAGACCATGAAGCTCCCTGTTGAAGTGCAAGAGAAGCTCTCTGATGGGGACCTACCAAGCTCAGAAGCAAATGGAGGGAAGTGGATGGACCTCAGGAGGATGGGGTCGACCTGATTCAAGTCTCAAAAGCCTGTTATCAGTTGGTAATGGAGAAAGCTGGTGATTCGTTGGTGACAGTAGTAGTAGTTTTAAGTTTCAGTTACTATCCAAGTCTTTTGCTGGGAGTTGTTTAGTTCTTGTTCAGTTAGTTGTTTTTGCTGGCCGTGGTGCCAAGGTATCGAGCTGGTGCTCAAAGACTGTATGGTTAAAAGGCGAAACCCGCCTAGAACGCTGTAAACGCTTATCTTTTATCCTTGCAATGCAATGACAGGGGCATCTACCCTCAAATTAAAAAAAAAAGGCACCAAGAGAGAGAATTACAAAGCCGAAGACGGCGTCCTTGTAGATTGGACTGACCATGGCGTAGCCGTCGCAATACTGACACAGAAAGAGCTTCAGGTATGGTATCTCATCGAAAATTGCAGCAACGCCTCCATTTGGAGAACCTTTGGACAGCGCTTGCGCATACTGATCCTGCTATAGCTCCTCAACCTGCTCTCGTCGAAGTTCATATTCTTGAGCTCGCTAGACACGAAGGAGCCCTCTTGGAATCCAACGTAATCGCCACGTCTGATAAGCTCCTTCACATCAGTCAGTGTTGGTTGGCGCTGCTGGACGTCAAGATCAGGAGGACGACGAACACCCATATGATTACCACAAATCGTCACAGATTGCTCTTCAGTCTCTCCTCTGGAAATTAGTGAATGTTCTCAAATTTGTTGTGCTGCATTTCGATAACAATTGTAACAAAGAGTAGAGGACACATACTGTGTGCGAAAACGAGCGTGGAGAAGACGTAGTAGAAGATGAGTCCCAGCTGCTGCGACGGCGTGCCACGGAACTCGGGGTTGATCCAGTGATGAGGTCCGCCGGGGTGCACGGGCGGAGCGCGGGCAGCCCACCGCCACCTAGGTCGCTAGTACCCAGAAGTTACGTAAATATAGTTCCAATACCCAGATATTACGTTTTTCACTTGGAGTACCTATTGTCATAAACAAAGTCATTTACGCTTGGAGTTGGAGGAGCGGCCAGCAATCACGCATGCATAGAGAAACAATTAGTAACTACACTTTTATAAATTAGGGATCATGTAAGGATCAATTAGTAAATAAATTTGAGAATCGTACCTTGTTGGCTTGCTGCAACCTGCTGGAATCGTGAGTGGTGACTACTTTGATGTTTGATCCTGCAAAAGTGTGCAATGCCGAACAGGTTAGGGTTGAGGCGAACACCGATCTGGCGATCATGGAAGAGAATCATGCAATGAGAAGAGACCTAAGGGAAGAGCCGAAGAGGAAGATCGCGGCCTCGCGGGATCATGCGATGAGCGAGCAGACGAATTACGAATAGACGAAGAGGAACCGTGGAACGCCGCCGCCAGGCGCCCAGGACAGCCCTCACGCACGCGCGGAGGCAGAACGTGGTAAGTCGCGAGATCACGGTTCACGGGAAAGTATCCTATAATATCTCCATTACTTTTTTTTAGAATCATGTAATACACTAATATCTATTACTACGTACAGGTATTTGGGGGGCGTCCAATTTCTAGACCCGGAACGAGCGCCCCTCCACCCCCCACCCCCCAGGGCCGGGCCTGGTCAGCGAGTGGAGGAAGAGAAGTAGTGGAGGTATTTTGAGACATACGTAAATATAGTGGCTGTACGTGGACCCAAAACTGTTGAATACGTGGAAAATGGCATGATTCAAGGAGACGAAGAATTATAATGTAGACTTCTAAATAGAAGAATATAGTATGGTATTTTAAAAAAAAAAACTTGCAAAATTGCAATGGTACCAATCCAAATAACCCTATTATTTTGGAAGTTGGTAAATAAGAAGATTTAGGAAACGAAATTTGACAAACTGTTGAGATGCTTAAAAACCATTTTATTGTCTCTTTTCTTTAATTATAATCACAAATCACTATTTTTCTTAGTTGACAATTAATGAACATAGAAGCCATCTTAGTTTCTAGTTTGGAAGTGCATGCGGCATCTTGCGACATGCATTTTTTTTTTCTTCTTTTTTCTTTTTTTGCCAGGCTAATTGACAAGTACTAGTACTGATTACATACTCAGGTTGGGGCCATTGGTCTTGGGCCTGGAGCAACGGCCCATTTGGAGCTACTCCTTTGTTAAAAAATAAAGGCATATTACAATTTTCAAGGAGTCCAACTCATTTATGTTTAATATATTATATGAAAATATCAATTTGTACCTTTAAAAAGTTTATTATAAAAATATATTCCACGATCAACTACACTTATATTCATTACACATCATAAATATTAGTACTTCTGTGTATTATTACTTGGTTAAACTTAGGGCATGTACAGCGCGTCTCTATACCCCGTCTGCGTGCTGTTTATTTTGCAAAAACAACCCTGCGTACCAGCAGACGAGCCCACCCCGTCTCTTCTCGAGAAGACGACCGTGGCTCGTGCTCCAAAGCCTCGTCGCCGGTTGAGAGCCGCGCTGTACAGACCGGTCGTCTCCAAGGCGAGCGCGCGGGATCCTGATGCGGCGCGCTCGATTTCCGTTTGCGCGCTAAAATCCGTCCTGCTCGGAAGTGGCAGCAACGACGGCGAGCAGGCATCACCGCTGGCTGCGGCAACGGCGTTGGGGCGGAAGGGAGTTGCGGCATCGTCTTCCCCGATAGGCCATGGATTTGGAGCGGCGACGGGCTCTTCCCAGTTGGCCACGAATCTGGCTCAGCGGCCAGCCTCTTCCGCGGATCTCGCACGACGAGGCCCCTGCTTTCGAGATGCCCGGATGGCATATGCCGTGGAGATGTTCGAGCGTCTGCTCCAACAAAAGGCTACAGCGGCGGCGAGGGCACGGACGTACAGGGCCTCCCTCTGCCTCCTGCTAAGGTTGCATTCTGGGAACATTCAGAATGGAGCATGCACATTCAGTTCAGAATTTATTCCGTGTTACTATATACTTTCATCAACTCTACCTTCAGAATTTGTTTGCACACGAAATACATATTTGATGGTGTACGAAAACAAAACAAAAAAAAATCTACTGTCGAACTCCCTCTGTTTGATAGTGTGAACTCCCTCTTTGTCACTGTTTTCTGAATGTTTGGCAGGTAAAGTGTGCTGTCAGTTTTTGGTCACACAGTGCGCAAATGAATTGTTTGGTCAAGAGTGCGCAAATGAATCATGTTGCTCGTATTATGATGGACATGTTTTATATGAAACGGCAACACAATGGTATATATTTTATTTATCATTGATCTTGATATGAAACGGCAACACAATGGTATATATTTTATTTATCATTGATCTTGACTACATGTGAAGCATTAATAACTTGCAGATAATGAAAAAGACCATGGGTTGTATGTCTTGTCTTTTTAACGGTCTTTATGATAAATTCGAGATACTTACGTACGACCTCTCTTGTCTAGGTAAATACGTATACGCCCTTAAAAATATCAAACTCCTCGACATGTGAGATGTATAATTATTTTGGACCTAAAGGAGTACATGACTATGAGCCTGACCTTGGATAAGGAATCCAATAACAATTGTAGAGGGCATTTCCGATACCTTAGTGACAAGAAAAGGTCTTGAGCGAATTTGTATTTGTTTACTTTACATTTCACATTTAAAATTTCTGATACCAAAAGGTCTTAAACAAGTTTGTATTTGTTTACTTTATATTTCACATTTAAATATTCCACTTTCACCTTTTTTACATTTGCTGGGTATAACCGGTAGCATTGGAACATAGGGTGCAAATCTTTATAGCTATAGACATATAAGACAGAAAAACTTAATTGGTCTGCATCTACAAAGAAATTATGTTGGTATCTTTTATACGTTGAAACCTCACTTTTTTATTTATGTTTGCCTGATTCAAACAAGTGTGCACTCCTATTGTGTCTCAATTAGGGATGAAAGTGGTATGGATAATTCTCCGCTCCGATCTGCTCCGAATCCGACTTTTAAGGATGTGGAGAAGTGTTTTCAACATCCATGCGGATATGGATAATCCGAATCCGATCGTATGCGGATGTGGTGTAGGATATGGTATTGGCAAAATCCGGCGGATATGGATTATCCGATAATTAAACGCGGATTATCCGACGTTTTAAATAGGATAATCCGAATTTTAAATAGCCAAATTGGCAAAAAATACAAGTCAGCCCGGCCAATTCTTATAGCCCACGTTAACTATTTACGCTAATTTAAGTATCTATTTGCTTTATATGGAATGATAATCATGTGATTGCCTATTTGCCTAATTTGAGAGGTACTAGAACAAATGTCTAGCGACGATGAAAATGAAGATTGAGGAATAAGAATTGCGCACAACAGTACGGTAACGGAAGATTTATCATCTACCTCGGTGGAGGACTAGTGCACAGCAAATAATGATTAATTATTTCGAATTGTATTGCTATTTTATTACTTTGGTTGAACAATTATTTCTCATCATAAAAACAATATGTTTAGCACATATTATCCGACTTAGAAAAGTCCGCTTCCGCTCCGACACCGGTCTGAACCCGCACCATTTCCGACATCCTAAAAAACCCGTATTTGCATCCGAATCCTTATAATATCCGATCCGCTCCGAATCCGATAAAGAAAAGAGGATTAGGATAGGGGAGGCCATTATCCGCTCCGATCCGATCCGTTTTCATCCCTAGTCTCAATTCACTTTAGTATTTTTTTTTTATCGAATCAAGCAAGAGAGTTGTTGATTATATAAATAAAAAAGAAGGTCTAGACTAGACAAAAAAAACTGTCTCAAAAGAGATAACAATGGAAAACACCATCTACCATGACTATGACAACTCAAGTAATAACAACAAAGCGCTCAAAACATTTTCAAGCACCGTACAAAAAAATTTAATTTATATAAAATATGAACTGAAAATATGGGAGGCTATCAAAGCTCACAACTATGGTCTATGGACGTCTTGCTAATTCAAACATGTTTGACAAATACTTGCCATATATATCTTTATATGAATATAATAGACAAACATATAGAATCAATCAAATTATGGTATTTACCAAACCGCGCACGCAGCATAATAATTTACAAATTCTTCCTCATAAGAGCGTCTGGATTTCTTTTCATTTCTTCTTACTCGATTCTTTCTTTGAGTTCCTCTTGCTCCAACCTTTCAAACAGGCTGCCATCATAGACCGCCCTGACAGTGTCTTTGTGGAGAAACCCGTCCTTGTCTTTGCACAGGGAATACAACACCTTCCACTCTGTGAAGCCACCCAGCCTGCGGTTGTTTTGCAGAAAAACATTCAGACCAAAGGGAGCAAGAACATTGCTTGTCCAATGTCAAGTATTGTAGAGAACTTACCATCCTTTGAAGTCTTTAGGTTCCCTGTTTGCTTTCATCATCTCCTGTAGCTCTTTGCCTGTAAGAGCATCAGGCCTGGTGTGGGCATACTTCTTGAAAATCTCCTCAAACTTTTCAGGGACAAATCTGCAAGTTGATAGATACTGTAATTAGATTTTTTTCTTTGAAAAAATAGATATTCTTTTCAGGGTATTTACTTAGTTTGTGTAGTACTTGTTTATGAGCTGTTCTTTAGCAATAAGACATGACATCATGTTTCTCTGTACCATGACTTGTCTTGGCAAAAGGGCCTATGGTAAATTACAAAATGAAACAAAAGACATCCATTCTTCAATATCTGCACTTGTGTCTTAGTAGTCTTTTCTGTAACTAGCGATACACAGTGCTAGATTGCTACTTGTCAGTAGTTAATTAGACAGTCTTTCCTAAAAGTAGCCGTAACTGTATAGAACGATTCAATCACACTCTGGTTGATGTGTATTGCTTTAAACAGTGAAAAGAGGCATAGCGAAGTAGACAACTCTTCCTCACTCTTTTCCTCCAACCTTCATCCATCAGGAGAAATTTATTTATTGGTAAGCCAAATGATTACCTGGTCACTCGTGAAGTAGTACATCGCCCATCTGAGCGGTTTCATATGGATGGTGATAGATTCGACAGGTTTTTGTTGGGGGAATTCAGGGTTATTTGATAACTCCATCCTAGACACTTATAATTGGCAACGGATCAGGTGCAAACCAACCTCTCCGTGCAAACTATGCAAACCAACTGGGTGGAGAGGTGGGAGGACAGATTTGTAAAAGTTTGATTAAGAGCGGGCGGTTAAGTGCAAAATTACACTTTTACAAATCCCCCCTGCCACCTCTCCCACTTTTGCATATCCGCCCTTCCACCTCTCCACCGTAGTTGGTTTGCATAGTTTGCACGGAGAGGTTGGTTTGCACCTGATCCGTTGCCTATAATTAAATAAGGCAGTAAGCCATAAGTTATATTAACGTCACATATCCGTTCAACAGAAAATACACCTTAAGCTTCCATGTGTGTGAGTCCTCCCTCTCAAATAGGCTCCCTCGTGTCGAAGCTTGCATGTATTAGAATAATAGGAGCAATGATCTCAAGTTCAAATTTTTCTAGCTCACGTACCGATGTAATAAAGTATTATTGTTTTACTCCAATTCTATGTCTGATGCCTAACCTAATGATGACTCAACATGAGGGGAAGTGTTAAAATATACTGGAGCCGCCACCCATCACCAGCTTAAGCTTTGACTGAACTGTTGCTGCACTGCATCGCCAACCCATCCTCCCTATAGATCCAAGTTTTCTTTTCGCCTCGCTTGGCTCATGATTCAGTTAACTAATGCAGTACACTCTTGCCGATGTCATCGTTCGTGCCATGCTTGCCGTTTTGCATATATTTATAATTAATGAGATGTACTCAGAATCTCTTTCTTTCGACCCAAGAATATGCAGTACACCTTTGCATATTCTGAGTACGAAAGACTTCGATCCCAGTATGCATACATATTCTAATCGAAGATGGCAAGATGCAGTACACTCAATTCTCCTTAATCCCTCTCTTTCGTACTAAGAAACCAAGGTTAGAATATGCTCGACTCATTCCTATTTCACTGTCACCACCTTTGCTTCTTCGGTTGATCAGTCTCAGGTGACTCTATTAGATTCTTGGGTCAGGGAGTTTTCAGTTTCTCTAGTGGGAGAAATGGTGTTTGACAGAAAGAGCTGCCGACTATATTAAGAAGAAGAAGCCCAAAAACGGGTAGTAGTAGAATCTACAATGAAACAACAATAATCCCGGAGGGTCTAGCAGCAGCAACACAACTAAATTAAATAACTAAAGCAACTGAAACAAACTGGCCGATGCTGCAGTGCATCCCCACCCTACCCTCCCTATAATAGATCCAAGTTCTCTTTTCGCCTCGCTTGGCTCATGATTCAGTAACTAATGCAGGACCATCTTGCAGATGTTGTGCCATGCTATCAGCTCTGAATATTTTTAATGATGCAGTAGTTGACGAGTGTGTTGCTTTTGGCCTTGCAAACGACACAGCACACAACCCTCAATCCCCAGCTGTTAAGTATCTTTTTCTTAATGAAAAGTGATCATGCATCCATCTAACTAATATCAGAAGAAAGGTGGCACTACTATTGTTTACTCTCTCAATCTCCCTTACCAATTCGCGTGTCTCAGCACTAGGAAATAATTTAGTTTATTTAGGTTTGCTTTGCTGGCTAAATGATCATTGTCTTGGTTTTGCTGCCAATATAATGCAGTAAAGTTAGAACTCACTCCGACCAGATTGACAGTGTGACAGACGGGAATTGGAGAAATACCTTCCGTTGGAATCGTAGACGCCTGAATCGCTTCCGTGCTTGCCCTTGTGGATGTTCTTCACGTAAATTGGGAGCTTGAAAGCCGCAGTCTTCTCGTTCTCCTTCAGCCAAACCAGAAACACACGAGTCAGCTTCAGGGAGATAAGGTGATATCCTAGTTTACACCTGAATCGATTCGCGCACTGACACACGTATACACCACTATCGTAGAGCGACATTCAAAAGATATATAATTAACCAAAAGGAAGGTGGTAGCTTTGTACTTTGTTGAGTATTGAGTGTTAAAAAATAATGGAATATAATGCACGTAGCTAGTACGCCATAGACACGGCAGGTAGCTTTTATGCCTGCCTTTTTAATTTCTTTCCCTTTCTTTGAAGAGAAAGGTGCAGTGGCACCTCTTTTTCATCTTTGAAGGTGTTATGGGTGTGGTGCCAATCTGGCATCGATTCAGTATCTTCAAACGTGAGACCGATTCTACGGTATGAATCGTTTAGTAGAAGGTAGGCCAGCCAAAAAGTTTCCTTCTCCAACGGACTACGCAAAGAACAGACCCCAAATAACCTCAAAAAAAAAAAAAAAAAAAAAAAAAAAAAAAAAAGACCCCAAATCCGTCTCCAACGGTTCAGCACCATTCTGATCAGGTGGCACTATTTATGACTCTAAATGCAGCTATTAATATTAGTACTTCGGTCTTCTGAGATTTGAGAATTGGTTACGTTATTTTAGGTAAAAATCATCACTCAGTAATATTGATGTTTTTTCCCCAAATGGACCAGGGGCCGGCCAGGTCGTGTTAAACTGTTAATAAAGGACAGTTTTAAATTTTTCATAAGTTTCGAAAGGAAATGTCGTAGAGACGTAGGCATGTTTTGGTTCTGACACAGAGAAGGGGCAAAAGCTGTCATCATTTTAGCCACAAGCTGAAAATATGCTAGAGAGAAATCCATGCTCTGAATATTCAGAGATTTCGATGTAAAAATTCAAGCGACTGAAGCTCTGATAGATGCACAGAGAGAGAGAGGGGGGTGACGGAGGTACCGGCACGGTCTTGGCTCCAAGTCCACCGTTGACGAAGACGGCAGCGGCAGCAGATAGTGCGACGCCACACCCAATAGCTCGGAACCCTGCAGCACAGTTTGGTGAATGATTGTTGGGTCGCCGGTCCTATTATCCTCACGGCGACGGACAGCGACCTGTACTGTTTTCAAGCGCCGCTGATCCAGATTCCAGAAGAGACACTCTCGTACAATTATACAGTACCACCTACCTTGGTATGTCTCGGAGGGGTAGATGATGCCGTCCTTGTTGCGGTCGAAGAAGGCGGCGTGCCTCTGCAGCGGCGTCAGCTCGCCCTTGTACACGTCCGCCATGGACGACGAGGAGGAGGAGTCGTTGGTCCCTGGTGCCAGCATCACAGAGATGAGCACGGCGGTTACGAGAACGAAACTCGCGCCGCGAAGAACATGCCGAGGCGCCATTGATCTGTACACTTGCATGCTCTCTGGCTCTCTCCCTCTGCTTCTTGTGGAAGGGGGCGGGGGGCGGGGACTTGCTACTTACCGGCGGTGTCTGTTGAAGCAGCTTTGCCGGCCATGGATCGAGGTCCTAAGTCCTTGCAGGTGAGAAAGATCGATGAAGACCGAGAGATGGAGGAGCTGTGGAGAAACAGGAGGTTGGAGGATGCTTGGAGGAAGAGGAAGGGATTTGGAACAGAGAGAGGTGCTCTGGTTGGATTCGAAAGCTGGAGCGGGCGACAGTGGGGAGGGGGAAAGGAATGGAATCCAAGCGGTTTCGATCGGCGGTGGAAACCGACGCTTTATTCGCGAAGATGGACGGATGCGTTGCGTGGGGGAGGCGCGGGCGTTGTTTGCAGGGCGTTATTTGCAGCCGGCCCAGGCCGCGGGCCCTCGCAGCCGTGTAGTAGTGCGCTTGCAGCGTGTCCTGCGCGCGCCTGGGCAAAGCCAAACATCTCAACCTTAGTCCATCCACCTCTCTCTGTCTCTGCCTCGCTCGCCGCGTGCTGCTCCGGCCGATCGAAGCTTCATATTCGCGGTCCAGGTGTCGTCTGTGTGCCGCAGTGCTTGTTGTTTGCTGGTTGCTGGCGCCGCTCACGGTCGTCGGTCGACCGGCCTCGCGGCTGTCACGGCCGACGTCAACGTGTGATCGATCCTCTGCTCTACTGGTATGGATCTCCATCGGTGCGTGACGGCGGGATAGGCAGAGCCGCGGACATGGACCGGCCGGCCGGCGGTTTGTCGTGCGATGGGAGTACGAGGTAGCGGCGGGGCCGCTGGCCGTCCGGCCGTCCGGGGTCGATTGTCAGATAGCGGAGATGAAGATGCGTAGTACACAAGCGCATACGATCCCGTATCCCCGAGAGCTACGACTGCTCTGTCGCGCATCCAGTCAGGTCACTATGCGCGCGTGGACGTGTTGGACTGATGTGGCGAAATTCAGCCTGATGCGGACGAGCCACGCTCACGCGGCGCCGATCGAACAGAATGGTTGTCACTCGTCGACAGAGCGCTCATCAAGACCAATACAACAAGAACAAGCACACTAGCTAGTACTATTGTCTAGTATTCTACTGGATACCCTTATGTAGTGCTCCCTAGTATTGTCTACTAGTCTGCTAGATACTCCTGGTGATCATGAGACGATTGAACAACTAACTTATATAATAATTTTTCTTTTAAGTTCTTTTATAATTTATTTCTCACGGTCCGATCTTTTACCTGTTTTTCATTATATAAGAGAAAGAGGTCGAAAGAAAAACCAAAATAAGGTTATACACATCATCGACAAATTCCGACAGTTCCATGCGCGCTGACAAGATGCTAGCGAGATAGAAATGTTGACAAGCAAGCTAGAGCAAAAGCCTAACTGCTACAACTACAATAAACATAAAGGACTATACCGCAATGCAATTTTGCGACCGGTGTTGGGACTGCTTGGCCTACTCGACGTCCGTCACTAACCAACTGACGCCTAAGCCTCCCAGGGTAGAGCGCCTACATGGCTGCTTCCCGCATCAAAGGGGGTTCTCAATGAAGGCTTGTTGAAATTCTTCGAAGGACGCCTCATCAGGCTTCTTCGTCTTGACCTCAAGCTCGAGCTTTTTCATGAGCACCTTCCTTGTCTGGGCATCTGGCTTCGTTCTATGTACTTACTTTTAGCAGCCAAATGAGCGGTGGCTATGCCATAACGTGTTTGTAGACTACAACATTAATATTGGTCTAGTTGAGAAAAGGTTGTATTAATTTCTTTCTAAAAAATCTCTGTTATTGTATATGTATTTTTTAAGGTTGTTGTTATCGTATAACACTATTTATTTATGTACCCTAAAACTTCTCCGCATGCAAAATACATATATGTGGTTGTCAAGGGTTATACAAATTTCAGGATCAAAAACAGAGTTTTACAAATTTGGCAAATGATTCACTATCTTTACCGACTAAATCAATCTGTGCATGCTTATCGGCTCGCAAAAAAAAGTACATGTTTATCGAGACAAATTCAAAATTTAACTGTATGTATCCTAACAAGATTAAAAATAGATATTGTATTTAGGCTTGTCTAGTACATTCAGTCATTTGTCCTCAAGCATCGTTTGGAGAATAGGCTTTAGTGAAGTTTATTTTTCCTTTTTGAACTTTGAAAGTTCTTTTTTTGCACTCCTCGTCCCCCCCTGTAATTCTTTATTTTTATACAGCAATAAAGAGAAATCAAATTAGGGGGGCGGGTACCCCACTGAGTCCCTCCAAAAAATCACCGCGTTCAAAAAACAGATGAAAAACTCATTTGTATACCTTCTATCTCTAGATTACCACAGATTAATTCTAAACAATGTTGCCCCCCTATGTGACCGTCTCGGGCGGAACGGAACCCCAATGTCGCCCCAAACCTCCTCCTCCTTCCTCTCCAGCCACACCGTTGCTGGAGTGGGGTCGCCGACACCGTGCGTGCTGCCGAGATGGTGGTGGCGAGGCTCCTTCTTGTGGTGGGGGCGAAACAGTGGAGTGGGTGCTTCTTCCTGTCTCCCATTTTCTCTTCTTTCTCCATGACCTAGCTGCGGCGACATCTCTGACATGGTCCGATCCCGAGCTTGGGTGGCTTGATCCGGCGCCCTTTGGGCGGAGGATGGCGTCCTCACAGCTTACCTGGTCGGGGGCCGACTGTGATCAGGATGGCGATCGGGGTTGTCGGCCTGCATGTCTTTGGCCCACCAGGACGACTGCTCTCGATGGCTGACTTAGCCTGGGCTCCCACGCACTTGTGCCTGTCAGGTAGTAGCCAACCATGACCAACCCAACAGCTCCCATGTCTTGTCCATGGTCATCGGCGGATGTCTCGAGCTCAACGCCTTGGATCTTGTGGCGGCAGCCCGTGCTCGTCTTGATCGCGCTTTGCAGCTTGCCAGGGGCGGTGGTATGGTGGCTGGCCACAGGCAAGGGTGGTGGATAGCGATGTTGCACTGCGGCAACGCTGCCTTGTTGCCCTTGGCTCCGGCGTCCTAGGCAACCTTGTGCAAGGCAAAGCCACAGTTGGGAATGACAGGCAGGAACCTCACTTGGCAAGGCAGCATTGAGTCCTATGCAGGAGGTCAGGGGCCAAAAAGTCTTGACCTTTCGGCCCGATGACGGCGACGGCTGCGGATGGATGACGGCGACACCTGCGGATGTTGTTAACTTCCATGGAAGTGTAGTGTCCATGTTAGCCCTCTCCTCTTGCATGGGGCTTTCACTACTAGAATCGACGAGTTTCTCTAGGGTTAATAACTCTAGGGAAATGCTAAAAGACCGTAGGGAAACGGTTTCTCTAGGGTATTTTGTAGGAAAAGGCCCCTAGGGAGAAATTCGACGGGAAAGATGAGGTTTCCCTACGGTTTTTGTGAAAACGGTAGGGAAATGATCTTTCCCTAGGGGTTGTATCCCCTAGGGAAACTTCCTCGAGATGGCTATGTCAGATCCGACGTGGACAACTGGGCCAGGTTCCTTAGGAATCTTTGCCTAGGAATTAGAACTCTAGGAAAAGAATATATCATACAGATTACAGAACAATACACTAATTTATATTTGAATTGAATACAAATTTGTATTTGAATTCAAATCTAAGTTCAATTTCACACATGAACACATAATTAAGCACTCATTTCATCCAATCCATAACCACAAATCTACATATTTAGAGTTATAATATTATCATAATACAACCATGTCGTCCATCCATTTGGTGCCCACTAGTACTTAAAACAAGATGCAACCGGGCAATAACTACAACTCATAGTTTGACAACAATCAAAAGAACATAAATTGATCTCCCTCTGCAGCAAGAGGAGAGTATGTGCCTCCACTTGTAGTCTCATTCACTCCGGCACTTGTCCCACTTCGGCAAGCGATCCTACTTATTGTTTCATCTGGAGTTTCCTCTCCAACAGATGAGCCAAAGGTATCAGCCTATGAGATCAAGCAAGTCTAAGGTTAGAAAAATGTTAAATTAATTGCACACAAGGGCCATGTCAAAATATACACAATAACATGACAAATTGACTTGAGCAGCGCATCGACACGCTAACAAATTTGACTAACAGAAAATTTTATTTTATTTTTCCTTGAGGAAGAACAACATTCAGAGATTCATTTGGCATGACTTTGTGGTTGAGCGGAGCATGTTACTTCAATGACAGACATGAACGTTCAGAGATTGGACTAACAGGTATAAATGAAGAGTGCATATTTCCCCTCAAAAAAAATGAAGAGTGCATATTTATTGGCAACATGCAGTACATATTGTATTTTAACTGGCACTCTTAACTTCAAGTTGTAAGTGTGGCTCTCTAAAATATGCTGCCATTCTACTAAAGCAGTAGAACATTATAACTCTAAATTACAGTGCATACTTAAAAACATGCTGCCATTCTGCTAAAGCAGTAGAATAAAAATTACCTGTTGAAGAAATAGAAGGGTGACATGAAGCCAAATGGAGATCCTATTATAAGCAAAGGGTCCCCTCGTTGTTGCATCACTGAAACATTGATACGTCTTGCATCCTGTTCACTGAAACAATTTGGAATCGTAGTTTAAACAAAACCAATGAGGTCTGCTCCAAAGCACAGTTGTAAACTGAAAGTAAATGCACATGGTGTGTAAAACTTAAACTTGTAAGTCCAATTGGGCATCACTGTTTCCAAACATATAGAACATTCTCACAATCTAAATGGATACAGAAAACAACCACCTTTATCTTGTAACATATCAAATAGCAGCTATTCTTTCATACATCTGTTAGTAACAATATAAACTCACTCCCTGGCTGCTGCTTTTCATGCATCTATTAGTACTACTAATCTGGTTGTAAACCTTAACCTTCTGGTTCGAGGCGTCTCTTTTGAATCTGCTAGTCATGATGGTTGCCGACAAGGTGGAGGCCTATTTGATGATTCGTAGTCTAGTTTTCACAGTGTCCAAAGCTGGCCAAGAAAAGGGTGTTGGCGCAGTGATTGGAGGGCTTGACATCTGTTTGGTGAAGGGCAACGATCCTAGGAGGACCGTGCGTTAGTTGTGTCCACGAAGATGGTGACGAGGCTAGCGTGGGAGGTGGTGGCTAGCGTTGCAGACTGACCTGCGTGGTCTAACGATGGGCGGTCCTGCTCAGTGGCGATCATTCCGAAATGAGGAGGTTTTCTAACTAAGAACTGGAAACCCAGGTATGGAGAACCAGCTCGTAGATCCCGGCGGACAGATGCGGTGCAGTGCTTTTGAGGACACATGGTTTTTACCATAACCATTGTGTGGACCTTTGTGTGATGAGTGATTGTCAACATGCCAACACAAGGCATGTGTGTGTGAGTCTTACTAACCGTGGCACGTGGCTTCGTGTCAAACAATGGTGTCTCTTGGCTCATGTTGTCTGCAGTGTCGAGCTCGGAGACGGTGGTCGACGGTCGGTGAAGATCAAGTAGGGCGTGCTGTGCTGACGGACCGGGTGCGGTGAAGGGCGGACGTGAGGCTTGGATCGAGGGACCTGAGGACCGGGTGGCCAGCCGTGGTGGCTGACAGCTGGGACATCGACGAGCACAAGTGTACACGGCGGGGGACGCGTACGAGCTACGCTACTCGCGGAGGGTTTGGTGGTTTCGCCTCAAAACCATCGGCGGCGGGTTTCCCTGGTTTGCGCCTCAAAACCGGGGGCGGAGGTCCCAGTGTGGACGGACGACACGTGGCGGCATCGGGGAGATTGCTTGGAAGCAAGGCTACCGGTGAGAAGGCGCGGTGGCCGTCGGATCAAGTGAAGTCTGAGTTGGACCCTTATGCCCCTGGCTAAGTGGTGTGGCTCTTCATGTATCCAAGGGCAAAGAAGGAATGTAAAATAGACTTGCCCCCTCCATAAATAAGGGATGAGGGTTCTCCTTCCCCCTCACCTCTGCTATTTCCATTTTTCCTTTAGGTTTTTCCCTTCCTCTAGCTGCTGTGAGAGAGAGGTCTGCAAATCTTTGATTTGTACTCAAACCAGCGTGTATGGCAAGCTGAGCGCCGAGTCTCAGCTGTTTCCTTTGTGAGTAAATCATCTGTGCCTGTGTCTCTGTGATGGATTTTGTGTTCTTCCCGAGTTGACTTTTAGGCCTCTTTGTTCTTAGCATGATTTCTTCGTTTCTAGACCGATTTGAGCAATTCTTCTTGCGTTGGATCGATCTATGACACAAGAGTGATGTTTCCACCAAAGGAATCTTGCTAGTTCCTCTTGAGATCAAAGATCCACGCGATTTGGTTTTCGCTTGCTCAAGAACCACTTTTCTCACCCCTTATTGATTTCTCCTCCTCATTTCGAATTGGCCGATGATCTTTTGAAGATAGGCTCTCCTCTCGCATAAGTAACAACATTTCTAAATTTGATTGCAAGAGGTTTTGATTTGAGAAAGTTTGGGACGAATCTTGGAAGAGGCGATTTTCGGGCGATTCTGTTTCTGGGATCGCGGACAGTCCGGCGTTGTACACGCAGAACCGTCCGGACCTCGGACAGTCCGGACCTTGTGCTTCGGACAGTCCATAGGTCTCAGTCAAGTTGTGTCCAGGAAGTTTTCGATCTGTCTGTTTTTCCCAGTTGTAACCGCGGACAGTCCGGCTTCTTCGCGCGGACAGTCCGGAATCTGAGCCAGTGGCCTTCGTGAGCTTTTCTATTGAAGTGTAGCACGGACAGTCCAGCCATACCAGGCGGACAGTCCGGCGTTATACTCCAGAAGGGTACCGAGCTCTCAGCTTCCTGTTCTCTTCTTGGACTTTGACCCGCGGACAGTCCGGCCCTACGGCGCGGACAGTCCGACGGTGTCCTGCAACTGCAGTACAGAGTTCACACCGCGGACAGTCCGGGTCTTCTGCCGTGCTTCCCTGCTCTGTTCGACGTCGGTACGGGGTTTTAGGCGGACAGTCTGGTCCATACTTGCGGACAGTCCGACCCGGACAGTCCGGACCCCATACTCGGACAGTCCGCCGTTGAACTGACAGTGCAGGTTTCTCCGCTTTGCGATTGCTTGTACTCCGATTGTCTTTCCGCTTCTTCCGCTACTTGAGTAGTGATCCGCTGTGTTCCTAGGGAACATCCACCCTCTCATTAGGGTCGTGATCACTACGATTTGAGCGTCGCATTTTTGGGTTGATTGTTTGAGCCTAGGACGTGAAAGTTTCGAAAGAAATTTTTGAGGCTCCCATTCACCCCCCCTCTGGTTGCCGTTACCGGTCCTTCAGCTTTGATGTTGATGGAGGTTCTCTTTTTTTGAGTTGAGCTTCGCTTTGTAACTATGTAATAAGGAATAGCAATATGTATTTGTCGATGCAAAGGCTGAGATATTAATATATTCTCTTTTTTAAAAAAACACAAAATGATAGAAGAGATGGGTATATTTATAAGAAATCACTTGCTCCATAAATAAAGATGAATCCACTGGCGTACAGAATCAAACTAGGGTATTATTCTACAGATCCCACATGCACACAGCACACCGTGATTTACAAATTCTGCGAGACATTAGCGTGTAACATGCCGATGCTCTTATTATTTCTTCTTAGGAGATTCCTTCTTAGACTTCCTCTCTTGTTCCAACTTTTCAAACAGGCTGCCATCGTAGACGGCCCTGACAGTGTCCTTGTGAAGAAACCCTTTGTCATCTTTGCATAGGGAGTAGAGCACCTTCCACTCCGTGAAACCACCTAGCCTGCAGGAATTTTTCCGAAACATAATCAGCTCAAATGCGGAGCACATACCCCTTCTTGCATGTCATATATATACTGTTCTGGAAGTCTATAGCTCCTGAAGAGTATTTACCATCCTTTGAAGTCATTAGGCTCCCTGTTTGCTTTCAGCAGCTCCTTCAGCTCTTTGCCCGTCAGGGCATCAGGCCTGGTGTTGGCATGCTTCTTGAAGATCTCCTCAAATTTTTCAGGAACGAACCTGGAGGTTGATAGATACAATGATGATTAGCAATTCTTTTAGCTCAACGAGCTATCCAATAAGTTTTTTTAAAAAAATTTGTAACTGTAAGTAGATGATTATAAGATTTTCTTGTTTTCGAGGAGGATTAGGCCAGGCATTTTTTTTAGCTGAACACCTATAAGATTACAGTGAACCAAGGCACATGTGAACGACTCCTCACTCATTCAGTTCTCATGGCAATAGTTTTCTTTTCGTTTGAAACATGAGCTTGATTAACTAATAGAACAACCTCATATTATTGGATGTTTGTAACTCCCCATGCATGTTTGGACTGAAGTTGCTGAGTAGTGCTTTAGACAAAGGGCAAAACGACATAAGAATCACTTCGCTCCCAGCTGCCTATGATCCTTTAATTGTTTAATCCTTAGTTCATCGGAAGTAGTATGCATCCATCTCATCTCACATAGGAGGCACTATCGATTGCTTGGTCCTGTTTATTAATTCAATCACATGTCTATTAAATTCTCTATTGTTGGCTACTTGTTTATTAGTGTTACCTTGTCTTCATTCAGTAAAGTACAATGAGAAGTGAGATTAATTCTGACGAAAAACAGAAACCATGTGCTGCTGAGATTTAATATGTCTGAACTCTGAATTTTTCACCCGTGGAGATGGTGAGAGATGGAAATATGAATTGGATGGGTACCTTCCATTGGCATCGTACACGCCCGAATCACTTCCGTGCTTTCCCTTTTGGATGTTCTTCACGTAGATGGGGAGCTTGAAAGCTGGAGCTTTCTCGTTCTCCTGAAATTGACATGGAACGATCGAGCCGACGTCAGACAGAGCACAATTTCTGCATCTGAATACATTGGCTCTTACAAGTTTATAATATGCATAATAAGACGACTTCCAAATACTATATGTTTCAGGAGAGATAACTGAAAGGTAGTTTTATATGCAGTTGTTGCATTGAGTGTTCATAATGGACATGCACATTTCATGTTCTCATCATGTGTCCAGGAAGCTGGCATATCACATTTTATATGTACCCATGATAGTACAGATCTCACAGAAATCATTATATCACAATTGTTTAAATTAGGATTCCTCATTAACCATGTGGTTATTGTAATATTGTAGTGATATTTTTTAAAACTTTGCCTCAAGAAACTTGAAGCAACCTTAGGAATTCGTATCCTCACTTTTTTAACTTTGACAGTATGTCATTAGTTAGTAATTTCTAAACGATCACTAACCACAATATGTAAGGTTTAAATTTCTTGCTGACATGTAGAAGAAGTCGATTTGGTAAAGTGGAATGACAGGCAGAGGACGATCTTAATATAGTTCTGCATTTATTAACGATACATACTGGTCAAAGGCCAGAGTGAAGATTCAGATTTCAACGAGATCACGGATGATCGATCTACGGAAGACTTAAAGGATGCATTTGAAAATGTTGCTGAGATAGAGTGTTGAGGGAGGAGAGATGACATTCACATACCGGTACGGTCTTGGGTCCAAGGAGGCCGTTGATGAAGACGGAGCTGAAAGCAGACAACGGGACGCCGGCCCCGATCGCGCGGAACCCTGCAGCATGCAGGCCGGCGAGAAACAAAAGTCAGATGGTCATCATCCTCGATCGATCAGGGTTCCATGAGAAGTTTGAAGAAATCATGTCCATTGATCGAGCAAACAGTAGGCACCCACCTTCGTATGTCTCAGAGGGGTAGATGATGCCGTCCTTGTTCCTGTCGAAGAAGGCGACGTGCCTCTGCAGCGGCGTCAGCTCGCCCTTGTACACGTCCGCCATGGACGACGACGACGAGGAGTCGTTGCTCCCTGCAGGTGCAGTCCCAGTAGCAAATTAAAGAAAGGATCGAGAACTGTGGTCAGAGCCTACGCCACAGATCAAGAATATATGCCAAGCCAAGGCACGTTTTGCTATATATATCGCTTTTGCTGCTGCCGTTTTTACCTGGGACTGGGACTGGGAGATAGCAAGACTTACCAGCTGTCGTCGTCTCTGCAGGTTTGGCGGCCATGGAAGCGGCGAGATCGTTGACGACGAGGACGACGGACGAGCGAGAGATGCGCTGCGCTGGGGTGCCAATAAGTGGTGGAGCAGCAGTCAGGACGCGGCAGGAGTGGAAGAACGAATTGATCGAGCGCTTTGTGCTGGTGGTGGCGAAGTGGTGATGGAATGGAGGAGGCAAAAGAGGCTTGGGTGGGGCGCCGCTTTTGGCTGGTGGCCTGGTGTATTTGTATGCTGCGGCAGCCGTGTGTCCGCGGCTCTGCAACCTTGCTAAGCAACCGATCGAACGCGCGATGATATATCCTACTCGCCCTGCTCCGATCCGCTTGCTTAGTATCTTTGCAAATTGCAGGCGTGCAGAATGTGGTAGCTTCTCAGCTCCGTCGCGGGGCCGGCCTGCGCGCAACGACGCACGCAACCACGTTCCCAAGCTAGCTGATGATGATTCCTCGTATTGGCGTGTTCAACTGCATTGCATGATTTGTTTCACTAAAGTGAAACAGGGCAAACCCTCTAGTATAGTACTGAAAAAAATATATTGAGAGCAGGGGCATATTTGGGCCCCGGGCTGCAGCTATGGAAACATGTTAAAAAAATCACTTTTTTAGTCTCTCAACTATCGTGAAAGTCTATTTTTTATTTCTAAACTTTAAATCCGGACAAAACACATCTCTCAATTTTTGAAACCTTGCAAATTTCGTCACCGACCTGGTTATGTGTGGTTTTAAAGGTGATTTTGTCTTTTTATTTTTTATTTATTTTGGCTAATTTTTTTAAAAAATATAGTAAATTAAATAAAAATCATAAAATAAAAAATCAACTCTAAGAGTCAAGATAAGTATATCTAAAAAATGGCATAAAAAGGCTAGGCAGCCCATTAGCCCACCCCGACGCGTGCACAGCTAGAAAAAAGAAAAAAACAAGTTGCATCCCCTAGCCGAGCTGCTCGTTCCCACGCACGACACGTCTGCACAACCGCGACGCCTGACGCCGACAAAGTCGGAACCGCGAGTTCTCTTCTCGACCTCCTGACGGCGCCCCTCGGCTCTTCTCCTCCGGACGACCGGACCTGTGCTGCCCTGCCTGGCTGGTGGCCGCCTCCGCCGTGACGCCGCCCGCAGACCGCGGCCCCGTGTGGAGATCCGGTCAATGGCCCGCCGCTGGCGGCTTGACAAGGTCACCGGCCGGCCGCCCTGGCCCACGGCGCTCCAACCACCAGGGCCCTACAGACAGACGGCCAGCCGGCGCAGCCCCCTACTCTGCGCTGCGGCAGCCGGGCGGCAGGTGAGCAGGATACTTATTTTTCTGCGGAAGCCACGACGACGTTGATCTATTTGAGTTGAGGTTGAGCACTGCCTGTGCACTAGATTTGAGAATTTTTAATGTTTCGAATCTTAATTTCCCTAGTTGCAGGCGTGCAGCATGTGTTGGCTTCCTTCTCAGTTCACCGACGCGTCGCGTGGTGTTTCCTTCCGGCCTCAACCCCCAAGTTTCATCGCGCGGGACCGGCCTGTGCGCAACGACGTACGCAACCACGTTCCAAAGCTGATGATGATGATTCCTGATATAGCGGCGTGTTCGACTGCATGATTTGTTTTCACTGAAATAAATCAGGGCAAACACTCAAGTTGTAAACAAAAGGAAAAGATATCGATCGTGTTTTGGACCGCATTTTCTGTGGCACGCTCTCTGCTGTGGCGACAGAGAGAAGCAAATTAAAGGACCTCGCGGTGGCACGCTCGCTTACCATGGCCATATATGTAAGTAAGAGCATCTCTAAGAGGGCAACGGATCCTATGCAAACTAGGCATCTCGTGCAAACTTGTAAACTAATGATCTGGACCGCAGGATGTTGATCCAAGGGGCGCGGAGAAATTGGGTAATTTTGCACTTAACTGCCCACTCTTAATCACACTTTTACAAATCCCTCGTTCCACCTCTCTCGTGTGCCCCCTTGGATTAACATCCTGCGGTCCAGATCGTTAGTTTATAAGTTTGCTCGGGATGCCTAGTTTGCATAGGATCCGTTGCCCTCCAAGAGACATGCTATTCTTGTTTGATATGCTATATTTAGATTTTTTTTTAGAGAAAAAGTGAACTCCAACAGCTATGCTATCTTGTTTTTTAAAATAGCAAGTTTGTTATTTCTAGAATCTCGTATGGTAAATATAGTTTGCATGTGCCGCTAGCCATCTAGCTTTGCAATAGTGGAAAGGTTGTTAGAGTTTTTTATGTTTTTAGATAGTTTTCTATTTCAGAGTTTGGCTAAATCATATGTTTAGCAATCTATTTTTACCAATTCTCTTGGAGTTGGTCAGAGACGACTACAACAGTGAAAGGGGAAACGCGAGAACGAACTGGAGCGCCGTTGGCAGCCGTGGAGCTAGGTATGGTTCGATCGGCTACCGTATCGCGTCGCCAACCGCCATACCCTATACGGTTCCAAACACGCCCATTTTGACACTTGACGACAGAGATCTGATCTGACAGCCGCGATAATTAAAACAGCAGCAAAAACACACACACAAAACAACATTTTGAGACTTGCATCTTGGCAAAAGACGTAGTTGTAATTGAACCTAGAGTTCGCGTCTGAAAAACAGCATTTCCCTTTAGAGTACTTGACGCTGGACTGATACTGAACTACGGTTACAAAAAGAGGACCAGCGGCTCGTGGGTAGCCGTTACGCGTCCCGGTCGCGAAAGCATCATCACACATGCACCGTCCGCGCACTACCAACTGATTGATTCATCACAGCCTCACACAGTCACACGTTCACACCCCTCTAGCACAGGTCGGTCACCCGCTTGCTGGTGGGGGTTCCGTCGGGTCAGAGCTGAGACAGCCCGTCGGATCAGAGCTGAGACAGCAGAGGACCGCAGCACGCCACCGCGGTGCGCCCGGCACTCACGCACTCTCTACTTGGGACGGAAAAGCGACGGCACGGGCGCGTTGCCGACGCGTGCAATCCACCAGCTACTAGGGACTAGGAAGCAGGAGCGCGACCGCGCGAGGCCGCGGCCGTCCGCCCGAGCGTGCGCGTCACTCACCGTCTCACCCCCCTCCCACGAAGAAGCCACAATACTTTGCCTGCTTTCTTGCAGGAGAAATCGAAGCCGAAAGCAACCGCGGACGAGACTCCGGCTGCCGAGTGGCGACACACGAACTCTAAGATAACGAGACCCTGACCACACTGCACAATGTTTGTCGGAACCACTCAACTAGCTAATCATCGTCTCCTCGCCATCATATGACAGGTGCTCTCATTATTATAAGATCGATGCGACTTAACAGTCGTCGAATACGGGTAAAATCCGCGTCTGAGAATTTGCGTATATATGCGTCTAGACAGAAAGCATCTGCGATAAGGAGTTGTCGAAAACACGTGTATGTGTGATAAATGGTTATCGCAGATGTGGAGTACTTTGCCTATACAACGTCTATAGTGATGAATTGAAAAATGAAAGAAAAATCCCCAATGACAGTGTGTTATATATACAAATGACACATCTCTATATACCAAAATGTTTTGCGAACATGACACATTTTCACTTACATATCTACATATTCAAACCATATAAACAAATTAATGTTACTGACCTCTATCTACACATCTCTACGGATTTGTACAGTAGGGCAGGGACTAACCCTTCACTTATCAAACTAATTTAATATATGAAGCAACCAAATTTATCATTTGATAAATATACAAACTAGGAAATCACAAAGTCTCTTGCAAATAGGGGAGAAAATAACCAGTGATAAAAGACACTAGTCTCAGCCACTGAACTGAGTTAACCACAAGTCCAAAACTCAAGATAGTGTGCCTTAGGAACTACCAACTCAAGATAGCCATTAAGTGAAAGACAAATCCAGAGTCATCATTTGAAATTTCAGAATCCTCTACGTGCATTTAAGCTTGACACATCAAATTATAAGTAATGGGAACATAAGTCGGCTACCTTGATTTTGCAAACGCTGGGTCAAGGCAATCCACATCAACTGACACATACACTCTATACACCTTCCCCAAGTTTCTGCAGGGAAAGAATAAGTTGTGCATGGGCTTTAATCGTCAACAATAAGCACATTTGTGAAATTTAATAAACACAAATGTTATAACTGTTCCTTTTAAATTAAGATTAATGATGACACGTGAACTGAGAATATCAACTGAAGTTGTCAGTTTTATCAACCTGGAGCCGAATAAATGAAGGAAAGAAAACTAATTGGTGTTGTAGCATGATGAAAATTGTGATATCCAGTAAGGCCTTATTTAAACCATGATAACCGGTAGTCCTAATAACAGATTGATGGATATTGGAAGCTAAAGCCAATGACATTTTTTCAGTGTATTAACCATGCACATTATGCTTACTTCATTGATTAATACAGTAAAATGATATTTTACTTGAAAACCCTGAGGTATAACATAATTACTCTCTCCGTATTGGTAAAATAAGTCGTTTAGGACAGCGACACGGTCTCCAAAACGCAACTTTGACCTCTTGTTATTATAAAAATATATATGAAGATGTGATATATGTATACTTTTATGAAAGTATTTTTTAGACAAATCTATTCATATAATTTTCACATTTACAAACTCAACAACTTAAAAGTTATTGATGATTTATATTCCCAATGTTTGACTCAAATCTTGTCCAAAACGACTTCCTTTACCAATATGGAGGGAGTACTTCTAGCAGTCTCCTGACAAATGAAGAGGCATGTAAATAAATGTTTCCTTCAAAACAATCATATGCATCTGGATGTTTATCAAGATGATGAAGAATGTCAAAAGGTCCTCCAAGCTTTTAAGACACGGCTCTAACCACTCGATAAGATCAAGTGAACGCCTCCACCAACGATCCAAGAGGCTCCTACACAACAGTGCGCCACTCTGAATAACTATGTGAAACAGAACAGAAAACCAGAGCTATTGCAATACAAAGTATCAGGTCTGAGCAGCAGCGACCATATCTTGTTAAAAGCTGTGAACTGCTATTGACTTATCCCATTCAGCAATGGGTTGGGACTTGGGGCTGAGAAGTGTGTGTATGAAATGTCTACAACTAACATAAGGAGAAATGCAACATGCAACAGCTGAGGAGCTTCTAGGCTTCTGTAAAAGATCCCAAATGCTCTATGTGCAAAATCATTGTTTCTGTTGCTGCATGTGAACAGTGGATGGGGGCGGTTGGGAGCTCAGTAAAGCAAGTCCATAAAGAAATCCGTTCATATAATGCTTGTTTTGGATCCATAAACAAAGTGAGCGTTACAGAAAGGCATAAAAAGGCAACAAACCAACTAAGCTAACTGATTAAGGAAAGAGCATTTGGGGCCTTTACAAGCTGGTTATCGAGCATTTAGGCCAGGCTCAGCTCCTTATCCAATATAAAATTTGACGTCAAGAATGCGTGACTGCATGATGCCAATTTACACAGAAGCAGCAGCCGTGACCTCTATGAGGTAAAATAATTGCATTGGAGTACAATATTGACACTGACATGGTCGGCTGCGCACAGTTCAGAATTTGTGTATTGAACTTCCAAGGACACATCTGGGGCAGTGGTCCATATAATTTGAGGCCTGTTTGATTCCGACAGGAAAAAAACAGCAACAATGAAAAGTACAGGTCCGAGTATAATTAGACATTATCTAGTGGAAAGAAAGGGTTAGAAGCAATGCCATTGTGAAGTTCCTTGATTAAGTTTGTAGAACCACAGGTTGTAGCAGAGTAGCCCAATTTCTATTTACTTGTGCACAAACCTCTAATGTAAAGATTTTTAATGTCATGGTATAATGCAGACAGTTCTTTCAAAAAAAAAACACACAAAATATATGAAATAAATATGAGCTATACTATATCTTTCTCTAGCTCTGTTAATGAATTTCCTACTGTTCAAATAACAGCTAGCAGGTCAAAGCTCTTCAGTGCACATGATCCTGAATCCAATGCAGGCAAATCCTACAGTAGCTTATATATGCATTGAACCCTACAGGAAGCACAAACAATTCAGACAACTGAAACACAGAACTCAGTTTGATTGGGCACCAAAGTGTTGCATTTTACCTGGAAAACGTCGCTGATATTGATCACAAAAATTACGGCCATAGGTTTTACATCAACCCAAATAGCTCTACCCATCCTCATTAATGTGTTCCAACTGCAGGCTACTCACCATTCTGGTGAGCACAAAAAGCATGTCAAAGTTGGTGTGCAGGAAGATACTTGTCGGTGTTTCGTACCCCGGGGGGTATAACACCAACGAGTGAATTTCTAAGCGTGCTCCCTAATCCGGATGGTGATGCAAGATGGACACAAGCGATTTATCCTGGTTCGGGCAAAGAAGGCCCTACGTCCAGCAGAGGGGGGATGATTCGTGTTATCTTACACCGAAGTGCTTGTACAGGGGTGAATACAAGTGAGTCCTAAGACTTAGGCGTTGTGGGGTGCGTGTGTTAACGTGTCCTACACTAGGCCCGGCGTCCCCTTTTATAGGCCAAGGGGAGGCTCGGGGTTACACAGTGGTTAGGGCTGTCGTGAGTATGACGTTGAGGCATGGGCGTCGCGTCGAGTCGTCGAGACTGTAGATGCTCCCTTTGGTCCGGTTCGAGCCTGTAGACTCACGCTTTGATCCGGTTCGAACCTGTAGCGGCGTGGGTGATGATGGCCAGCTCGTCCTTCCTGACGTGGGCTGGCGTGTTCGAGGTACGGCGCTGGCGTAGACGAGGTATGGGCGATGATGGCCTGCACGGGAACTCCGTCGTATGGCTGTCGAGGCGAGATAGACAGGGCACTGCGCGCCCCATGCTCAAGTCACGTCCGCCATCATTCCTCGAGCGGTTAGAGGCCGCTTCGAGGGGTAGATGGCCCGAGCGACGGGACTGAACAGCGGGTTTAATGGTACGGAAGGTTGACAATCGCGTTCCGAGGGGGTACCGTACGTGGCATAGTGCGCGGCGTGGTGTAATAGTGGTGCCTGCCACGCCCGAATCCCGGGTATGGGCGTCAAAACAGGAGAAGCGACCGGCGTACTTCTCACTGTTTTGTGCACTGTAGCCATGGGGTTAGGCGGAGCAGGCGTACTTCCCACTGTTACCGAGCCTTGTAGCCACGTGGGCGTCTTGGGAGAGTGGTCTCGAGAGGTTTGTTCGAGCGCCCGTTCGCTCGAGGGGTTTCCGTCACCATCTCGAGCGGTCGTTCGCTCGAGGGGTTTCCGCCACCTCCTCGAGCGGTCGGGCAGCCTCGTCTCGAGACGGTCGATACACACATTAGGTCATGGTCCTGACCGTGGACCAGCCTTGTGTGGCTCGAGAAAGTGTACTGAGATGTCTTTTAACTAATTTTGGGGATTAGGGGGGTGCAATACAGGGTTTGCTTGCCTCTAAGCCCCCAGATTTGAGACCCCCTAATCTAGGTACCCGACAGTAGCCCCCGAGCCCTTGCTTGAGTGTGAAATCTAATGTAAGGGATGATTAAGTGGAGTTGAAGTACCTAGACTAGGGTTTCGTCGTGGCTTGTGGTGTAGGAGCTGGTTCCTTTTCCGTGGGGGGCGCGCGAGCGTCCCCCGCGGGGGTTGCCCCCGAGGCCCCAGAGGAATGGGATATTCCTCTGGGGGCTATGAGTGAGTTGTCTCGAGAGGGATTAACCTTAACTGGAGTTGTAGCGCCTCCTAGAGGGGATTCTACTCGAGTCGTTGAGCCCCCGAGTGCTTCTCGACCCTCTTTCGTCGAGGGGTGCTACTGCGTGACTCGAGCCCCCGAGCCTTGTAAGGCTAGGCCGTAGTCTTGCTCTAGCGCTCCCACCTGATCCTTTTGGTTGGATCCATGGGGTAAGAGGGCTGGTATTACCCACGATTGGGCGAGCACCGAGCCTCTCGGCGAGCTGGTAATGGGAAAATCCAAGTGAGAGTTCATTTCTTTTCGAGGGGAGATGACTTCGAGGCTCGGGAGCACTCTCATTGAAGCATGGCACATAGCTTCCAGAGGACCAGCCCCGTTCGATAGGAGCCGGCGGCACGATGCCTCCCGTCGACAGGATCTCTTGGTAGCTTAGCGCCTTGCCTTGGATACGCCTTTGGGGTTTCGAGAGTTCGTTCTCGAGCAAGGCCTTTCGAGGGCTCCCCAAAGATCGCCCCTGACTCAGGTGCTCGAGGGCGACTGTTCGAACCGCTTCGAGGGCCAGTCTCCGCTCCCTCAAGACTTAAATGTGGGACCGGGGTCCCGAGTTATCTTACCGTGTAAGGAACCGTCTGGCCAAGACGTCGCGTCGTTTCAGTGATCGAGGGGAATCTACCCGTTGGGGGTGCGCCTTTTTAGGTGGAAACCGGTGCGGCGTGGTAATGGTGGGCCTGCGGCGGTTCCACTCCGCCTCGCAACGCGCGCCCCTGCTGAGTGGTGTTAGGTGGCAGTTGGCAGAGGCATTAAATGCGGTTACCGTTCTAGGCGAGTCCGCCGGGCTCACGTGGCTGTCGGATCGACGCGTCTGGGCCATTGGATGCATGGGCGCCGTTTGGCCCTGGCGCCTATAAATTTGGGGGAGAGGGTTCCCGACTTCTCTCTTCCGCATTCAGTGCCTTCTCTCATTTTGCCGCCGCCGAATCGCTGTTTCGCCTCCAAACCTAAGCGCCGCCGCCGCCATCGCATCCGCCTGCATTAGTTGGAGAGATCAGGGAGAGGAAAGTGAGGTAGCCCGCGAGCGTCGCCGCAGCCACCGTTCTTTCCCACCTTGCACCGCTGCAACTTGTCAGATTCCGCCGCCGTCATCGTCATGGGGAGGAAGCCAAGCAAGTCCGCCGGCAAGGGGTCCGGTCGAGCCGCCGGAACCAGCAAAGCCGCCGGCAAGGAGGCTGCCAAGGCCCCAGCGCCGCCGGTGATGCTTCCCCCGCTCCCGTGGTCGCGGACGATGATAGGAGAGGGGGGTCTCGAGCGCCTTGTCGAGGAAGGGCTCCTTCTCCCCAACCCACCGGAGGGGCCGCCGGAGTGGATGGTGCCGGAGCGTAACCATAGCGAACCCGACCTGCCGCGGGGCTACGTGGTGAGCTTTCTCAAGTTCCACCGGCGGGGGCTTGGGGCGCGCCCAAGCCACTTCATGCGGGCGCTCCCCCACCACTTTGGGGTCGAGCTCCAGCACTTTTCCCCCAACTCCATCTCCCACGCCGCCGCCTTCGTCGGCGTCTGTGAGGGGTTTCTGGGCATGGCGCCGCAATGGGACTTCTTTATTCACATATTCAAGGCGCAGCTCTTCACCTTGGTGGCGGGCGAGACTCTCGAGAAGGAGAATGCCCGTCGATATGTTCGAGCGGGCTCCTGCATGCTCGCCGTGAAGAGGAGGGAGAACTGGATCCCCGGCACGATGTCGACGAACAACGCCAGGTGGTCCACGGAGTAGTTTTACCTCCGCAACGAGGGAGGCCACTTCCCAGAGTACACCGGGGAGGTTCTGACGAGTGCCGCGCATAATTGGAACTACGGCAAGCCCAAGGCGTATGTTGGCGGTCCTTATTGCATATCTAACTCCACCAACTTAGGTTCATATTCACCAAAAACCACCTAGATAGGAGGTTTATACTAACAAAACTCCATAGTTTTGGTGAACACTTGTTTTGCAGGAGCATTCATGGAAAACATGTATTTTGGGCCAAATGCTAGAGAAAAGAGAATAAATATTTGAATTATAAAATTGGCCTAAAAGCAAGACAAGAAGAAAAGAAGAGAAAGGCCAAACCGACGTACCAACGTGACAAAACACCACATGGGCCAACACTAGGCCCCGAACCAAGCCCACCCGCCAAGGTCGGTGGCCGGAGGCGGTCCACTCTGGCGCGAGCGCGCCAGCAGGCGCGGCGCGGGCGCCCAAGGAACCGACCTTCCCCGGAGGCGGTGCATTCAATGCTCCGGAGGGCGGTGCGGGGGTGTTTTGGTCATTTGGGCGTGCGAAAACCGACCATGTCCACATATAAAAGCCCTTCTCTCTCTTTCATTTCACATATCCAATTTTCATTCTTCATTCTTCATTCCTCCCTCTCCACTTTCACAAGCCTACACTAGAGGAAGAGTAGAGCCATTATACCTCGCTTCTAGCTAGAATAGAAGTAGGAGAGTGAGAGAGGTCCAGAGCGGAGTAACTCTTTTCGAGTACTCCCGGAGGCTAGTCTTCCACGGGGTGGAGTGCCGGATTTGTCGGCTCCCTCCTCACTTGTACCTCGGCGACTTCTTACGCTTGAAGTAAGAGGTTCGTGTTTATCTATTCGTACGCTCCTTCTTGCAAAGTTATCTTTATCGTTGTTTGCTTGCGGGTTCGTCGACCGTCCTTGTGGCGGTAGTTCTAGTAGAGGACTCCTGATAAAGACGGATGTTCCTGGCCAACGCTAGAACTGTAACGTTGGCGTAGACGTGGTGTCTAAGCTAATTAGTTACCTTTGTTTGCCTCGTACTCCACGGTTGAGGTGGTAGGCGGCAGGTGGTGACAGCCCTGTCCGTCCTTTGTAATCCCCCACGTCCGGGTACGGCGTAGAGCTATAGGCCGGCATCACACGGGAGTCCAGTGCGATCCGGTGCCCGAAGCAAGCATTTCAGCGGAGAGTTATCTTTCTCTAAGGATTCGTCTTATAGAAAACCTCACTTTCCCAGTTACCTACTCTCTCCTCTCGGGCAACCTAGCTAAGACCTAAACCCGACCATACCGTTCTTCGTGAAGTTTACGATACCACGTTCATCACCGGGTGAAGTGCTACAACGGTCTTTCCGTGCGCTTGCGGAATTTATCGCTTTCGCTAAGAAATACCAACAAGCATTTCGGCGCCGTTGCCGGGGAATGGTTGTCAAGTTTATCTCGAACCTAGTTGCCCGTGTACCTTGTTCTACCTTTGCTTCTATTTTACATTTCTTTTCATCGACAAAATGGAGCTACCAACCATTGCCAAACTGTCTGCTCCTAAGGGCGAGCTCATTAAAAGGCCACAATCATCGAAGCCAATCACAGCTTCTAGTTACGAGCTCCGCCCCGGCCTCATAGCCATGGTTCAGGACCAAGTCTTTTTAGGCTTGGATTATGAAAATCCATATCATCATCTAAGGGAGTTTGAGCAACTCTGTGAATGCCTAACCATTTGTGGCATGTCACAAGAAACGTTGCGTTGGAAGTTGTTTCCCTTCTCACTCAATGAGAGGGTGAAACAATGGTACAACCAAACCGTAGGAAAGGTAAATGGAGATTGGGAAGAACTTCGCGATAGTTTTTGCGTTGCATTCTTCCCTATATCTCGAATCGCTTCCCTACGGTCTGAGATTATCAACTTCCGACAATTAGAAAACGAAACTACAGGAGCAGCTTGGGACCGATTCTTGACCCCGACTGTGTCGTCCCGACCTATCTATTCCAAGCCATGTGTTGTTACAACACTTTTGGCTAGGATTAGGTAAAGAGTCCGCCACGTTGCTCGATGCATCTCGCCGGTGGATCTTTTATACATAAGACCACAAATGAAGGAGAAGCTCTCCTAAATCGTATTCTAGAGAACACTCCCCCGCTAGAACCCATCCGGTTGAAGCCCGAGCCAGTTGTAGAGGAAGCCTCTTCGGCTATTGCCGAACCCGTGATAGAGACTACCTCTCCTGAACCAGAGGCCATAGAGGAAGTTTCCAGTCAAATGGAACTTCCTGTATTCGAGGACGAACTTTTCGAAGATTTCAGAAATACCTCAAAATACAAATGTCATAGGAGACCACCAATCTCTGTCACTCCTAGCGATCCTCTTGATGAATCATTTCTCAGAGAATCCGTTAAGGAGCTGACCGCTATCATGAGCTCAGAATGCGTGGCGGAAGGAGAGCTCTCACCCGAAGAAATTCAGATTCATGCCCCTTCCTCAACCCTTCGATGCAAAATCCAAGGAGATTGGATGGATGTTCTGTATAATCCCACTGTTGGAACAAACATCATGTCAAAATCCTACGCATTCATGTGTTTAGGAGAAAAACCACGCACTCCAATAGTCAAATCCATTAGAGTAGGACCACGGTCTGCTCTTAACGGACTTGGGATTTTACACAACATAACTCTCCATCATCAAGATGTCGAAATGGCCCTGGACTTTCATGTCTTTGACATCCAGGATTTCGACATTCTAATCGGTCATCCCCTAGAAACACTTATTACAAGTCCATCAAAAACAGGGAATTAGGAGTCAAACTAGGAGAGAGCATTTCTCTATTCAAGTCACGCGAGCTAAAAACTCGGTGGCTGAACTTCCCCTAGTAGACCTATAGAGGTCATGTCGGTAATTCCTTTCGAAACCCCGTAGATGTCTTTAGAGAGCGATGCTCCTCACTTTATAGAAGAGGAAGACGAACCGGGAGAAACCATAGATCTACCCAAAGAGAAGAAACCGACACGACCTCCTATTGAGCTTAAACCCTTGCTCAACGGGGGCTGCGCTATGCTTTCCTACATGGCAATTCGCAAACTCCCGTCATCATAAGCGACAAGCTTAGCGACAAGGAGACGGCCGAACTCATCGTCGTGTTAGAAAAGCATAGAACGGTTTTCGGGTACTCCTTGGATGATCTCAAGGGAATAAGCCCAACCTTATGCACACATCGCATTCCGATTGACCCCTCGAGTACACCAACTCGAGAACCTCGCGAAAGGCTGAATAATGCGATGCGCGAAGTCGTGAAAAAGGAGGTTTTGAAACTTTTTCACGCCGGATCATCTATCCCGTACCACATAGTGACCGGGTTAGCCCCGTCCGGTGGTTCCAAAGAAAGGAGGTATGACGGTAGTCAAAAATGATAAAAATGAGCTTATCCCGCAAAGAACCGTCACGGGGTGGAGAATGTGTATCGATTACCGGAAACTCAACACGGCAACAAAGAAAGATCACTTTCCGCTCCCCTTCATTGATGAAATGTTGGAGCGGTTAGCGAAACATTCTTTCTTCTGTTTCCTAGATGGGTATTCGGGTTATCATCAAATACCTATCCACCCCGATGATCAAAGCAAGACGACATTTACTTGTCCATATGGAACATATGCCTATAGGAGGATGTCGTTTGGGTTGTGTAACGCACCCGCATCCTTCCAACGGTGTATGATGTCTATCTTTTCGACATGATTGAAGAAATCATGGAAGTCTTCATGGACGACTTCTCGCCTATGGAAAAACTTTCAATCATTGTCTTGAAAATTTAGATAGAGTCTTGCAAAGGTGCCGGAAAAGGATTTGGTACTCAATTGGGAAAAGTGCCATTTCATGGTCCGTGAGGGCATTGTCCTAGGCCACCTAGTGTCGGAACGAGGGATAGAGGTAGACAAGGCTAAGATAGAAGTTATCGAGCAACTACCTCCCCCTGTGAACGTAAAGGGAATCCGCAGCTTTCTAGGCCACGCAGGGTTCTATAGGAGATTTATCAAAGACTTTTCTCAAATCTCTAGACCCCTCACAAGCCTACTAGCTAAGGACGCACCTTTCGAATTCACAGATGAGTGCTTACACGCATTCAATACCCTTAAGAATGCACTCATCTCGGCTCCAATCATCCAACCTCCTGATTGGACCCTACCATTTGAGATCATGTGTGATGCTAGTGACTATGCTGTTGGTGCGGTCCTTGGCCAAACCAAAGATAAGAAGCATCATGCGATCACTTACGCTAGCAAGACGCTAACAGGAGCTCAGCTCAATTACGCTACCACAGAGAAGGAGCTCCTAGCAGTCGTTTATGCTATCGATAAGTTCCATTCTTACTTAGTGGGAGCAAAAGTCATAGTCTACACAGACCATGCAGCTTTGAAATATTTGCTCACTAAGAAAGACGCAAAGCCTCGTCTAATTCGCTGGATTCTTCTACTCCAGGAGTTTGATCTAGAAATAAAAGATAAAAAGGGGGTAGAAAATACCGTAGCGGATCATTTGTTGCGTATGCAGGTCACTAACATGCAGGAACTACCTATAAATGACTTCCTACGCGACGACATGCTACTAAAGGTGACAGACAACAACCCTTGGTACGCGAACATCGTCAACTATATGGTTGCCGGATATATACCGCCAGGGGAGAACAGGAAAAAGCTGCAAGTTGAAAGCAGACGTCACCTTTGGGATGACCCATACCTGTATCGGGTATGTTCGGATGGTCTATTGAGGAGATGCGTACCAGCAAAAGAAGGCCTACAAATCATCGAGAAATGTCACTCTGCACCATACGGAGGTCATTATGGAGTATTCCACACACAAGCAAAAATCTGGCAATGCGGATTCTTTTGGCCAACGATGTACGAGGACACCAAAGAATTCATTCGGAGGTGTCGCAAGTGTCAATTCCAAGGAGGCATCACGGCTCGCAACGCAATGCCACTACACTACAACCTTCAAATAGAAATATTTGATGTGTGGGGCATTGACTATATGGGACCATTCCAAAAGTCCCAAGATTGCGAGTACATCCTAGTGGCTGTTGACTACGTATCCAAGTGGGTAGAAGCTATGCCTTGCAGAGCAACTGACGTCAAGCACACCAAGAAAATGTTTCATGAAGTGATCTTTCCTCGCTTTGGAACACCACGCCTGGTGATAAGCGATGGAGGATCCCACTTCATTGACAAAACATTCAGAGCATTCCTGAAAGAACTTGGGGCCAAGCATAACATAGCTACCCCCTATCATCCTCAAACCAGTGGTCAAGCAGAGACCTCCAACAAACAGATCAAGAACATCCTGCAGAAAATAGTCAACGATATGGGGAAAAGCTGGAAGAGTAAGCTTCCTGATGCACTCTGGGCATACAGGACCACTTACAAAACCCCTATCGGCATGTCACCATTCCAGCTCGTGTACGGGAAAAGTTGCCACTTACCCGTAGAGCTCGAACATCGAGCTTATTGGGCTATCAAGAGCTGGAATATGGATCTCAAATTAGCCGCGTAAATCGACAAGCAGAGATTTCTGAACCGGAAGAATGGCGGGAGAAGGCTTATCATAGTGCCAAGCTCTATAAAGAACGAACTAAGAGATGGCACGATCCTCGAATCAAGCTCAAAACCTTCAAACAAGGCGAGAAGGTCTTGCTCTTCAACTCGAAGGTAAAACTATTCGGTGAAGGGAAGTTGCGGAGTAAATGGAAAGGACCGTACACCGTCATCGACACATCGACTCATGGGGCAATTACAATTAAAGATGATGACGGTAACATCTTCAAAGTTAACGGTCAGCGTCTCAAACCTTTCCTTGAGCCTTCCCGCAATTTAAATTTCGGTGAAGAATTAGATCGAATAGATTTAATTATGCCTAGATTTTGAAGTGCTCTCGCTCTTTTGATTAGGCTAGTTAATCTAGTCTTCCTTATCAAAAATATTTTCAAAAATATTTTCTCTATCATAGAAATACTCCAGCATTTATCCTTGGGTTTCCCATCTTTTTATAAGTGCTTGGACATTTCAAATAAATATTTTACAAAATATTATTTGAAAATCCCTTTTTATTCCATTCAAAAATTAGAGTGCACCGTGAGCCTCGAACACCCAATGGTTTGAAACACCACATTTTGGAAACAAATGGACCGTTGGAGGCGACGACGAAACAGGGAACGAGCCGTGCCGCGACGGCGTGCTCGTGCCACTGGCGCGCTCACGCCAGGGAGCGAGCCGTTGCTCCCCAAATTTCGTCCCCTGATCCTCAGCCCTTCTCTGATGCTCACCTTATGAAGTTTGATCCTGCTGCATTCGCGAGAGACAGAGATGTCATCTCCACCTATAAATTGAGCCATCTTCTCCTCTCCTCTCTTCACAAAAGCTCAAGCCATTCATCTCTTTCTCTCTTGCTCATACCCATACACCAGCAAGCTCATCTCCTCTCTAAGCTCCAAGAATGGCCAGCCATGCCCTTGCTCTCTATGAGGCCTCCCGCACACCATACAACCTTGACGGAGCGCCATCGTTCTCGCAAGATGATATAGAGCAAGAGGAGGCCATGTTCATGGCGCCATTAGCCGCAAGGCTACCATGGAGTGAGGGATCCAGCAAGGGCGATAGCATCAAGTCGTCGGCAAGATCAAGGCCGCCGATGACCGGTGCCAAGATCAAGCCGGCGCCACCAAGGAGGCCAACCACCGGCATGCTTCGCCTCAAGGCGAACGTTGGCGGCGCAGGGAAACGTCCCATGACGTCTTCCTCGGACACCACTTCTTACCACACGCCGTCAAGCAGCCCTTCCCTCATTCTTGTAGGGAAGGACAAGCCAAGTGGTGGGCGTGGGAAGGGCGTGATGCCCAATCCCGCTAAAACTCCTAGGACCAAACCCGTAGTAACTTCTTCTAGCGCCTCTAAGCGCAACGCTAAGAAGACCCCTACTTTGGTCAACGATAAGGGTGATGAAACCTCTCCTAGGTTTCCCACTCTAACTTTTCTTAGTAGAAGGGTGGAGGAGCTCTACAAGATCATAGATAAATTAGAAGCGGAGCTTGCGGATAGGGAACTCGCCCATAGAGACTTGGTAGAGAAAGTTAGGAAGTTTCGCCTTGCTTTCTCCACCAAGTTAGAGAGGGTGGCTCGCGCAGCGAACGCCGCCCATGCCCTTAGAGCTCCACACTAGAGCCTTTCGCTCCACCCGAATAACTAGGCGCACGCACTTTATTTTTTAAAATTTCAGCTTGTTGCATTTCCCTTCTCATTTTACTTTGTAATCGTGCGCCTACTTGTAATTTTCAGTTTTATAATTGAATAAATTTATATATTTTCTATCTTGTACACACTTGTTTTTGTCCTATGTGTTGCAAAAAAAATTCAAGAGACAGGTACAAAAACAAGTGTGGGGGAGGGCTACCCCAACCTCTCAAAAGATGCACCAAAAAAAAAATTCGCACCTTAAAAATCATCAGTTTGCGCATCTTCTCACTCTCCACAAGTACTTTTATTCTTCCTAGGAATAATTGGTTTATTAACTAAAAATTGGCTGCTCTACCTTTGTGTTCGCTGATCGATTGCAACTCGCATACTTTTTATTCCTCGCCAAAATTCTATCTTTCTGTGAGCAACTAATTTTTAGTGACCCCTTGAATATCTAAGTTATTGTGGGATGAGAGATAGTTGGATGATATGATACTTGTTTATCTCTTGCAGTAGACTTGGGTTTTTCTTTGCGAAAATTTAAAAACTTATAGCATGATCCTCAAGTGATGATTAAATTCCTACCAGAGCCAAATATTAGTGCTATATTTACAAAACCTTGCCACATAGCTGCTTATCCTTGCACCAAAAGTTGTGTCCCACTCTTTCGGATCATTGCGAGAGAAGTTTCATATCCCCAAGATCGAATATCACACACACCCACCAAATAAAATTGCCGACTTTTACCCTGAAAGTCGCGCACATCACCCTCTCATCCATCCACCATAAAAATGCTGACTCTTACACTGAGAGTTACGCAGTCATCATCACCACAAATAAAAACTCCTTCCACCATACTCATGGTTCTCTCTCTCCCAAATATCTTTTACCTCACAGAAATTTGGGCTTCATTAGAATCATTGTCCCGATCTAAAAAAAAGATGATGATGGAAAGAAAAGAAAGAAAAAGGTCTTCCCATGCTAGTATCGAAAAAAAAAGAGAGAAGAAAAAGAAACAAAAGAAAAGGGGAAAATAATAGAAAAGAAATGTCCTTTTTATAGGGAAGCCCATATTTTCCTTCAAATAAAAAGAGAGAGAAATATGGAAAAAGGGAGTTCCATCCACATCCATATTCCACACACTTGCACAATTCGATCTAAGGCTATGTCCTTCCCTCCATTGATCCACCATTTTGACACAACAAACAAACCGCAAGAAAAGCATGCACCTCATCCATACCTATGAACTCCAGATATCAGCCATTAGAGATAGGATGAGTAGTAAGGCAACAAAGGCTTTCTGGTGAGGATCAAAACACCCACAAAAAAGTGACTCGAGAGCATCACTTGAGGAATTCATCACTATCTTTTCTTACCAAAAATTAAAAAAAAAACCCCAAGTCTTAAAAACAGGGAGACACGAGTTGACTTGAAATCCAGGCTGTTCCATCCCTCAATAAGCTCAAAGATTACTTGGTAGACACTGTGAATGCTCATAGATAACCAGTGAGGCTTGGAATAATCTGTATGCAGATTAATATCTCAGGAAAACAAAACCACCTTAGTGTCTTTTGCTTCACTCGAGGACGAGCAAAGCGCTAAGTGTGGGGGAGCTTGTTGGCGGTCCTTAATGCATATCTAACCCCGCCAACTTAGGTTCATAGTTCACCAAAAACTACCTAGATAGGAGGTTTATACTAACAAAACTCCATAGTTTTGGTGAACACTTGTTTTGCAGGAGCATTCATGGAAAACATGTATTTTGGGCCAAATGCTAGAGAAAAGAGAATAAATATTTGAATTATAAAATTGGCCCAAAAGCAAGACAAGAAGAAAAGAAGAGAAAGGCCAAACCGACGTACCAACGTGACAAAACACCACATGGGCCAACACCGGGCCCGGAACCAAGCCCACCAGCCAAGGTCGGTGGCCGGAGGCGGTCCACTTGCGCGAGCGCGCGGGGCGCGGGCGCGCCAAGGAACCGGCCGCCCGGGCCCACCTTCCTGGAGGCGGTGCATTCAATGCTCCAGAGGGCGGTGCGGGGGTGTTTTGGTCATTTGGGCGTGCGGAAACCGACCATGTCCACATATAAAAGCCCTTCTCTCTTTCATTTCACATATCCAATTTTCATTCTTCATTCCTCCCTCTCCACTTCCACAAGCCTACACTAGAGGAAGAGTAGAGCCATTATACCTAGCTTCTAGCTAGAATAGAAGTAGGAGAGTGAGAGAGGTCAAGAGTGGAGTAACTCTTTTCGAGTACTCCCGGAGGCTAGTCTTCCATGGGGTGGAGTGCCGGATTTGTCGGCTCCCTCCTCACTTGTACCTCGGCGACTTCTTACGCTTGAAGTAAGAGGTTCGTGTTTATCTATTCGTACGCTCCTTCTTGCAAAGTTATCTTTATCGTTGTTTGCTTGCGGGTTCATCGACCGTCCTTGTGGCGGTAGTTCTAGTAGAGGACTCCTGATAAAGACGGATGTTCCTGGCCGACGCTAGAACTGTAACGTTGGCGTAGACGTGGTGTCGAAGCTAATTAGTTACCTTCGTTTGCCTCGTACTCCACGGTTGAGGTGGTAGGCGGCAGGTGGTGACAGCTGTAACATCCCGGGTTTTTGGAGATGCCAAAAATACGAACTTTTAAAAATTTTTCCTGCAATTGTTTGAATCATGTAGTTGCTAGGCCAACTAGGAACAATTCATAAATAAATTGTTGCATTCATGTAGTGTTGCTTGTAGGAGTTTGCCGGAGTTCTTAATTCGAGTTAGTGTTTTGTGTTGGAGTGCACAGATCCATAGCAACTTCCCTTGTCCATTGATGGACTATCTCAAGTCTCTTCTAAACTTCCCCTCTAGTCCTTCTTGTACTTTCCTCTCCACTCTTGCGAGTGTCTCTCGATTTTGAGTCACCAGTTCGCAAGAGGGAAAGGCCCCATTCCCTTGCTACTCTATTTCGAGTCCCCATCTATTGTCCCGTGCAAGTCGTCTTGAGACCCTTCACTTTCCTCTCGACTCACCTCATCCCTTCTATACCTCATGCAAGCTCTATCAAGTCCATCCAAATATCGCGAACTCACGTTGCAACTTCCCTCTACATCTTGTGCTCAATTCCCTTCAAGCAACCCAAGCACCTCTAGTCGTGGAGATGGAGTTCCACTTGCTTCTTCCCAAATTCATAGTTGGATTCATCCCAATGCCCTTTACAACTTTCCTATTCTTCCCTCCTATCCCTTTACTTGAACCTCTCTCAATTCTTTGAGTCAACCGACCCTTTTACGTGATCCCCAACGTTGCCATCCCTTGGCCCTGAACACCAAGTACCCTAGTCCATCTGTAGAGGACCCCCAAGAGTGTATAAGTGCTTGGCAACACACCTATACACACATAGGGACCATGGATGTGAGTAGAATGGAGAAATAGAAATAGAAAAGGATATAGAGGAGGGAGAGTAAATAGAAGAGACAATCTGGCCCAAGTGGACAAACCAGCCCAGCCTGTCCTCTATTGCTTTTCTGGCCCAACCGGCCTCCTCTCAACTTCGGCCCGCGAGAACAGCCAGCCCAGCCCCTCTTCCCGCCGGACCGCGACCACCAGCTGACCACCAGCCCACTCCCTCCATCCTTTTCAGCCGGCCCAGTCTTCTCCTTCACCCGCAGGCCCACGAGCAGCCCAGCTCGGCCTCTCCACCAAGCCGGCTGTTGGCGGTTCTTAGCGTGTGCAGCCAAATCCGCAAGCGCACGGAAATCACCGTTAGAGCACTTCACCCGGTGAGTAATCGGGTATCGTATTTCTTTCACGAAGAACGGCTTGTGAGTTAATTCTAACCAGAGGTTGCCCGGAGATGGAGTAGGATAGCTTAGGTAATGAGGTTTTCTAGGGTAATGGGCCTAGGAGATGGCTAAACTCGTTGCTAAACTTCTTACTTCGGGCACCGGATCGCACCCGGTCCGCCAAGTGATGCCGGCTGTAGCTCTACGCCGTAGCGGACGTGGGGATTACAAGGGACGGATAGGGCTGTCACCACCCGCCGCCTACCACCTCAACCGTGGACTACGAGGCAAACGAAGGTAGGTCCTAGCCTAGACACCACGTCTATGCCGGTTGCTACAACTCTAGCGGTGGCCGGGAGCTCCCGTCTCTATCGGGGTCCTCTTACTAGAGCTTCCGTCACGGGGACGAACGACGAACCCGCAAGAAGATAACAAGCAAGAATAACTTACTCAAAGGTATTACCGAAAGATAAACACGATGTCTTACTTCAAGTAGCAAGACGCCGTAGAGGTACAAGCGGAGGAGGAGCCCACAAGTCCAAAGCACTCCGCCCGTGGAAGACTAGCTTCCCGAGAGCTCTCTTGAAGAGATGCTCTACTCTTGCTCCTCTCTCACTCCTTACTTCTATTCTAGCTAGGCTAGGTAGAGTGGCTCTACTCTCTCTATTGTACACTTGTGGAATGGAGGTATGGTGAAGAGTGAGAACTAAAATGAATAATGAATTGTTGTTGAAGGGGGGAGGCTTGCCCATGCTTATATAGGAGTGGGATGGTCGGTTTCCGCAGGGCAAATGTCGAAAACACCCCCGAACCGACCCATCGAGGCGGCAAACAAACCGACCAACCAAAGCTGGGCCCGGCCGCGCTCGGGACGGGCGCGCGCGCCTCGAGCGCGCGCTCGCGCCGGGCCCCGCCGGCCTTCGGCTTTGGTCGGCCGCCTCTTTGTTGGGCCCCTGGTCGGCCCATGCTGGTTATTCTGGTTGGGCTGGCCTCAAAGTTGGATTCCCCTTCTTTTTCTCTTGTTTTGCTTGGACCAAAATAAAAGGTGTTTTCACCCATGTATTTTTCTTCATGTCTTGGTCCATTTTAGGTGTGAATCAAGTGTGTCCTGCAAAACAAAGGATTTGCACCATACTGTGGAAATAGTTAGAGTAGAGGCCTATTCTAGGTGAATTTTAGTGTTGCCTAGACTAAAGTTGGCGGGGTTAGAAATGAGTTTAAGCACCGCCAACAACTCCCCCACACTTAGCTCTTTGCTCGTCCTCGAGTACAGGATGAAGAACTAGGTGGTTGCATTCTCCCAAGAGTTGACCTGCATACAGATTATTCCAAGCTTTTCCTGTATTTGTAAACATTCATGGTGGCTACCAAGTTATCTTACTGCTATTGAAGGAGGAATAGCTTGAAATCAAGTCAACTCACACTACCCATGCTTTGAGACTCGGGGTTTTTAGAATTTTCGCAAAAGTTAGCCTTAGCTCCTCATGTGATACTCTCAAGTCGCTCTTTTTTTTTCAGGTGGCTAGTCCTATCTAGGTGTTCTTCATCATCCTACCACTACAGGCTGATATGTGGACTTTTGGGTATGGATGATGAACCGGTTTCAATGTCAAGCCAGCTGGATGTCATGAAGAGAAGGCCATATCCCTAGATGATGCAAGTGCAAGTGCAAGTGTAGAAAATATTTTGTGGACTCCTGATCATGCTTTCTCTCTTATTGAAAAGAAGATGCAAGAAGGTATGGACTTGAAGAACAATTTTAAAACTTGCTTTTTTTTTTGCTGCTCTTTTTTTTTTATCTCAAGACCTTGGAGAAAAAGAATTCTTCCTTATTCAAGAACTATGTGTCGGTATAAACGCTCGCCTCCCTACCTTCGCCGTGATCCGGAGGAGGGAGGCGGAGGTTTCCCGACGAAGAGTAAATTTCAAACAAGTGGCAAAATGGGATCATTCATCATGGGTCCCTCTTGGGATCTTGCATTAATTGGGACTAAGAAAAGCTAAGGGTTCCCCCCTCTTACATTTGCCATGCCCTTGGTATTTATAGGCCATACCAAGGGTCAAATGGCTTTTTACAATAGGGTTTTAACTTTGATCACACTTACAAGTGGGCCCTAACAGGGGCAACTTTGTACTTTGCAAAACTAGAAACATCTCTTTTTAGACCTATCCCAAGGCGCCACGTGTCACGCCTGTCGAAGCTCCACGTGTCGTCCTTTGGTGCCGCCGCGCGTCAGGCCTTCAGCGACCCCGTCTTGATCCCGTGGGCGATCGTCCGGAGGTCTTCCGCCGCTGTGACGCCAGGGCGGCCAAGCTACCACCCTCAAAGGTCCTTGAGAACTCCACCCGAAGCGAAGGTCCCGGGAAGCTCCTCGAACCCTCACGTACCTGCGCGATAAGAGAACTAGAGGGCCCGAACACGGAGGTTTGTCGCACCTTGCTGCATCGCTAGGTCAAGCCTAGCGACCTTCGCCGTGTCGGGACGCCCCCGAGCGAAGGTTGTCCATAGCTACCCGGTCGTTTTGCTGTCTTGGCCCATGTCCGGGCCGCGGAGCTAAGTAGGGGGTCCTAGCGGAGGTTGTTCCCCCCAACGGTAGCCCCACGATGGTTCGGCCCGGCCGGCGGGGGTCGGAGCAACGCCCTTAAGAAAAGAGGGGGAATGGTCCGATGGCATGTGGCCTGAGGTCCACCTCCGCAGCGACACCCAACCGTTGCTCGCGGCCCGTTTTAGCTGGGCCCAGTTGCGCTTTATTTTAATCGATAAATGGGCCGGACTGGGCTTCGCCGCCGCGGCGACGATGGGACAGTTAGGGTTTGCGCGGCGCTTTCTCCGTCGTTGGATCACCGGATCCTCGAGATTTGTGCCGGCCTTTGCCGCGGTGAAACTTCCCGGCTTATAAATAGTGAGGGTGGGTGAAAAGGACGCTTTGTTACCTGCTCTCGCGTCTTTGCTTCCACTGCGCGCTTGCTTTCACTCGTTCATACACGGAGGTTGTAAGCCTGTGCGGGGGTGAGAGGCATCAGGAAGTCGGGGGGTCGTGAGCAGGGGCGGAGGTGCTTCAAGTGAGGCGGAGGTGATCCGGGAAAGGCGGAGGTAATTGTTTGATGGCGAAGGGATCTGAGGCGAGGGGGAGTGACGCCATGGGCGCTGTTAGCACCGTCCCTGTCTATGAGATCGGAGCTAGTTCTGTGGCGGCGGGGATCTCGATAGGTTCGCTTGCCGGGGGTTGGTTGGAGAGGTGCCGGCGACCGCTCCCGGAGGTGTGCTCGACACCGCACCACGACAACAATCGGGTGGTGGTGTTTGAAGCCTTCTTTGAAGCGGGGCTGCGGTTTCCGCCTCACCCGTCGGGTCTTTGGGCGCACTGCGGAAGTTCGCATGCAATTCCATCACCCGACGCCCAATAGCTTCCCGAAGCTTTGCGCGTTTGTGTGGGGCTGTCACTCGCAAGGGGTGGAGCCGGCCGTGGAGGGCTTCGCGAAGGTGCACGGCATGCATGTGCGAGAAGAAGACAAAGACGGTGACCACCGGCGACGGGACGGACGGTGACGGAGGAGAGCCGGTTCGGGGTTCTTACGTTCCGTCGGCGGAACAACGCGAAGGTGCCGGTGCAAGCTCGAAGAACAAGTGGGAGGGTTGGTGAGCGAGATGGTTCTATTACCGCTTGGATGATGCGGAGGGGCGCGACTTGGCGGGCGACCTTCGCCCGCTCCCGGACAAGGAGACTCTGAAGGTGACCACCGCTTCCGACCAAGGGTCACGGCTCTGCGAGGACGCGATGTGTGACCTTTCCCGGTGTATGACGCAGCGGGATGTTTTCGCGGAGTATCACTGCGCGAGGGTCGTGCCTCTAAAGGCCGACCATGACTGGACAGGCCTGGTGAAGGAAGGGCCATCATCTTATGCTGCTATGGGGTACGAGTTTTTGAAGGACCTGAACTTGCCGAACCTCCGCGTTGCTTGGGCGGAGGAGCTCTCCTCCGCTTTGAAGAAGATTCGTTGCGTGGTGGAAGCGGAGGTGGTGGAACTCGTCGGGAAATTGGACGCCGAGGAGCAACGGAAGATGAAGGAGGAGATGGAGGGGTCACCGGGTGAACCGGGTTTACGACTTACTTGGTATCCAAGATCGGGCCGAGGCGGAAGCCGCTGCCCCACGAAGGAGAAGCGAAACGGGCCAAGAAGCGGCTGCAATAGAAGCAGCCTCGGAAACCTCCGAGATCTCGGCTAGTGATGATGTCCCCGCTCCGGCCGGCGGAGGTGGTCGTGGGGCGGAAAGATCCGGAAGACGTCGGCGGCGGGCGCGGAGGTGGGTTGACGACGGAACTACTCGTTCGGCGCGACCTTCTCTCTCGCCGTGTCTATGGGGAGCCGGCGAACGTTCTCCCCGTCGCCCGGCGACCTCCCGGCGCGCCAAGAGGTGGGCGGGGACGAGGAGCGGAAGAGGACGCATGCCCTCTTTGGCTTCAGCGGTGTGCCGAAGCCTCGGTCCGGTTCGACCGTCGACGCGAAGAAGCCGACGCGCGCGGGGGCGGCCGGCGGCAGCCGAAACCAGTCCTCGCGGCTCGTCTCCTTCGGACCGGTTAGGCAAGAAGGCGGACGAGGACGTGGACATCACTTCGGCCCACGTTCCCCGAACGGCCGGTCGTTGCGGAGGTCCAAAGAAAAAGTGCGGACGAGAGGGCGGCTGAGGAGACACAAGGAGGAGAAGACCAAGATCTGGCGATGGTGGATGCTGAGGCTTCCCCCGGCGCTCGCAACGAGCCGCTGGAGTACGAGGGAATCCATGTCTGGGTCGACGGGAAGGAAGCCGTACCTCCGCCCCATACCGAGCTGGAAAGAAGGGTTTGGGTGAAGCATCGCCGAGCTCGTTGCCTTACTTCGCCCGGTCGGCGGGGTCACGGACCCCAAAGCGCACCTATACACTAGTGCCGACCTCCGCGACGTCGGGCGATCCGTAGTGAAGGGGAGCGGAGGTTCTTGGTCCCCGCCTTTGGACGCGTCGGTGTGCCCGAGGCGGAGCCGTTGCTTGCGGGCCGAAAGTTGAGAATAACTTGGTTGACATCGAGGCGAAGTTGATTGAAACTATTTTGCTTGCACGGGGCACGCGACGGCATTGCGCGAAGGATGAAGGCGAAGCGCGAAGAGGATTGAGGAGCTCGAAAACGGAACCATCGGCTTGAGCGGCGAGTTCAAGAGCTCCTCGCGGAGCAAGCTTCTCATGAGAGGCGATATGAATGAGCTTCGCAAGGCCAACAAGAAAGCATATGAAGATTGCGATCTTTGCGTGTCGCGGAGCTTGGACTTTGAGCCGAGCTTCGGGATGCCAACCAAGCCTTCGAGGACATGAAGAAACGGGCGGAGGACGCCGAGGGTGTGAAGGAGTGCTTTGAGAAACGCGCTATAGATGCGGAGGAGAGGGAGGCGGACTTGATGCGTGCCCTTGTATCCCACATGGCGGAGGTGAAGGGGATCTTTGATGCGCGGTAGCGCATGCGGCGGGGCTCCCACCGATCCGCACTGCGAACCCAGTGTCGAGGGTTATGCGGAGTGGCTAAAGAACGAGCTGAATTACTTGACGCCCTTTTTTGACCAGCTGGTCGAGGCGGGGATCTTCTGCGGAGGTTCGGCCACTGCCTGCGCCCTTAGGGATGCGGGGAGTAAACACGCTCGCAAAATCATTGGCGCCGACTTCCGCTGGCCCACCGTGGAGGAGGTTCGTGAGGCGAGGAAGGATTCATTGGTTGCCTCCGTGGGCCATGCGGCTTTCGATAAGTTCGCTGTCTGCGGAGGTACCAGACTGGCGTACGAAATTGTCGCTGAAGTTGCTGCGGGGGTGAGGATCGCTGGCTTTTTATTCATGAATAACTGTTCTGATTATAGAGTTGCTTTGGTTTCTAAAAGACTTTTCCCCGGCTTTTGCGAGATGGACGTCTTTGGCCGAGGGGACGCAGGATTTACCACCTCCGGAGGAAGGCAACGTCCACGACGACCACCGGGACATCGTCGACGGAGGTTCGGTGCCGGGACCCGCGAACACGGGCGCGCGGAGATCGAAACCGTCCCCGCGATCAACCCACCTCCGGAGGCTCCGGCGACGAACGGGTTGGTGTTATCCCCGGTGAACGTGGCTTAGAGTCTTGTTGGTTGATCCTGCCTTATTTTGGTGAGACTTGGAGGAAAACATTTTTGAACAATTTGCACTGCGTGCATTCTGGGCGTTTGTAAGATACATTGGGCCATAAGGCTTCTTGGTTTGGTTAGTTAATAGTACCTTCGATTATTTTGTTCTTAAATTCGATCGATGTTTTGGCGTTCTGCCTTGATCTCCCCGCTTGTTTACTACGAGGGTTTTAGTTGCGCGTGTTAGGGCGGAGGTTTGGCGAACACTGATCGTGTGCCTTCGCTGCACAGGTTCCTCTGGATTTTGGGCCTGCCATTTTTAATGTGGTTCCGCCGATCTTGAATCGTCAAGATTTTTTCATGACGGGAGCCACTGGATTAATCGAGGGGCAAAATCCTCATGCGAAATTTGATAGGATTTGGTGGTGGAGAGTAGCAAAGTATGATCGGTCAGTTCAAAAATCGCGCCAACTCCTCCGGACCGCTGGCCATGGGAGACGGTCTGGGGAGTCCGGAAGTAGTAGTGGCTTGCTTATTCCGAAGGAGGAACCGGTGGAAATAGACACGCGTGATCTCCGCCAATGTTTTCGCTCGAGGGTGCTTGAAGGTGACTTACCACTTGTGGTAAAAAGTTGGCGAGCTCTTGGAGCGCCCCGATTTTTATTGACGACAACGGCGATGAGACCGACGTGAATCGGCAACCTCACCCGGAGGTAGTGGTCATTAGCGGCGACGAGGACGACGAGTATGTTGCTGGTCGTGAGGTAATTTTCACGGATGTGGAGGAATTTATTGGTATGGTTGCGGAGGAGCTTGTTGACGACGTATTGGAAGGGGTCGTGCACTCTATAGCTGCGGAGGTGACTCGACCACGATCTCGGCGGAAGCGTGGTCGAGTGTTGCATTATTATGTCGACCCTCAAGGTCGCCTGAGGAGATGACTTGTAAACGAAACATTTGACTTGTTGTTGTTAATGGAAGTTGTGTTTGTTCGCGGGGTTAATGTTTTGCGGAGGTAGTGAAGAGCGCAACGACGCCCAACTTTTCAAAAGCGAGGCTCGCTCACGTTTGCGGAGATAGTAAAGCGCGGCGACGCCCAACTTTTCAAAAGCGAGGCTCGCGTAAATTTGCGGGGTGATAAAAGCGCAGCGACGCCCAACTTTTCAAAAGCGAGGCTCGCTCACGTTTGCGGAGGTAGTAAAGCGCGGCGACGCCCAACTTTTCAAAGCGAGGCTCGCGTAAATTTCGCGGGGGTAGTAAAAAGCGCGCGACGCCCAACTTTTCAAAAGCGAGGCTCGCTCACGTTTGCGGAGGTAGTAAAGCGCGGCGACGCCCAACTTTTCAAAAGCGAGGCTCGCGTAAATTTCGCGGGGTAGTAAAAAGCGCGGCGACGCCCAACTTTTCAAAAGCGAGGCTCGCGTGAATTTGCGGAGGTATCGGGAATTACAGAGACTCATATTTAGTTGATACAGGATCTTTTGCACGAACTGTAAGCGGAGCTTAGCCTACATGTGTTTACATGGCGCCGGTCCGCCTTTGGAACGGTTCGGAAGGCTGAATTGTGTTCTTTGCCACGAAGGCTCTGGTTGATGATGAATCTTGGTTACCGAATTCGAAGGTGAGCGGCTTTGCGTTGTTGGAGCGAAGGTCGAGTTCAGAATTGCACACTAGTTTGCTTACTTTCGCGTGTTCGGGTTTCGGCTCGGGCGCGGCTCTTCCTAGGTTCTCAGCGGTGGTTTGGGCTACAGCAGATGTCAAGTTATGGACTTGCGCGTGACTCGTATAAAGTCTTTGGGTTTTGTTGCGGAGGTGACGGCGGAGGGTGTGTGCAAGTGATGGCTGGTAAAGGCATTGCGCTTCATGCCCCGACCTTCGGAGATTGTGGTCATGGTGGTTGGGTTTTTATGGGCTAAAGGCTAGCCGGAGGGGTGTGCTAAAGTGGGCGTGGTCTGCGTAGTCGAAACCTTCGGCTCAAACACTGGCTTAGGCTCTCCTTCCTGACTCCTCTCATTCCTAAGGGAGTTTGCTAATGGCCGGACATAGTTTGGGAATGCTTTGGTTTGCCTATTGGTCTTGCTTAAATAAGCGTATTTTGGTGGTAATGAAGTACAAGCAAGTGTAATGTTTGGGGTTTGTAAGGTACTAGGGTGGGTGTGGTGGTTGGGGCGAGGTACAGGGCTTTTAATACACGGTCCGGCTTGTACGGCGGGGTTTGACGATTGAAGGCTATATATGGGAGTGCGCTGGCTGCGGGTGAATGTGGGAGATGCTCTGTATTATTGGCTTTGGTTTCTTTTGAGCAACGGGTGCGCTGAAGTGGTGCTCTTTTGGTTTGAACCTAAAACTGGATGCCGGTAGTTTTGAGGAGCTGGGTGTAAGGTTGATCGGTGTCTTGGGGCTCTTTTTGTTTGGTTGTTGGATGTCGTACCTCCGCTCCTCGCCCCCTGCGGGGGTCGAGGTGAAGTTTGCTTTCATCGCAGCCCCTGGCCCGACTGGCGGGGGTCTGCGGAATTTGGTAGCTCCGCTCCTCGCCCCCGCGGGGGCGAGGTGGAGTTTGCTCATCGCAGCCCCTGGCCCGACCGGGCGGGGGTCTGCGGAATTTGGTAGCTCCCGCTCCTCGCCCCGGGGGGTCGAGGTGGAGTTTGCTTTCATCGCAGCCCCGGCCCCGACCGGCGGGGGTCTCGGAATTTGGTAGCTCCGCTCCTCGCCCCGCGGGGGTCGAGGTGGAGTTTGCTTTCATCGCAGCCCCCGGCCCGATTGGCGGGGGTCTCCGGCCCCTGGGCCGAGGTGGAGTTTGCTCCTCGCCCCTCGCGGGGGTCGAGGTGGAGTTTGCTTTCATCGCAGCCCCCGGCCCGACCGGCGGGGGTCTCGCGGAAATTTGGTAGCTCCGCTCCTCGCCCCTGCGGGGGTCGAGGTGGAGTTTGCTTTCATCGCAGCCCCTGGCCCGACTGGCGGGGGTCTGCGGAATTTGGTAGCTCCGCTCCGCCCCTGCGGGGGTCGAGGTGGAGTTTGCTTTCATCGCAGCCCCTGGCCCGATTGGCGGGGGTTTGTGGATGGGCTTGCGTTGGGGTGACCTTCGACCGGGGTCGATTGTCGACCCGAGGCAATCCCTGCATTTATAGCGGCTGCTGATGAGGGCGAGGCATAGCCTAGTCCGTTTCAGCGGTGGTTGATATGCAAAACTCAGGGAAATAAAACTTTGCTATATTATATAATTTTCTTGCCTCATTAAAAAACCTCATGCCTTGGACATAAGGAAAAAGAGTGCAAGGACAGTCTATGCATGCAAAAGGGAAAAGGGGAAAAACGATGCGAAGGTAACGATTACATTGTGAGATGCTATGGGTAGTACTTGCGGAGGTCGTCGACGTTCCATGTGTGCGGTAGCTTGCGACCTTCGGCATCCTGGAGGTGGAACGAGCCTTGTCTTGCGGAGCTTGTGATGATGTAAGGGCCGAGCCACTTGTCTTGGAGCTTTCCTGCCATCTTCGCATTCTGCTTCCTGATCAAAACCATGTCTCCTTGGCGGAGGTCGCGTGGTGAGACCTTCTTGTCTCTCCACCTCCGGGTTTCACTGGTAGTTGCGGAGGTTGTTGATCGCTTTGCACCTTACTTCTTCGAGTAGGTCCTTGTCAAGCGCTTCATCTTGAGTGTTGGTATCGGAGGTAGTTCGTGGTGACCCGTGACGGAGCTCTCCTGGGAGCACGGCTTCTTCTCCATAGAGCAGCTTGAATGGGGTGATGCCGGTGGCTCTGCCGTCGGAGGTGTTGTGAGACCATACGACAGTGATGAGTTCCTCCGCCCATTTGCCCAAAGGGCTTGTCCGTGAGGTTCTTTTTGATTCCTTGCAAGATGATTGCATTGGCCCTTTCGACTAGTCCATTAGACTGCGGATGTCTCGGCGGCGAAATGTATTTTGGTGCCGATTTGGAAACAAAACTCTTTGAAAGCGAAGCTATCAAACCGGGTTCCATTGTTGACTCGTGAGATCCCTTGGGACACCGAAGCGACATATGATCTTTGCCGAAGAACTTTTGTACTGTTGCGGAGGTGATGGTGGCAAGCGCCCGAGCTTCGATCCATTTGGTAAAGTACTCTACCGCCACCACCGCATAGCGGAGCTTTCCGGAGCGGTCGGTAGGGGACCAACCAAATCCATGGCCCAACGCCGCATTGGCCATGTCGGGCGGATCAGAGTGGTCGGAGCCCGGTGCGCTTGAATGGTTGGCGGCCCGCCGACAACCTTCGCGATGCGCACCAGCAAGGAAGCGTCGGACAACGGTGGGCCAGTAGAACCCTTGTCGAATGCCTTTCCAACAAGAGCCCTTGGGCCATTGTGTGAGCCGCATGCCCCGATGAATTTCTTTGAGTATGGCGATACCTTCGCTTGTGGCGACGCATTTTAGCCAAGGAGCCGTGACCGAAGCCTTGTACGGGTTCCGCCCTTCTATTTTATACCCTCGCGCTCTTTGAATCATCCTTTTTCTTCTTCCTTCGATTCGGGTTCGTAGAACCCTTGATATAGGCTATGATAGGGGCCCGCCAATCTTCGCCGGATATGATGTTGACCATTCTCACCGGAGGTGTGTTGCGGCGATTCTGCGGGTGTGGTGCCGCGAAGGTCTCGAAGAAGACATCCGGAGGTAGTGGGGTTGGATCGAGCCGCGGCCTTCGCTATTTCGTCTGCCTCCCCGTTCTCACCGCGGGGATGGACTTTGTGGTGATGCCCAAGAAGAAAGCTTCGCTTTTCGGACGGTGTGAAGGTATTTACGTAGCTCCGGATCCTTTGCCTTGAAAGTTTTCTCGATGTGGCCGGCGATCACCCGAGAGTCGGTCCGGATGATCGCCCGGCGCACGGAGAGGGGCGCGAAGCTTCGCAAGGGCCAAGAGGACGGCTTCATACTCGCGGAGTTGTTGGTGCATTGGAACTCGAGTCTTGCGGCGTATTTGAGATGGACTCCCGAAGGTGAAGTTAGGATTGCTGCGATTCCGGCCCCTTGGGCGCCCCACGCTCCGTCCACATGTACTCGTCCACGGAGGTTCGATGTCTTCTCGCCTTGTTGTGAGGATCGGGGTCCAATCTGCGATGAAATCTGCTAGAGCTTGTGATTTGATAGTGTGTCTCGCAACGAAGGTTAACGTGTAATCGGCGAGTTGTGAAGCCCACTTGGCGATTCCCGCCACCTCGGGTTCCCGAAGATGTTATCCAAAGGGACATGCGAAGGTATTGTGATGGGGTGGGATTGAAAATAGTGCTTGAGCTTCTTTGCAGCCATAACCACCGCATAAGCGATCTTTTCGAGCTCTGAATAATGCTTCTTGGGTCCTTCGAGGACCTCGATACGTAATACACGGGCATCTGTCGCCTTTGGTGTTCCTCGAGGGTTTCTTTGACCAAAACCGCACTGACCGCGTGAGGCGAAGCTGCGACGTATAGCAGTAGCGGTTCCGAAGGTTCCGGGCTCGCGAGGGTTGTTAACTTTAGTAGATACTGTTTGAGACTATCGAAAGCAGTCTGCTGGGCGGGGCCCCACTTGAAAGGTTCGCAGGTTTTGAGTACATCAAAGAAGGGCAACCCCCGCTCTGCAGACCGTGAGATGAATCTGTTGAGCGAAGCTAACCGACCGGTTAGGCGCTGAGCAGATTTCCTTGACGTCGGAGGTGACATGGAAACGATTGCATCTATTTTTGTTGGGTTGGCTTCGATTCCTCCGGGAGACAAGACATCCCGGAGCTTCCCTTTGCCGACTCCGAAGATGCACTTCTCGGGGTTGAGCTTGAGCTTCGCCTTTTGAGCTTGTCGAAGGTTACCGCGATCGGCTATATGGTTGATTCCGAGTTTGCTCGGATCACAATGTCATCAACATAAGCCGAGACTATTGGATCATCTTTGAAGACCTCCGCCGTCATACGGCGAAGGTTGGGCTGCGTTGCGGAGCCCCTCGGCCATTCTTCCGGCGAAAGTGCCATCGGGGTAATGAAGCTTGTCTTTTCTTCGTCGTCCTTGTTCATCCAAATTTGATGGTAGCCGAGAAGCAATCAAGCGAGACAAGAGCTCACAACCCGCAGGCGTCGTCCACAAGGGTGCTTATCCCGGGTAATGGAAAGCGCCTTTTGGGCATGCCTTGTTGAGACTTGTGAAATCAACACACATTCGCCACTTGAGGTTCTTCTTTTGTACCAATACCACGTTAGAGAGCCGGGTTGGATATTTGACCTCGCGAATAACCTCCGCTTTTAGCGGCCGGTCTACCTCCGCTTTGGCGGCTTGTTTCCTTTCTTCCGACATTTTGCGGAGCTTTTGCTTGATCGGAGGATAATCTTTGCGACGTTTAGGTGATGCTCGATAAGTTTCTGTCTACCCCGACGAGGCCTCGGAGGCTCACCATGCGAAGGCATCGCTGTTATCACGGAGGAACTGGATGAGTTGAGCTTCAAATTCGGTATCTAGCAGAGCTGATATGATGACTTTCTTTTCCGGATCGTCTGGGAATAGCCGAATCTTTTTTGTTTCTTCCTCCGCGCGCGAAGGTAACCAAGCTGCGTCTATTTTCGGCTCGCTTCTCGTTGTTCTTTTTGTTCTTCTTCTTGCTTCTTGTCTCTGCTCCTTCTCCCCGCAGGCAATGGACGTTCTTACCGCCCGGAGTGGCCGCTTGCTCCGCTATTCGCCGTGTTTTGGTCTCCGTAGACAGCTACGATACCTCCGGGCGCCGGCATTTTCATGCGAGAGGTAGCGGGATGAATTGCGGCATTGAACTGATTGATGGTGCCCTTCCCAAAGATGGCGTTGTAGTTGTACGGGATATCAACTACGTCGAAGGTGATGTGCTCGTGCGGGCGATGGTTCTCCGTTGCCGAAGGATACCGGTAGAGTGATTTTTCCGATTGCTTTAATCTCGGGCCTCCGAAACCGAATAGCGGATGTCCCGCCGGTTGAAGTTTATTTCGTCGAGTTTCATGCCGTCGAAGGTGGATGTGAATAAGATGTCGGCGGAGCCGCCGTTGTCCACAAGGATTTTGGTCACCGTCCGGCTGCGATGTTTGTTTCTATGACCATCGCATCGGTATGTGGGTATTGCTTGAGCTTGAGGTCTCGAGCCGTTGAAGGTCAAGGGAATGTGCGACCGGTGGTCATTTTTGTGAGGACCTTCGCAGCTACGTGATTGACCCGGCGAAAGTGCTCTCTGCTTGTCTTTTGTTGCCGTAATCCTCCCTGAACCTCCGGAGATTGCCATGATGACTCCGTAGGTAGCTGTAGGATTGTTGATCGCTGTCTGTGCTCCCTGTGCTTCTCCTTCAACTTTAATTGGTTGAGGCGGGGGTAGTGCTGGTAGGGGTGGTGGCGGAGGTAACGCTTGCGCTTGGGTTTGCTGAGCAATTGGCTGAAGTTGCTGATACTGCTGCTGTGCTTGGCGATGGTAGTATTGCTGCTGTTGGTTGTGAGCATACTGACCCTGAGCGAAGGGTGGTTGGTGGTAGTAGATTGGTTGCTGATACGGGGGTTGCTGAGCTCGATGGTTGTGGTTGAATCCCTGGTTGCGGTTGCGGGGGTTTGGTGCTGCTCTACGGGTGTGGTTGACTGTTCCTACCTGCGGAGCTGGTGGGGCTTGGCCGTCTCTGCACTCAAGCCCTTTGATGTACCATACGCACTGCTTGGTGTAGTGGTCGCTGGCTTTTCCACAGAAATGGCAATAATGTAGCTGCGGAGGTTGCTGCCTCTGCTGATCTGAGTTGGCAGGTCTTCTATCAACTTGTGGCGGGGGTTGTCTGGGTTGACGAGGGTGTTGCCGAGCTTGTTGATCGCTACTGCCATCGATGGCGTTGACGTTTCCCATGTCGATGCGGGGGTACTCATTGCGAGGAATCGGATTGCGCTCTTTTTGTTGATGTTGCGGAGGTTGGGACGACTGAGACTTGACACGTTCATTGTTATCTGCTCTGATTTGCTTCTCCATGATATCGTATAACTCGGCGATGGTTCTTGGTTCCCTTCTTGATAGCTTCGCGAGCATGGTCCCTACTGGATGCAACTTGTCACCGCCAAAATCATGACTTCATCCGTGATGCCGGGGTGCGATTCTTGGTATTGAGGAATCTTTTCCACCAATCTTGTAATGGCTCATCGACTCTTTGTTTGCGGTTGAGAAGAGCGGTGGCCTTGGCCGCCGACCGACCGACACCTTTGAAGTTTGTGCGATTCTCTCGCGAAGGTCATCCCAACATCCGATGGATCCCGGCCGGAGGTTGCTTACCGTGTCCGAGCAATATCTCTCGCCACGATCACGAAGGCCTTGGCCATGATGTCCTCGTCACCTCCGTAGTGAGACAGGCGGCTTCATAAGACATTAGAAATTGGCGTGGCTCGAAAGTGCCATCATACCGCGGTAGATGTTGCATGGCGAAGCCACAGGGCCACTCGGTGATCCGAAGGTCGTATGACGGGGGTGATTTGGAGTCGTAGTGCGGGACCCGCAGTGCTGCTCTTGGCTCGGGACACCTCCGCCGGCGGGCCGCCGGGTATAGTATGTTGGCGCGGAGGTCCGGTTCGGCGTGGTGGGTGGGGGTCTTCTTTGTTGCTCGATCGGAGGTTGTGCGGCGGCGCATGCCCCGGAGAGCCGGGTCTCGTGGTTTCTCACCTCCGCGTCTGCCTCGGCTGCTCGATGCTTTGCTCGATGCGGCGGCTCTCGCTCGCTTCCTCTGTTCCGCGCCGGATGATTGCTTGCTCTTGATTCCTTGTTGATTTGTTCCGAGATGCCTTTTGCCGCGAGGATGCTTTCTTGGAGCTGTTCTAGATGCCCGGCCAACTTTTCTTCTTCCGAAGCTTCGGCGTCGGTCGTGAATTCATTGGCGATGCCACCTCCGGAGGTATGGGGGTGCGGCTGGATGATAATGTCCCTGACCACCGACGCTCGTGGCCGACCTCCGGGTGCAACTTGGTCTAGGTTGGGATCAACTACCAGGTTGGCCGACTGCTCGATCGGAGGTTGCTCTGAGAGAGGGTTTGGCGGAACGACACCTCCGCCAGCGAGGGTCGGATCCGCGTTGGTCCCCTGAGCTGAGGAAAGTTCGCTGATGTTTGGAGCCATGGCTTGCCTCTTTTGTTCGAACCCCACGGACGGCGCCAACTGTTGGTATAAACGCTCGCCTCCCTACCTTCGCCGTGATCCGGAGGAGGGAGGCGGAGGTTTCCCAGACAGAAGAGTAAAATTCAAACAAGTGGCAAAATGGGATCATTCATCATGGGTCCCTCTTGGGATCTTGCATTAATTGGGACTAAGAAAAGCTAAGGGTTCCCCCCTCTTACATTTGCCATGCCCTTGGTATTTATAGGCCATACCAAGGGTCAAATGGCTTTTTACAATAGGGTTTTAACTTTGATCACACTTACAAGTGGGCCCTAACAGGGGCAACTTTGTACTTTGCAAAACTAGAAACATCTCTTTTTAGACCTATCCCAAGGCGCCACGTGTCACGCCTGTCGAAGCTCCACGTGTCGTCCTTTGGTGCCGCCGCGCGTCAGGCCTTCAGCGACCCCCCGTCTTGATCCTGTGGGCGATCGTCCGGAGGTCTTCCGCCGCCTGTGACGCCAGGCGGCCAAGCTACCACCCTCAAAGGTCCTTGAGAACTCCACCCGAAGCGAAGGTCCTGGGAAGCTCCTCTGAACCCTCACGTACTGCGCGATAAGAGAACTAGAGGGCCTCGAACACGGAGGTTTGTCGCACCTTGCCGCATCGCTAGGTCAAGCCTAGCGACCTTCGCCGTGTTGGGACGCCCGAGCGAAGGTTGTCCATAGCTACCTGGTCGTTTTGCCTGTCTTGGCCCATGTCCGGGCCGCGGAGCTAAGTAGGGGGGTCCTAGCGGAGGTTGTTCCCCCCAACACCAACACATCGGTTCTGGAAGCGAAACCAAAAAGTGGAATGTCGTATTCTTGGAGAAGTATTCTAGAAGGTCTGGAGGTGGTGAAGCAAGGTATGATCTGGAGAGTTGGAGATGGTGTCGGATTGAATATGTGGTCGGATCCTTGGATTCCAAGGGACACATGCAGAAAACCGATCACTCTTAGAAGGCATACTATTCTCACAGAGGTAGCTGAGCTAATCGACCCTTACACAGGCCAGTGGGATGAACAGTTGGTTCGGGATGTTTTCTGGGATGTCGATGCCGAGTTGATTTTGGCGCTGCCAATTCATCAGGGCAGACACAACTCGGTGGCCTGGCACTTTGACAAACATGGGCGTTTCAGTGTTAAAAGTGCTTATAGAGTGGCGAGGGAGGATTACATCAGAAACCATTCTCAGAGTGGCCAACAGGGAGGAAGCAATACTAAACCCGATAACATGTGGAGAAGTATATGGAGATTCTCATGCCCAAACAAGATTAAACACTTCCTATGGCGTTTTGCACACAATAGCCACCCGCTCAGATGTAACTTGATGCGGCGAGGGATGAAAATTCCGAATAGATGCCCAGTGTGTGACCACGCAGGCGAAGATGGAGGACATCTATTCTTCAAGTGTAAGATGGCAAAGCAGCTGTGGTGCCTGCTGGGGTTGGAAGCAGATAGATTGGCCTTAGCGACCACTCGATCTGCCATTGAGGCAGTGGAATACATTCTGAGAGCTACAGACCAAAGGAAGATGCTTATGATCATCGCCCTCTGGTACATTTGGTCCGAAAGAAATGCAATCAGGGAGGAAGGAAAAAGGAGACCGCCACAGGTCCTGGCTCGGAGCGTGGAGCTGTATGTAAAGGAGATGAAAATGAATGGATGCTCGTTCCCCCCAAATGTGAACCATGCTCAACCGGATACCAGGTGGTCCAAACCACCAGCTGATGTCTTGAAGCTTAACTGTGATGGATCGTTCATACCAGAGAGTAGAGTTGGAAGTTGGGGAGCACTGATTAGGGATCACGATGGTGATGTGGTTATATCGGGTAGAGGAAGAATCAATCATCTTCTGAACCCAATGCAGGCCGAACTGATTGCTTGCTTGCAAGGCGTCCAGATGGCGGTGAGCTGTGGCATTGCTCGGCTAATTGTTGAAACTGATGCACAGGAGGTGGTGAAGGCCATTACGTCTAATGCTTATGATAAGGCAGAGGTTGGCTATCGATAGATGAAATCAAGTCACTTTTAGAGTCGAACTTTATTCAAGTAGAGTGTGTGTTTGCTCGTAGAGTTTGTAACCGGGCTGCTCATGAATTAGCGGCGTTGGGGTTTTCTTGTAATGAGGGTGAAGGGGAATTCTCAATCTCCTTGCCTCAAACTGTGTTCTGAATCGTTGGCGACGAGTTGTCACCGAGTAATGAAATATATACGGTTTCAAAAAAAAAAATCAAGATCAAAACCGCTCAGGATGAAACAAATGGTTTTAAAAGTTATCAGGTTTCAAAAACTAGTTTTTCTAGAATAGAGAGAAAAAAAATCTTTATGTGGTTTGAAAACTAGTTTTTTTTTTTTGAGAATTTGAAAACTGTTTTTGTAGAATAGAGAAAAATCGGACGGGGCTGAACACGAGTCTTTTGTCAGGCCAGCCCAAGAGCATCAGCTGAATATCAAATGGGCTGGTTGTTTAACCGGCCGAGTATCTAGTGGGTCCAACGAAGCTGGGCACTGAGCAGCATGGAACGACATGTTTGGTGGGCTAAGTCTGAATACAAGTCTTAACCGGCCCAACCAATTGCTCAAGGTCCACTCAAAAAAAAAAAAAAAAAAAAAACTAGTTACTCAAGGAGGAGGCAGAAACGAAACAAGAGAGAGAGCTGCAGAACGGAAGTCGGCGGCCGGGCGTCGTGCCACGGCCGCGTAGAATCCGAATCCACGGCCGCGTGGAATCCGAGTGCGGGTGATTTTCATCCGAAAACGCATGCAAGAGCGCTTCTAAAGCGGCCAAGCGGTCGGTGATGCATGCAAACAAAACAAGGTGATCCCAGCAAAGCATAGCATTTCCCTTTGCCTGTACGCGGGCGGCGAAGGCGAACTTGATCGGCGCCGATCCGTGTCCTGATCGATCAGGACGGCAGAACCGCTCTTGCAGCGTCGAGTTGGGCCGCAGGAGCCAAAATACTAGGAGCGGGCGGTTGGTTGGGAAGCAACAAGATGATACCGGCACAACACAACGCGTGGTTTTAGGTTGCATGTGACTACTCGTGTACCGGCGCATCTTGTGATTAACAAGTGGACGTTCCAGTGCTCCACACACCACAAATGCTGCGTCGTTTACCAAAAGGCACACAAAAGAATGCGCATTCTACTACTCGCTCTCGTAAACGCCAGCTACCAAGTTTCCATGGACTACTAGTTCAGTATACGTTTCACATTTCTGCTGGTTCCCAGTCGCGGATAGCCGGATATAGATCGGCACCGTACGTATGCCTGCTCGGTGTAGTTTCCAAGGGCCCGTAGTTCAGAATACGTACTTGACCAGCTGACCAGTACGTGCACGGACGACAAGAAAGTGACTTCACGTCACGTACAAATCCAGAGCAGTATAAATATATACTGACGAGTGACGAATGGTGCTCGTGCACTCATCGGATTATTCGAACTCAGTGCTTGCCGCCCACAGTTTCAGCCATGAGCATCCCGCGAGCCGCGCACCTCCTCGTGCTCTTCTCCATCCTAGCCGCCATCTCCCTGATCTCGTGCACCGCCGCGGCAGCAGCGCTGTCGCCGGTGTACGACACGGACGGCCACGAGGTGACCTTCGACGCGGACTACTACGTCCTCCCGGCGCCGCCCGGCGGGAGCGGCGGCGGGCTCACCCTGGCGCCCAACGGCCCCCGGTGCCCGCTCTTCGTCGCGCAGGAGACCGGCCCGCTCCGCAAGGGCCTGCCCGTGCGCTTCACGCCGCTGCCGCAGCAGCAGGACCAGCAGGGTGGCATTGACGACGACGACCGCACCGTGCGCCTCGCCTCCGACGTCCGCGTCCACTTCGCCGCCGCGACGACGTGCGTGCAGACCACCGAGTGGCACGTCGACTCCGGCGACGCCGACGACGCGCCAGCGCCGGGCGGCCGCCGGCTCGTGCTCACCGGCCCGGTCCGGTCCCCGAGCCCGACCGGGCGGGAGAAGGTGTTCCGCGTCGAGGAGCACGGCCGCGGCCGCGGGTACAAGCTGGAGTGGTGCGGCGGTGCCGACGGCAGCACGTCGTCGTCGTGCCAGGACCTGGGCGTGTTCAGGGACAAGGGGGACCGCCGCTCGTGGCTCGGCACCACCGTTACCGACCGGGCTCATGCCGTCGTGTTCGAGAAGGCAGCGACCACACATGCGTGAATATAATCGTGTGATGCGGTGCTTTGTAGCGTGCGTGTATATGCATGCCGAATAATTATGGATTTGTTCCGTTATTGGCAACGAACTTGTGACTTGTGAGCACTATTTCTATGTGATCAGTCCAGGGCCCAGATAAAATGAAGCAATTACGAGAGTCTGAATTATTCGTCCCAACCTGAAACGGCGCAAATATAAACGTGCATAGTCGCATAGACAATCTGGAGTACTATCTGAAGACCATTTTTGAAATTTAAACGCACCAGATGTCCATTAACTTTCATGAGTGTGTTATCTAGATTCATTAACTCTGAAATTACATTTTTTAAATCTCTAAACCTTTTAAGTAGTTCGCTGATGGTCCATATCACTACAGGAATCCGCGGTTGCCGACGGCGACAAAGCTCTATATACAATCGGCAAAGGGTTTGCCGACGGATTTGCCTTGGGCTGTCGACAAACTGTCGTCAAAAATCCTGTCGGCAAACCGGCTTTTGCCGACAGGGAATCGGCGTGGTCGGCAAAGTCAGCTGTTTGCCGACGAACCCCGGCTGTCGGCAAAGCCACCTCGCCAAAGCGTCGGCAAACAGTTCCTGTCGGCAAAAATGGCCCAGCTTTGCCGACGGCTATGGCCAATCTTTGTCGGCAAAAAGTTCTGAATTTTTTTTTCCCACTACTGTTTCATTGCATTCGAACCACATTTATAGCATATATATATACCACAGATCACATTTATAACAACAATATAGCATATAAACCGCATTTCATCATCGGATTCGATCTCAACATGAATCCACACATCAACATCATCAAATCCATCCATACATGTCCAAAATACACATAACGTCGCGAAACAAGTGCATACATGTCCAACATACATGTCCAACAAGTCCTACAAGTCCAACATAAGGGCGAAAGGGTCTAACATGCATCCTAGTCCAGAAGATGGAGGCAAAGGTACCTAGCTCGTCACCGAGTACCCCCCACAGGTCCTCCTCCTACAAAAAGAGATAAAAAGATTAGTATCCACTCGAAAATTCGGCAGCACCTCCCCTGCACGGGGAGGTTCCAAAATGTAACACCCTGTGTTTTGCATTATTATAAAATTCACTAAAAAATTGAAACTTTTGGAATTTACAACAAATTAAAACTTGACTAATTTATTTTCCTACAATAAAATGTTTTCTAAAACCTTTGCATTAAAGTACACCACCTAGAATTTAGGTTGCATGCACGAGTGCATGTTTGCTTGAAATGTTTGTTTGTTGCCCTAGAATTTATCTTGGCACTAAATAATATTTTCCTTGATATATCTCCACCGAAAATATATATTTCTCCTTGACCTCTCCCTCGAGTCACCAAAACCTCCCACCACTCGAATCTCCCTTGAAATAGAATTCAACAATATAAAATGTCCCTGGTTTATTTTCTGGAATAATAGCAAGCCATCCCATGTATATACGTATACATATATGCATGGCTATATATAAAAATTAGATACGTATAAATATAGCTATATGTATTGATACATACGTATATACATGTGCAAACACATCCAAATATAAATGGACGTGTGTATACCTGGGAAGTAGAAATAGGAAATTCCTAGCTCACCGTGTAGATGGGCCGTAGCCCTTCTCCTTCCCGTACTGGCCACCACGGCCGCAGCCCACCGGGATGGCCAAGGGCGAAGTAGAGAACAACGACGTCGTGATCGGGTGGAGGGCGCCACCACAGACGACCCTCTGTCACATCCCGTCGATGCCAGCTCGCGCCGCTCCACCGGCTGTCACTCGCCCTGCGCCGTTCCATCCCGTAGCCGAGTCACCGCTGCCACTGTGCCCGCTGACCTGCCAGGACAGAGCCATGCATGCCGCCATGCCGGAAAATATCTCGCCTGAGCGTGCCTTACCGTGCACGAGGTCAACTGTTATTGCCGGGATATTTTCTTGCTATCAACTCCCGTACTCCACCGTGTGCCTTCCTCCTACAACACGTGAAGCACACTAGCACAGTACAGAACCCATCGCCATGTCCCATCGAGCTCGCAAAGCGCCAGCTCAATTGCGTGGCGCACCGGGCACACTGCTGCACTGCTATGCATGGATGCCGGCAAAGATCTTCCAGCCCTGAAACTATCTCACCGGAGATATTCTCCAGAGAACCGACGTACTGTGGCCAACCGCCTTACTCTGCCTATAAAAAGCTGCCGAGCTCGCCACCACAAGGACGAACAGAACGAACGGAGACAAGCTCAAGCACGCGAAGTCTTGGGATTGGCCAGAATCGCTGCCGAGCTCTCCCGCTTCGGAGTCACGTACGCCGGGTCGCCGGCCACCATGCCGGAGTGGAGCGACGAAGCCCGGTGCTGAAGCCTCGACCTGCCTCGGAATCGGAACCTCGCCTCGTGAAGCTCAAGACGGGAAGCCGCCTGGTTGAGGCCTGCATAGAGGCAAAGGCCTCTGCCTCAGCCGAACGGTGACCCTGCCGACGAGCATCATCACCGCTGTCGTCGCGCCGCAGACGCCGCGGACCGAGCTGGAGCCATGGCCGGCACCGCCGCCGCCCAGCTATTGGAGACCGAAGCAATTTGCTCCCAGCCGTGAGCGAGGACGACTCTTGAGCTGAGCACCATCAATGCCATAGTTGCCGCTGTGGTCTGCAAGAACGCCGCCGAACACCCCAAAGCACTGCCCCGAGGCATCGCCGTCGGAGCTGCGCTGCCGCACTCGGCCGCCGCCCTCGAACACCGTGCTCGCTCTGCTGGCCATACCGGAGCAGAGGACCAACGCTTTGGCAGTCGCACTCGCCGGAGTCGAGGGCGCCGCTGCCGCCTCGTTCCGTTGCCAAAGCCGGACAACGTACACCGCGGAAGCCAGAGCCACCAGAGACAATGTTGCCGACGTCGAACCGTCGTGCCCGCTCGGCTACCCACCTGACTAGCCCGCACCGGAGCTGAGGACAGAGCCGACGAGACCGCTCTTGCCCGGTTAGCTGGCCGCTGGCCACTGCCCGCGCCACCGCAACCGAGCGCGCTGACGCTGATGTCGTGCTCAACCAGAGCCACTGGAACGCCGCCACCCTTGTCCATAAGTTTCTCGTATCCTGCTCCACAGGCCCGAAGCTGCGCTCGCCGAGGTCACACAACGGAGTTCCGGCTCATCCGACCACTACTGCCGGCCTGTCCGCCATGCATTTATGCTTTTCGTCCCCGTTCACTCTCTCTGTGTTCCGAGTCAGCGTGTGAACGGGTGAGGACCAACCGGCTGTGGCAACCAATGTCGTCATCTTTGGCCACGTCACGTGGGGTTAATGAACGCATGGCACACCATGCAAAGTGGGACCTGGCTATAAGAGCCAATACTGCCATACTCGCTTCTGTGAACTCAAATGGATACGAGAACCATATATTAGAAGTTCCTTGCACAATGCCATGCCAAGCCCACGTCCAAATTGGAGATGCTGCATGTCGGCAACAGTGGTGAGGAGAAAATACGACACGTTCTGCACTCATATGGAAGAAGCACGCAGGAGCCTGATCTTGTTTGCCTAGTTTGTGTCCGTCGACGCTAGACCGTGTAGAAGCCGAGATGTGGAGAACCCGATGGACGCCTGAAGCACCGCTACGCTAGGACAAAGGAGTCAGAAGCACTGGATCCTCGGATGAGCTCATCATCGGATAGAGGCAAGTCCTAATTCCCACTTTTCCCCTACATTACCAATCCTTAATTGCTCTCTGTCTACCACCTTTATATTTTGCTAGCCTCCACCATAAACCCACCATACTCTATCCTACCAACTAACGATCCTAATATATATACTACTTAAAATCCTCATTCATGTTAATATTGTTTTATGTTAAAATATGAGAATTGTTTATGATATATGTGATTGATGTGATATGAGTATCGTGACCTTGAGGATAATAACTACAAAATTTAAGTTAGTAAAACTGGACTAATAAACCCCGACATGGGGTGAGTGGGGGTAATTCATGTGATATGGGTTACTTTGGCGGATAGCTTTGTGTGGGATCCCGTTGGGAGATACTGCCTCGGTCACATAAGGACCACTAACCACCTCCACATATAGCCGTCCCATCCACCTTCTTTCACCCAAAGTTAGGGCTTGCTGAGTACTTTATGTACTCAACCCCTCTATTTTATGTTTTTAGGAGTGAAGTTACAAAAGAGCACACGAGGATGGAGCTATCGAGAAATACGCAAGGATAGGACAACTGGATACTACATGAAGATAGAGCCGTACGACCACACGAAGGAGCTACTCGAAGACGACCACGACAAGGATGCAGAGTTACGCATAAGGCTAGGGTTGTGTCCGCACTCCAAGTTGCCTCGTAGGAATGGAACCACGATATCATAGGACCGTAGTAGAAACTCGATGTATATTGTAAGGCCAATGGCCCAAGCTATGTAAAAGCATATGAACTTTGTAACATGTTTTCCTCTAGATTAATAAAAAGTATGATTTTTGATATCAATCTTGTCTCAATTGTGCGTATCACCTACTGATCCCGGGAGTGATATATGATGCACGATGGACCCTAAAAATTAGGGGCCGACACAAAACCCCAAAAACATGGCACGAAGGCCAACAACGACCACGCACGAAGGCCGATAACCACCACGGCACGAAGGCCGATAAACACAACGGCACGAAGGCCGACAACCATAAACGGCACGAAGGCCGACAAGTAGTTAAGGGAGGCAAACGTACCTAGCTCGTGGCGCCGTCCCCGGGGTCCCATCGCCCCCACCTTGCTCCCACCGAGACCACCCTTTGGCCGTGGTGGTGCCCGAGTCCACCACGACGGCGCGGCCTCGTAGTGCCATAGTCCCGGGCGAGGCCCTGCGCGTCCTGCGCCCCGGCCACGGCAGGAGTAGCCCCGCGACTGTGGAGGAGGAGGCCCCCACGTGTACGGCTACGTGGGGTAGGTCGGGTAGGTCGGGTACTGTCGATTACGAATAACCGGCAGTCCACCACAGGGTATCCCACGGTGGTGAGTTTCGGCAAGGGCACGTTAAGATCTGCGATCTGGACGTTCGAGAAACAAGACAAACCAAGGACAACCAGGTTTACCCAGGTTCAGGCCGCTCGGAAGCGTAATACCCTACGTCCTGCTTCTCGTGTTGTGCTGTATGATCAACTATCGGAGTACAATGAAGCGCTAAGCTCTCTAGATCTAGGATGCCGGAGAATAGCCTCAACGTTCTAGGGGGTCCTTGGCCGCTTTATATAGACGAGCAGCCAAGGGCACACATGAGGTGGTCGGTTACATCAAGCCGTGCCTTAGGAGGACTCTATCGACCTAACCGACTAAGTCTACTTGCGGACAAGCATCCTTGAGCGCGATCCACCTCCCCGGGCGGCTACGGATCACGCCATCGTCTTGTAGTCCGGCCCACCGGGCCTGTCGGTAATGGGCCGGGTCTTGTCTGGTCTGGGCCATCTTGCCGAGCAGCCCTGGAACTGTCCATGGTGGTATACCGGATTTATACCTCCCATAGCTAGTCCCCGAGCACCATGTATCTTGAGGGAAGTTCTCCGTCTTGACCTGTGCCGAGCAGTGCGGATGCAGACCACGTTGAGCGCTGGCAATGATGTGCCGAGCACGTAATACCGACCACGCGTAGTGCCGACCACACGCAGTGCCGACCACGTATAGCCAAGCAGGTTTCGAGCAGTCTGTTTCTGACCACTGTTTTGTCAGGGAGCTGTTGATCTTGTCGAAAGATGCATGGTGCTCAAAAAAAAAAAAAGAAATTTTCTTTTTATTGTCTCGAGACGTGGGCCCACGTTGACTCGTGACGAAATGTCAAGGCAAAGGCGCAACGTAAGCCATCAGAGAAAAATCAACCAGAACTGTCAGAAACAGTAGGCCCTAAGTCACCGCGAGGTGACGTGGGCTCACGTAGTCCCCAAGTTCGATGGAAGATAGTATATGTTCCATTGAACTTTTTAAGAAACAAGTCCAAAAAATAATACCTACGGCCCTCTGCTTAGGAAACAGAGCAGGAAAAAATCCCAAGGACCAAAGATATAGGCGTGTATAAAAAAGGACTTCCAGGGAGCTGACTGGGCAGTTCCCAGAATAAAAAATGAGGCCCACGTGCAGCACCAAGGGAACTGGGCCCGCTTAAAAATTTTCACTGCAATAGTAAAATTTAATCGGCCGCACGTGGAGTGTACAGCCCATGTGACTGCGGCCCACTAGGGTAAAAAATGGGGCGGTCCACATGAGTCGAGGGGGTCCAACCCTAGAAGTCAACCGGACGTCACCCGATTAGTATAAATATCAGGCGCCGTCGGAGGGAGACGGTTCCGCATTCATTTCCACTCGCTGCGTGCGCCTTCTTGAGCTTTCCATCTACAGTGCGCTAGAGAAAACCGCCGCCGCCGCCACCCATTTTGCCGCCAGATCCACCAAGCAGCAACCACCGGCGGGGGCAACCAACGAGATCCGGTGCCTACGCTTGCGCCGGAGCTATTTGCGCCGCATAGATCTAGCAACCGCCACTGCTCATCCCGCTAGGGTTTCGCCACCACCGCATCGACCCGCCGCCGCCGGATAGGATGCCGAGGCGGGCGACCAAGAAGGGCGCGAAGGGGGCGGAGCCAGCGAGGCGCGGGCCGGAGTGGGTCCAATCCACCTCGTCCCGGGAGTCGCTCCAGGCGTTGGCGGACAATGGGTTCCTGCCGGCGCGGGAGATGGGGGTGTGGAGGGAACCGCGCGGCGAGGATGAGCCGACGCCCGCTGTGAGTTCGTCGTCTTCGAGGACTTCTTTCCTCGTGGGTTGGGGCAACCCGTGAACCGGTTTCTCCGGACCTATGCATATGGTGGTCTATCTCCATATGCAACTGACCCCAACTCCATCCCGACCGTGTCCATATTCATCGCGTCCGCGAGATGTTTTTGGGCATCCCCACCACTTCAATATGTTCCGCCACTTCTTCGTGCTTCGGAAGAAGGGGTGGAGACTTGGGGGTCCCAAGTGGTCATGGATGCTACATCCGGCTCCGGATGGGATGGCCGCATCCCCGGGCCGGGGAGCAAATTTCGGATTCGCTCCCAAGAATCGGAACAAGCGCCGGTTCTATATGAGCCGAGGATGTTGCCGTTGGGAGGCGGGTACCATGCGACATCCACCAAATCCCGGAGGCCAATCCCAGGTGGGGGGAAGCGCCGCCTGTTGGAGATGTCCAGGTTGAGGAACTGCTGGCAATGATTGACAACCAGAAGGTGAACGGGGCGCTCGTGGCCGGGATGTGGCTGGTCCGCCGTGTCCAACCGTGCAAGGAGAGGACCAACCCGCTGTGGTTGTACAGTGGTGTGAAGGATCCAGCATGGGAGACGGACAAGAAAGCCGATGAGGCCGCCGTACACCATCTGCTCTCGGTCCTGTTTGAGAAGTATAATGTAAATACTTCTCTGCCGACCACCAAGCAGACACCCTACCGTCTCAGCAACCCACCACCAGAGGTAACGTGACAAAAAGTGTACTTTTTGTGCAATGTGATATTGTTCCTGATCAGTGATGTAATGCTGAGCACTGTAAATGTGCGTAGGGACGAAGCGTCCAATACTTTTCAGCTGTTCCAGTGGAGGATTGGCCCGAGGGCGATGCCATTCGTGGTCAGCGGCGTCCGGAGAGGACTGCCGACCAGGGTGAGGTCGAGGACCTTAGCCCTGAAGATGATGATGATGATATTGTGGTGGGATCGACCACCAGGGGGCAACGGCGCGCGGTGAGGAAGCGCCCAGCGGCCGTGGAGACCCCCAAGGAGAAGAAGAAGCCGGCCAACCTTGGCACCGGGGTAAATTAAACCTCGGCAAGGAGGCCGGTGCCGAGGCGGCAAAGAGAGGCCGGCCCCGATACCGGTGTCGTCGGACTCCGACGACACCATCACTTTAGCGAGCACCGGCGCAAGCGCCGGGCGTGCGCGGCGACGGAGTCGGCGGCTCCAAGTCGCCCCCAACCGGTGTCGTGGCGGTCACCGAGGGACGCCGGGCCGACCGCTCCCGCCAAAGCCGAGGCCTCGCCGCCGCCCATCAATGCCGGCATCGGGGCGGCTACCGAGCGTAGCGCCGAGCAGCCCCCCGGGTGGACGAGAGGTCCCACCCAGTCGGTCCCCGACCCGGAGCAGGGTCTGGAGGCAAGGGAAGACCGCAACGAAGGTCGAGCCCGACGTCGCGTCGCCGAGCAGGGTCGTCCCCACGCTGGCGCCGGACCACGACACCGACCCTGGCGCGCCACTGTCGATTACGGATAACCGGCAGTCCACCACAGGGTATCCCACGGTGGTGAGTTTTGGCAAGGGCACGTTAAGATCTGCAATCTGGACGTTCGAGAAACAAGACAAACCAAGGACAACCAGGTTTACCCAGGTTCAGGCCGCTTGGAAGCGTAATACCCTACGTCCTGCTTCTCGTGTTGTGCTGTATGATCAAGTATCGGAGTACAATGAAGCGCTAAGCTCTCTAGATCTAGGATGCCAGAGAATAGCCTACGTTCTAGGGGGGTCCTTGGCCACTTTATATAGCCGAGCAGCCAAGGGCACACGTGAGGTGGTCGGTTACATCAAGTCGTGCCCTAGGAAGACTCTATCTGACCTAACCGACTAAGTCTACTTGCGGGACAAGCATCCTTGTGCGCGATCCACCTCCCGGTCTGGGATCACGCCATCATCTTGTAGTCCGGCCCACCAGTCTGGTCGGTAATGGGCCGGGTCTTGTCTGGTCTGGGCCATGTAACAGAACCGACCAACTAACATAATTACTGTTCACTAATCAAGCCACGTTGGCAGCTTAAGTAGTAAACGGCAATTACACTAGCCTGGTAGTCTGGAAACCTCGAAGGATTTCATCAATGTCACATACATCTCGGATCGTTTTCCAACATATGCTATCACAGATCATTACAATAGATTCACAAATTATTACATAAAGTGCTCGAATTAAAGTTATTACAACCAGTTTTCAAATTCAAAGTGCGGAAGCAAATTCAAACTCGCCTTTCTCAAACACACCCATAAAGTTTTTTCTCCAAATAGTGCCGATTTCCATCGAAATCCACTACTGACAAAAAGATACGAAGGAAGGAATGATCGTGCCCACGATCTACTCATCTCCAACTATACCGGATGGAAGCATGTCGGGCAATAGCCGTAGAACATCTCACCATCTCGCAACAACATTGGGAATTGCACCCGAGTACTTGATACTCAACAAGACTTACCCGACAAAAGGGAAAATAAGGAAAAGACTCTTTGGTGGATGCCAGGCTTTATGTGGGGTAGCTGACATTTACTTTGCCAAAAGGATGAGCTTATTAATCATCATATAGTGATAAAAGGACTCTCTAGCTTATCCAGTTAGGTTGGGCCTACCAGCTAAGTTAGCACCTGTACTACTTTATCATTTTAGGTAGAAGCAATCAATAATAATCATGTAACGCATTGATTGAGTAATCATTAACCAGCATGTATGGAACATAACCACCTCGTACAAACAATTTTTGTTTGCGATCGCGCCGCTGTCTCTCTCAAGTGTTCACTGTCCAGAAACGATGGCGATTATAATCGATTACTACTCGGAGTGGGGTATTCCTCACACAAACCAGGCATGCTCCTCGAAAGCAGCCTTAGTCACCATGATCTACTCGGGAAGGACGCGGGATCAACGGCTCATCACCATGACCAAGGAAGCTCCGGCAGCCAACAGGTAAGCGTGCCCATCAAATGACAACGCCCCATCTTAAGGACTCACTCTCCGGCACCTTGTTTACCCCACCCCCATCGCCGGCATGGATACCGGCCATTGAAACCCGGCCCAAATAGATTCTTGGCTTCGCGGTTGGGCACCCGGCCCTTCCAAATATCGGAGGCGGCATTCAACATGATCGAGGACGTACGAAGCCATATTTCTTTAAGAGGTGATTTAGCATGGCCACATGGTTATGTTCACTGCCATCCTACACCAATCTCAATCCAAGGGATAGTAACCACCTATCCGCGCAGATGATGGTCGATCACCTGTCTTCTACCGATTAAGTAGCAGGCCTAAGCTCTACGTAGCCCTACACCTACCATATGATAGCTTTTGTGGTAAGTAGTCCTAATGCAACTATGTTTCCGGGCAACTCCTATAACGTAAATGCATCATAGATAGTAAAAAGGACTCAATAAATATTTGCAAACCATAGGAGAATATCCTCTGGAACTGCCTGGTTGTAGGCCTCCTGCGATCCTGTATGATGCGATGCAAGTATATAAATAGCGTGCAAATGAAGTGAAGTTGTATAGCAATGATGTTATGATGTGTATGCTTAACAACAGAATGGAAATACCACAATAATTTACTCATAATCACATCTTACTCTAGCCATCATCACCTAACATCCCCACTTGCAACCCCGTCGGAAAAACGACGCAAGGCATTAAGCTTCTACAGCAAGTACTATCTCTGCTGCTCCTAAAATTCCACAAAAAATACAGCAGCACCATCATATCTAGACTAAGCTACCACAGAAATTTCACCTCAAAACTCCAAGTATTTTGGCCTGTACAAAATTCACAAGCCAGCTGCCATACTAGGTCCTGAAAATACTTTGTATTACCAAAGTCGTCCCACATCAGCACCAATTGTATGTGGACCTTCCAAACAGCATATAAACATGCCTCAAAAAGTTTCATGGCCATGGCATCAACCCATAATTTTCTATAAATTAAACTAGCAAATTGCCAACCAATGCACTTGTACTACAACTCTCAAAATTTCCACTGCACAAGTCCATCTTATACATCACAGAAGCAAAGCATAGCCTAACTAAGCCAGCAAAACAAACCTCACATTTTTCTGAGCCTGGGAATTACTTATGAATTTTATAAGATAAATGCATTTCCCAAAATTAAATAAAACAGTACATAAAAGTATTCCAAAATTGGCATCTCATAATTTTATAGCATAGTTCATCTCATAAGAAAAATAACCCAACTTGATTCATCTCATTTGGCCAAATAATGAGGGAGATATGAATTTCCCAAGATTAAAACTAAATCTGAAAATCTATCTCTTTTTCAGAAATCAGATCCTAAATGCTAGGTGTACCCCGAGGTGCACACAGACCTGATCTGCTGCGCTAGGTGCACCCAGCCTTGTGCACCCAGCCAAAGCCCACGGGCTAGACCCGCTGACAGTCGGGCCCCACCTGTCATGTGCCTCGCAGCGGCGGACGACGGTGGCGCGCGACGTCCCTCGCCGGCGGCGGTTCCCCGGCCCATCTGAGGACCTCGCCAGGTGCGGCTTATTATTGCGCACCCGTAGCACCTCTCGGGGTTGGCCCTAGTGGCCCTAATCGACTACGATGGCATGCATGGCGGCTCGATGGCGGCGGCCGTCGGCGGGAAGGCCGTCGAGGCCTCGGCGGAGCCCAAGGTCATGCCTACGGGCCTCGCCTCGACTTCGCAAGTGAGCCGGGTCCAAGTAACGAAGAAGATGGCGGCGCTAGCGATGGCTATGCCCCGGCGGCGTTGAGCTCGCCGGCGCGGCGCACGGGCTGCGCTACGCGGCTTCACGCTCCACCCCGAGCTCGTCCTAAACGTTACGCGCTAGTGCGGCTCGAAGGCGCGCAAGAACTCGCGGAAGAAAGAAGAGGAGAGAGGACGGCACGAGCTCGCCGGCGCAAATGGCGCGGCGGCCGGACTCGAGGAGGAGAGGCCAATGTAGGCCGGACCTCACCAAAACAGACGAATGAAGGGCGGCGGATGACGAAGTCGAAGGTGGCGAGTCCGATGCTGCCCTTTTCGTCGAGTTTGGCCGGTGGAGTGGCGAGCTAGGCGGCGGCGGAGGTGGCGGCCATGGCGGGGAGGCAGAACGGAGTGAGAGGAGGAGGATGAGGTGGTCGGCGCATTAATGGGGACGGGACGGGGCTCTGTCCGCTTTCCCGTTCGGGCAGGCCACGCGGGCGTGGCGCGTGGCAGCGGGTGGCGGCCACGGTCGCTGACGAGCGGGCCCCGTGGGGCGCGTGGCGTACGAGCGCGTGTCGACGACGCGGGCGGCTCGGTGTGGCCCGGTGTGTGGCCAGCCGCAGAAGATCCGGGCGGCAAAACACGAAACACCGGATCCGACCAATGGAAAAGTGCCACGTCGCCTAAATCTAAAATTGAATTTCAAACTGCTATAACTCTCGAACGATTCCGAATTAGACAAAACTTTCAACATGAAAGTTTCTCCAAATTAGAAGATGAATATTTCATTCAACTACCACTCTAGCTAATTCGGCCTAGATTAAAAGATTTAAAATTAGTTTTGAAAATAGGCTATAAATAATACTTTTACAATTCCCCTAAGGCTGTTTTTAGCTATTTTGAAGCCCTTAAACCCATTTTCACAATTTGGTCAAAACACAAAGTTTTCATGAAATATTTTTCTGCACATTTCTCCCCAAAATACTAAATTCAAACAAGCAACCTATCAAGCACTTCTAGTCACACTTAGCTAGCACAAGAATTCATTCTAATTAAATCATGCAAATCATGCATATGCAAATGATGACATGCTTAGAGATAATTAATTAGTGCTTAACACTAGAGGTGTTACCGCTCTACCCCCCTTAAAGAAATCTCACCCCGAGATTTGCGTGTACTAACCAGTCTTGGTGAAATTGCGGGTAAGCTTCCTTCAAATAGTCTTCGGTCTCCCAAGTCGCATCGTCGTCATCATGATGACTCCAACACACCTTGTACGTGGTCACCGAACTGGTTCATGTCACTCGCTCCTTCACATCCAATACTTTGACAGGTTCTTCTTCATATGTCAGGTCTGACTGAAGCTGAATATCTGCGACCTTGACTTGCTCCTTGGTTACCTCGATGCACTTCTTGAGTTGTGATACATGGAATACTGGAAAAACTGCACCGAGATTCTGGGGCAATTCTAACAAGTATGCCACGTCACCCTTCCTCTCAAGAATCTTAAATGGACCAACATATCGAGGTGCAAGCTTCTGCTTAGCTCTGAACCTTTTTACCTTCTTCATGGGAGAAACCTTTAAGTATACATGATCACCTTCCTCAAAGAACAACGGCCTCCGCCGTTTGTCCGTATAGCTCTTTCCTCGCCGAGACCGGGCTGCTAACATGTGCTTCTTGATGATTTGAACCTTCTCGGCGGCATCCCGCACGATATCTACACCATAATATCTCTTATCTCCCGTTTCTATCCAATTCGACGGCGTTCTACAACTTCTACCATATAATGCCTCGAAGGCGACATCTTAATACTCTCCTGATACCCATTATTATACGCAAACTCGGCTAATGGTAACCATTTTTCCCAAGAACCCTTAAATGAAAGCAAACATGCTCTCAACAGGTCCTCTAGTACTTGGTTAACCCTCTCGACTTGACCAGAAGTCTGCGGATGATAAGCTGAACTGTGCACTAACTCAGTCCCCAATTCCTTTTGCATTTGAGCCCGGAAATGTGCCATGAACTGAGGTCCCCTATCAGATTCGATCTTCTTAGGTATACCATGCAATCTCATAATCTCCTTGATGTACAGGTCAGCATACTGCGGTGGCCGAAAAGTTGTATGAACTGGAATGAAGTGCTCCAACTTGGTGAGTCGGTCCACAATCACCCAGATCGAATCATTGCCCTTCGCCGAAGTAGGCAAACCCGTAATGAAATCCGTACTGATCTCTTCCCACTTCCACTCTGGCACTGACAATGGATGTAATAAACCTCCTGACTTCAGGTGAACTGCCTTGACTCGCAACAAGTGTCACACTTTGCAACATACTCGGCCACTTCCTTCTTCATATGTGGCCACCGTAATCTCATCTTCAAGTCATGAAACATCTTGCTACCGCCGGGATGTATGGTTACTCTAGACAAATGAGCCTCATCCATAATCAACTTCCTAAGTCCGGAATCTCGAGGTACTACCAATGGATTATCAAACCACAAGGTACCATGGTCATCTACCGAGAGTCGCTGTGATGGTTGAGTTTCTAGCTTCACCTTGAATTTGGCTACCATACTATCAGTTTTTAAATCGCCTTCGATGATTCGCTCTCAAGTTCACAATTCAATTGGATGTTCCTTGCTATCACCGGATGCAAAAAGTCAAAGTTCTCGGGCAATGGGTTTGGATAGCTTCACACCGCGGCTTTCTACTCAATGCATCGCAACTGATTTGCCTTACCGGGATGGTAATGCAAACATAGGTCGTAATCCTTAATCAACTCTAGCCAACGTCGCTGCCTCATGTTCAACTCATTCTGGGTGAAAATATATTTCAAGCTCTTATGATCCGTATAAATGTTACAGGGATTACCGAGAAGGTAATGCCTCCATATCTTCAAAGCATGTACTACGGCTACCAACTCTAGATCATGGGTAGGATAATTCTGCTCGTGCTTCTTCAACTGCCTTGATGCATAAGCTATAACTTTACCTTCTTGCATTAACACACAGCCCAATCTGATGCCCGAAGCATCACAATACACATCAAACGGCTTCTCAATATCAGGTTGTGCAAGAACAGGTGCAGTGGTCAACATTTCCCGCAAGGTGCGGAAAGCTGCTTCGCACTGCTCTGTCCACTCGAACTTCGCATCCTTATGCAACAGGTTGGTCAACGGCTTGGCTATCTTCGAGAATGCTGGAATAAACCGACGATAATATCTGGCTAACCCCAAGAATCCCCGATCTTTGTGCACTGTCTTCGGTGTCTTCCAATTCAGCACCTTATCAATGTTAGCAGGATCCACGGTTATACCCTCATCCGTCAGGATATGTCCTAGAAACTGCACTTTTCTAGTCCAAAACTCACACTTGCTGAACTTGGCGTACAACTTCTTCTCTCTAAGCCTTTCCAAAACAATCCTTAGATGTTTGGCATGATCTTCTTCATTCTCGAAATACACCAAAATGTCATCAATGAATACCACAACAAACTGATCCAATTCAGGCATAAAGACCGAATTCATCAGATACATGAAGTATGCGGAGCATTCATCACCCAAAAGACATGACTAAATACTCAAACAACCCGTATCTAGTGGTAAATGCGGTCTTTGGTATATCTTCCTGTCGATCTTGATTTGATGATACCCAGCCTTCAAGTCGATCTTGGAAAACACTCTTGCCTTGGATAACTGATCAAACAATATATCAATCCGGGCAACGGATACTTGTTTTTGATGTAGTCACGTTGAGCAAGCGGTAGTCTACACACATGCGCAAGGACTGATCTTTCTTCTTCACAAACAACACTGGACTACCCCATTCTGAGACACTTGGTCGAATCAAACCTTTACTAAGCAAGTCATTCAGCTGTGCCTTAAGCTCTTTCAACTCATCTGGTGCCATTCTGTACAGCCTCTTGCAAATCGGTGCCGTGCCAGGCAACAACTCAATACGGAACTCTACATCCCTATCAGGCAGCAAGCCGGGTAGTTCCTCCGGAAAGACATCCGGGAATTCGCATACCTCGGGTATATGTTCCAAGGGAGTAGTTTGGGTAGCATAGGTGACTCTCTCAAGTTTGGTTTTCTGAGATAAAGGTATCTGAAGGTTCCCCTCACCTAACGGTTTACGAATAGAGATCATCCTATTGGTGGTATCCAATACCACACCCCAAAATTCATCCAACTCATTCCGACTATAACATCAACTCCTAGTCCGGGAAGAACGATTAAGTTCAAATTTTAATCTCCAATCCTCTAAATCCAATGATGCCCCTTGAACTATCCGGTTCGTGCTAATGTCGCCCCCACCGAGCTCACACGAAACTCTATACTCAATTCCGTTATCTTTTGGTCATGTTGTTTTGCAAATGCTTGACTCATGAATGAATGTGACGATCCAAGATCAAACAAAACAAATGGCGAAATCTCATTGACGATGGGAACATACCGGCGGTCATGGGCTCTCCATAAGATCTCCTCAATGGTTGTCGATGAGCACGGGTGGGCATCGCACTCCTTGGGTGTGGGCGAATCGATCGAAATGACCGGTTCCACCACAATTGTAGCAAGGTCCATAAGGCGCCTTGCCTCCCGTAGCCACCGCCTTCTTGTGCACTCGTTCGAGTGGCTTATTCTAATCACCGGTGTGTAACGCTTTCGAAACTTCTCGATGCCTTGAGCAGGCCAGTTCTTCCTGGGTGGGGGTCTGAACCTGTTACCCTGGTTGAATGCACGATAAGGAGGACGAAATGCAGGTGTAGCCCTCGTGAGACGGCCACCTCATTCGGCCTCTTGCGGTTCTTGGTTGCGGCGTGCAGATTGTTCTCGCTTCTCTTGGATCATGCGTCATTGTAGAAGGCATTGAAATTGTAACGAACCGACCAATTAATATAAACACAATGTACTAATGAGCCACCGAAGCAACTTAATTAGCACATGGCGCCTATATCAACCCTAGGTAGTCTGTGAAAGAAATTGTCACGGGTAGAGGTACCCATGGTCTTCATCGGCTTGGTGCTAAGCCCTCTCTTGAAAGCTTCTATCTTGGATGCCTCGGTCACCATTTCGGTGCATAACGGGACAAGTTGTTGAAGGTGTGATGGTACTCTGCACCGAGCGAGTCCCCATGGTCAAGCTATGGAACTCAGCCTTCTTGGCAGCAATTACACAGGGTGGAACAAATGCAGCGCGGAAAGCGGTGACAAACATATCCCAGGTAATCGGCTGACCCTCTGGATAGTGTAACATCCCTAAAAATCACAAACACCGAAAATCAGAACCAACAAAAATTTTTTCTAAAACAATCCCATGTTTGGTGTTTGACATGCTAGGAAGCCCACCTAGTTGCACAAGTAGTACCTAGTAGCATGTGTGAGCATTGCATTTTAATTCCAAGTTGTGATTTGGCTCTTATTTGATTTTATGTGATGCTAATAAAATCAAATAACCTTTTCTAACTAATTAACCCTTGTGTGTTGCCAACCATTGGACATGGTACCTTGCCACCCTAGTGGCCCTAGAGACCCACTAAGGGTGTATGCATGTCGGCAACATGTGCATACACACATGTGACCCATGGCTTAGTTAGAAAATAGGATTAAGAAATAGAAAAGGGATTGGATGGAGAAGAGAATGGCAAAAGCCAATCTGGCCCGTGACACCCCAGCCGGCCCAAGGCAGTGGAGTAACCCAGCCTGCCTCGCAGCCCAACGTAGCCCCGTATCAGCTGAACAGGCCAGCCCAAGACCGCGGTCTGGCCCAGACCAACAAAGCGGCCTGCCACCAGCTGCCTCCTCACCAGCTCGACCTTCACCCCGACCCAGCCTGCCACCTGCAAGCGGCCCAGCCCAGCAAGCCTGCCGGCCTGCTTCTCCTCCTCGCGTGCAAGTAGCCCAGTGGTCCAGCAGCCCAGTTCGCCTGCTCTCCAGCCTTGCGGTCTCGCAGGCCGAGTTGGCCCAGCAACGGCCCGCTCCTGCCACTCCGCGCCAAGGCCGCACCACGCCAAGCCGCTGATGCCATCTCTTCCCCACAGCCGCTGAAACTCCGGCCCCACCCGTCATAACCTTCTTTTTCCCCATCAGGGAAGTCTGTCCTCTGCTTTCCACGCTGAGAGACAGAGCAGAACGCCGTGCGCCGTGACAAGAATCCCAAGCGCTCCCAGCCATTCCCCAGCCGTCCGCCCTACCTACCTCGCGCGACGACGCCCCGGATGGACGAGACCTCAATGATCCGAGACGCCAGCCCTCTCCCCGATTCAAATTCTACATCGAGCCAAAAAATAACGCCGGCGGCGTCCTCTGCCGTGTTGACGCCATGGTCACCTTTACCTCCGGCGAAGCACAAGCGCCGCTGGAGTGCCCGACTGCCCTCGCGCCGCGGAAAAACCCTCGCCCGGAGCACCCGCAGCCGCTCGATCGCTCTCTCGCGCTCCATCCGCCGTCCACGGCCTCGCCTCCTCGCCATGGCCGCGCCGCTCCTATAAGTAGGGGAGCGTCGAGCCTCTCGGGTTTCCCCATCCTCGCGCCGCCGCCCCGAGGTAATTTCCATCCCCACATAGAGAGAGAGAGAGGCAGAGGGACAAGGACGGGAAGGAGCACCGGAGCCAGAGCAGAGCGTCGGAGCCGCGGACCGCCACCGTCATTCGAGCTCGCCGGACTAGAACCTGGCGGCCCTGAACGAATAATACGACGCCCCGGCTCTGCACGGCACGGCCCCGACTCGCCACTGCTCCACCTCGTCACCGCACCGCCATCCTAACCACCCCGAGCCCGAGGTGAGCTTGCTCGCCGCCGTCCGCCGTAGGCATCACCGTCGTCGTGACCTCCCCCTCGGCTGTCTCTAGGCCTAGCCTTGGCCACCGCGGGCACGACGCTCACACGCTCGCGCGCGCAAACGCGAACCCCGCACCGCCTTGCCGAGCACTGCGGCTCGTGAACGCCGTGCGCGCGCCTGACCACCATGACCGCCGGCCAGAGCTCCACTCCGTTCGCCTGCGTCGCTTAGCCTTGATTCCCCGAACCGCCACCACCGCGCCTGTCTTCGTGTAGAACGCGCCGTGCGCACATTTAGGAAGCCGGCTCGCCAACTACTTGGGCGGGACCACTTTGTTCCGTCCTGGCAGCTATGCTCGTCGGGCCGCCGGAGTGCCGCCGCGGCATCTTGTCGCTGTGCAAACTCCGCCGCGCCTTTAGCCCTCGACACGAGTCCCTCGAGTCCCCACCACTGCCAATCGGAAGAAGGAGGTGAAGATGGGAGGAAGGTGGAGCCTTGGCCATCCTCCCGCGGCCGCCGTCGTCACCTCGCCGTTGCCGTCGTGGCTGGATGTGCCGGCGCCCCGGCCCACATGAGCTCGGCCGTCTAGCAGATGGTGGAAGGAGACCGCCTTGGCCTCAAGAGGAGCCCCGGCTACCTCGCCACCGTGTAGCACCGGCCGCCGCCGCCGAATCCTCGCCGGCCGCTGGACGCGTCAAGCCGCCGTCACGCAAACCCGATCCGAACAACCCGACTGCCCCCGCGTTTCCTCTGAACCATTGCGGCCACGCTGAGCGCGTCTCGTGCTCACGCCACGCCGCCGCCTCGGCCAGCATGGGTGCGATGCTCACGCGCACCCGCACACGCACGGCCACGCCATGGCCGAGCTCGACCAAGAGACGGCCATGTCCCGGATAGCCCTGAGTGCCACCAGAGAAGGGAGAACCCACGAGCCCTGCTTCGTGCTCTTGCTGCGCCCGCCCGGGCGGGGCGAAGCCGTCACGCACCACGGCGGCATGCCAGACGCTCCGACGCACCCTGTCGCGCTCGCCGCCGGAGCACCACGACCCCGCCGTTCCGCGCCACTGCCATTCGTCCGCCGCAGCCTAGCGATGCCAAAGCCACCTCCTTGAACACGCCGTCGAATCCTTCGGCTTGCGCGCGACACCAATCGGGATCAAGAAGCCGCCGTTAGTTCCAATTGCAGCTGCCACGCCGCCGCTCGCCATCGGCATCGTGCCGCTGCCGCCGCAGCAGGCCATGCCGAAGCCACCGCTGTCCTACGCTTGTCGTAGCGCCCGTCAGAGCGTAGGGAAGCCCTTGCGCACCCCGGAACCCCGCTCGCGACCCGCTACTGCCACACCGCTCGCGCCACCGCTTGCCACCGTCGCCTTGCCATTGTCGCCATGGCCAGTAGCGCCCAAGTCCCTGAGACCTTGGGCGGTTCCGCAACCGAGCTCGCCAGAGCTCCATGGTGCCGCCGCGCAAACCCCTGCGCCTCGACTTGGACCGCTCGCGCCCCAAGTTTGCCCCGCTGGCGCCTCGCCGCCGACTTGCCCACCTCGTCGCCGGCCACCGACGCCACCGCGTCATCACCGCCCTAGCTGAGCCCTAAGGAGCCAGGCGGTACCTCCACAGAGATCTTCCGAGCCCCAGGACTCCTCTGCACACCCGCCGCAAACCCGACGGCGCGCCGGACGCCTCGCCGTCGCGGCCATGCCGGCCGCTCCGCCATGTCGCCCGCGTCGGCCGCCCATCGTGCTAAGCCACCGCCCTGAACCGACTTGCGCTCACCATGGCCCGCCAGACCCCTAGGCGACCTTAGACCCCCGCGTGACCGCCGGAGCGCAGCTGCTCGAGCATCGCCGGCGACGCATAGCCCGGCCACGCACTCGAGAAGGAACAGAAGAGGAGGGAAAAAGAAGGAAGCAGCCGATCCCTGGACTTGTTCTATCGTGGACCTAGAGAGAAGAAGAGGAGGTGAGCTCGGCTCACCATAGACCAAGTAGTGGTCCACTGGACCCCTGCCGCAGGTGCACCATGAGCCAATCCTGCGTGCACCAAGCCCACTAGTGGCCCAAAGGACGACGTGGAGGCTCCCGCAGCCCGACACATGTCAGGGCCGGCCCGGCCCAACTCGGCCCATGTCCAGCCCTGACCTGGCCCGCCAGAACCCAAATTGGGCCCGGTCCCAGTTGACCGTTGACCGGTCAAAAGTTGACCGTTGACCCGGACCCCATGTGTCAGTGACAGATCAGCTGGACCCCACCTGTCATCCGCTGTGACCCGCTGGACCAATCAGCACGCGCCACGTGTCACAGCCTGATTTTCTCTCTCCTTATCTTTTTCAAAATATGATTTAAACTTCGAAAAATCATAACTTATTCATACGAGCTCAAAAATATGAAACACACGTCCAAATTTTCCTAAATCGAGCACTACGTCGTAGGCTTATGTTTGCGTGCATTTGATTCTTCATTTTTCATTTGGTTCTTTGTGATAATCTATGGGGTCGCTCACGCGACCAATATGTCTCGATTTCAGACGCTGAGAAGGAGCTGGCCGAGAAGGAGGACTTGGAGTACACTCAGGGGTTGGGAGACGACTTCGCTGGTGCCACGTCCCACCCAACGTCGTAGAACCTATTACACATGGCATATATATATATTAGTTGCTAGTGCTTTACTTTTATGCAATAACTTGTGATAGGTTGCATGGTAGTTTTGCTTGATAGCCATTACCTTGTCGCAACCTTTCCCCTGCTCACCCGCTGTTAGGCTAGACACACGCTTATATATATTATATTGCTAGTTTACTTCTACTACGCTTTATATCTATGATGTGATGCGTGGTGGGAGATGGTTATGGATGAGGCACGAGGTGCGGACTTGACTCCCGGGGAGTGTGTTTGCGTGTGTCTTGGGTGTGTGGTGAGGGTTGAGTCGATTGGACGGATTTTACGACGACGAGCCGAGGCGAGTCTAGCCAGGGGTGCGATCGGGCATCCGTACTTGAGTGCCTGGCGGGTACATGTGACTTGAGGAGTTCCGGGGGTAGAGAGCCTTTGTGAGCGAAGCCCCGGGAAGGAGGTGTCGTTGAGGCACGGGGTGTTGGTTAGCCCCAGCTTTTGAGGAGATATCCCCTCTAGTCCAAATCTAAGGACTTATGTATCTTGAGGACCGGAACCTTGGGACCGCTTCGTGTTCTCCACTGTCCCGATGGGCGGGGACGGATGACCGACTTGTTAGTGCGGTGCCACTACTACTTGGAATTAGCGGATAGTGTAGGAGGTACGGGCGTCGGTGCCCACACCCCTTCAAGACAAAGCGTGGTGGCCATTGGGGGCCCTAAGCACCACGATTCACACAGACTCGGTGGACCGGTGGACCCCGGAACGACCCAGAGCTGAGTGGTAGGGTGGCATCGTATCTAATTGGAAGGCAGCCGGAATCAGCCTAGGCGTGTCATGAGCGCCAATGATGGTGATCTTGTGGGTACAGGAGTACAAGCTCTGCAAAGTTGACTTTATGCGCATAACCACGGCCTCGGAATAGCCATTTCCTCGAACTACGCTTCTCTTGAGTAGAGAGATGAGTCTTTCTCTTCTTCCCCCTGGTGTTGTTACCCCGGCCGTTGGCCGTTGAGACAGTCCGAGAGGAGTTGGACCCGTCGACTTGAGAGCGGTGGTGAGATGAGTGTGATTGGGATGTGAGGTGTGTGAGATATGGGATGGGAGATGTGTGGAGATGATGTTGGGTTATAACTTGTTGATCTATATTAAAACTTGGTGATACTTGCATAGGAAAACTACAGCCATATATTAGGCCTCTTGTTATATCCAATTGCATCCACTTTCCACAAAGCAAACGCAAAGCATAGGGTGGGAGCTAGTGGCCAGTACAAATCGTACTGATACTTTGGAACCAGGTTTGGATGCGACTACATCGACAACCCGAAGGACGGATGGATTAGATGGTCTCGTGCTGCGCTCAAGTTGGAGGATGAAACCGCTTCGCGATAACTTCCGCTTTGTCGTAGGCCTGGATGCTTTGAGTGAACCACTTGTTTCCGCCATGTGGCGGTGTATTAATTAATGTAAACCCTTCTAATTGCACTCTTTTGTATGATGTATGGATGTTGTATCAACTGTTATTGGAATAATGTGATGGTTGCTCTTTGGACTATCACATTATCCCTCATTCTGTGGATTTTCCCTTCGCGGAAAATTGAGGATGTTGCAGATAGGTAGCATGGTGTTGAACCCACCATGTCCGAGCTTCTTCATCAAGCATATAGGCAAGATAGGTGGCCTTGAGATCCTCCTCGAGTCGACGCAATGCATTTTAAATCTCTCTTCCATATGGGTGATCCGGCCATCCGCGGTAGCGGAACGGAGGTAGTTTTGAATGAGACGAGGTTTAGTGTCCATGAAGTCCTTGAACTCACTATACTCATTAGGCCGTGGTCCTTGATTATATGCGGGCACATGCATGTTGTTGTTATTGTTGAAGTTGTCTCGCAAGAATCGCCAATGTTACGCGTCCTCCTGTGAACCGCCGAAAAGAACCTTTCCTGCACAATGGAGGCGAGGAGGTGGCGCGCCATGAGTTTCTCGCGCACGGCTCTCCACCATCACGTCCACCATCACCCATAGGAGCACCGCGAATTACCACCACCGGGACGGAGTACCACGCGCTTTCCCCACCACCCAGCACCACGCGCTCCACCACCACGCCACTGCACACTCTGGGTACGCAGTAACTCCTGTGTATCCACCATCTCGTAAGTGCCAACGATAATATTGTAGGAAATTAGAGTTGAACCGATATGGCAAACAAATATAATCATGTTGCAATCGAACAACATAGAGAATATTAACATTCAATCAATCATTCGCATGCCCATAATAATTCATTTTTCACATCACAACCACACTAATAATACTATGCTGCACATCACGTATGTCAATATACATGGATGCCAAAGATACATACACCGACTTTTAAATGCGTTCATGATACATCGCAACCCACGATTCCAAAGGTCTCATCATCATCATCATACTTAGAAGCGTACCATATTACATCCCCAAAAGAAAAGATCAACGGTCGCTCAAAAGAAAACACTAGGAGCTATCATGCTACCACTAGTCGAGCTACGCACGAAAGTCGCCTCTAAGCGTCCCCGCATGTCCATGTCCACCGCGTGGCTACCAAAGACCACCGTGGGTGAGACGACTCACTTATGCAAATGCTCCCTCCCACCCCATCCCGCATCCCATCGATGAACACCTCCTTCCGATCGCCTCACATCCGAGGATACGCATCTCCTTTCGAAGCTCGTGCAACTCGGACCAGGCTACATTCCTCCGCCTAGTGATCTCAATCGTGAATCCTTCGTGTTCTTCAACACGGTCTCACGGTTCCCCAACTTCGGCCGGCACTTCCACCTCACATTGTACCACTCCTTCAGGTCTGTCAACTTCTTCTCATACTGCTCAACCTCCACCTTGTGCTCCTCCTGCAGACTCTCCAACTCGTCATATCTTGACATGGCAAGATCTTCCATGTCAGAGTAGGCCCTCATGAGAGAGAAGATCACACTCGAGCAATGGAAGTGCCGCCTCACCTCCCCGGTCCCGAAGAAACGAGACATCCCCTTCCTCCGCCTCCACTTGTCAAAGATGAGGGCCGATGCGAGGAAATACTCCGTGCACCCGCGTGCCAACTCGGCCGGGCATCCGTGCCACCATCCTCACCAACACTGAAAGCGCCCCGGCCGCACGGAAAAGGTCAACGCCTCGCCTTTGTGACCAACCATGCCAAGGTCATCGAGGCCTAAGGACGGAACCTCAACCGTCATGGTGACGAAACTACGCCCTCCCAAGTGTCCCGAGTGTCCCAAGGTACCTAGGATAGGTACCATCGATACCCAGCAGCGTGCAAGATCCTCCGCAGAAGAGTGGGCAAGCCACCCCCGCGTGAGGAACATGTTGGACATCCTGCGCGGGGGTTGGGTCGCCTCCGTCGGATAACCCAATCCATACCGTCGGAAGAGAAACACGAGGGGTGTCAGCTCGCGGTACTCTTTGCGTGTTGTCTCGCTTAGTCTCGGCCATCGCCAAAATTTTAATTACGCCATAAGCACAAGTTTTTAAGTAAGGCAAATTTAATTATGAGGAAAGGAATGCCGATATGCATGATTATGGCAAAATTTTTATAATTCATGATGCATGCACGTTCTATTCGATCTCACTCATAAATATTACTAGTAACGTTTAGTCGGTGGCATACATCTACGTGCTCTCATCATACGTACTTTTCACATCGCTCACGAACTTCGTGTTAGTGTACCCGCAAAATTCATTTCGGCCATTTCCCATGAATGCAAGCGACTTAACAAAACTCGGCACCTTAAGAATAAGGCAAAAATCTCCGATTCAAACAACTCCTATTCAACACCCTTCTCCACACAGGCATATACCCAATATACCTGCATGTAGGTGCATGCTAATCCAAATCATCGCCAGAAGACGACATCCCACACATGGAGTACCGTCATATGGGCATGTGTAAAACATGAGCATACTTCAGCACTATATAAGTACTCCCCTAGATCAGCATTGCATCCGGTCATGCTCTCACAACTCTCCTTACCTTGGCGTTGGATCAACTTACCAGAGCGTAGAGGAATATGAAACCAATCATAACCATTCAAGTGAATGGCCCCATACATATCCGCTCGGTGTATGAGCACGACAAATCAAAATATGATGCAACCCTTGTTAGGCTGTTAGATAGCCACCTAATAGTCCTTAACTGGGCATAAGAGATCCGATAAATCCTTGGCACACTTATAGGTTTTAGAAAATTCACACATTTCACAAACCTACTTACAAGTCTATAAGTTCACAAACACTTTTAATGTCAAGATTAGTGTTTATAGTGACCAAGATTAGCAAACCGTTGGAAAACCGGAGCCGATGCCATTTATGCCGATCAATCGATAATAATTGTTCACTAATCAAGCCACGTTGGCATGCTTAAATAGTAAACGGCAATTACATCTAGCCCGGTAGTCCGAAACCTTGAAGGGTTTCATCACGTCACATACATCTCGGATTGTTTTCCAACATATGCCATCACAGATCATTACAATAGATTCACAAATTATTACATAAAGTGCTCGAATTAAAGTTATTACAACCGGTTTTCAAATTCAAAGTGCGGAAGCAAATTCAAACTCGTTCTTAAACACACCCATGAAGTTTTTTCTCCAAATAGTGCCATTTCCATCGAGATCCACTACAAAGAAAAGATACGAAGGAAGGAATGATCGTGCCTGATCTACTCATCTCCAACCACCGGATGGAAGCATGTCGGGCAATAGCCGTAGAACATCTCACCATCTCGCAACAACATTGGGAATTGCACCCGAGTACTTGGTACTCAACAAGACTTACCCGAAAAAAGGAAAATAAGGAAAGACTCTTTGGTGGATGCCGCTTTATGTGGGGTAGCTGACATTTTCTTTGCCAAAAGGATGAGCTTATTAATCATCATTTAGTGATAAAAGGACTCTCTAGCTTATCCGGTTAGGTTGGGCCCTACCCAGTTAAGTTAGCACCGTACTTTACTTTATCATTTTAGGTAGAAGCAATCAATAATAATCATGTAACGCATTGATTGAGTAATCATTAACTAGCATGTATGGAACATAACCACCTCGTACAAAACAATTTTTTGTTTGCGACCGTGCACTGCTCTCTCAAGTGTTCACTTTGTCTAGGAACGATGGCGATTATAATCGATTACTACTCACCAGGGGTATTCCTCACACAAACCGAGGCATGCTCCTCGAGCGGCCTTAGTCACCATGATCTACTCGGGAAGGACGCGGGATCAACGGCTCATCACCATGACCATGAACTCCGTGAGCCAACAGGTAAACGTGCCCATCAAATGACAGCGCCCATCTTAAGGACTCACTTTCGACACCTTGTTTACCCCACCCCCATCGCCGGCATGGATACATCGTCAAAAACCCCGAAATTTCCCAAATAGATTCTTAACCGCGGTTGGGCACACCCTGGCGGCCCCTATACGTGATGGCGGCATTCAACATGATCGAGAGACGTACGAAACCATATTTCTTTAAGAGGTGATTTAGCATGGCCACATGGTTATGTTCATCTGCCATCCTCACACCAATCTCAATCAAGGGATAGTAACCACCTATCCGCGGATGATGGTCGATCACCCGTCTTCCTCTGATTAAGTAGCAAAGGCCTAAGCTCTACGTAGCCCTACACCTACCATAGGATAGCTTTTGTGGTAAGTAGTCCTAATGCAACTATGTTTCCGAGAACTCCTATAACGTAAATGCATCATAGATAGTAAAAAGGACTCAATAAATATTTGCAAAACCATAGGAGGAGTATGCTCGGGGCTTGCCTTTGGCTTGAAGGAGCTAGGGGACGTGGTTAGGACACTCGAAGCCGAGATCAGCCTTTCCTCTCCCGGCGACCGGCCTCCCGCAGCTCCTGCTCTTGCTCCTGCGCATCCACGCTCCTTTGAACCGCCTGGTTGTAGGCCTCACTCGATCTGTATGATGCGATGCAAGTATATAAATAGCATGCAAATGAAGTGAAGTTGTATAGCAATGATGTCATGATGTATGCTTAACAACAGAATGGAAATACCACAATAATTTACTCATAATCACATCTTACTCTAGCCATCATCACCTAACATCCCCAGCTTCTGCAACCCCGTCGGAAAACGACGTTAGGCCAAGGCATTAAGCTTCTACAGCAAGTACTATCTCTGCTGCTCCTAAAATTCCACAAAAAATACAGCAGCATCATCATATCTGTAATTAAGCTACCACAGAAATTTCACCTCAAAATTCCCCAAGTATTCTGGCCTGTACAAAATTCACAAGCCAGCTGCCATA
>JAENPR010002547.1:0-51644 GCA_018135685.1 Themeda triandra | reverse complement strand
CATATTTGCACACACAACCATGCGTTACCGCATGGTCGGTTCCAACGCGTCCTATGGCTCCCCGGCACGAGTCAAGCATGCCCGTACGCCATGGTTAAGGCATTTTGACACATCTCGGCTTCTCTACCATAGTGTTTGCCATAGCTCAAGAGCCCGAATGGCCCTTAACCTCGCCTCCACGGCTCCGTGAACCGCCATATTTGCACACACGACTTGCCGCGACGGGCCGGGGTTCCCGCGCTGGCCCTACCGCTCCTCCGCACTGTCAAGCACGCCCATGCGCCATGGTTAAGGCATTTTGACACCTCCGGCCTCTCCACCACAAAGCATTTATTGCGGCTCAAGGACCCGAATGGCCCTTAACCATGGCTCCACAGCTCTAGAACCGCTATATTTGCACACGACTATGCCATCGCACGCCGGCTTCCTCGCGTGTCCTACAAAATTTCTGACTAGGCCAAGCACGACCGTATGCTATGGTTAAGGTATTTTGACGCCCGGCCTCACTCACCACAATGTTTGTCATCACCCGAGAGCCCGAACGGCCCTTAACCACGCCTCCATGACTCCGTAACCCATATTTGCACACACGACCGTGCCGCCGCACGGCCGATCCCCGTGCATCCTATGCTCCCGCACCGGTCAAGCATGCCCGTACGCCTGCGGTTAAGCCATTTTGATGCCTCTCTCCTCTCCACCATAGAGTTTTCCATCACCCAAGAGCCCGAAGGGCCCTTAACCATGGTTCCACTCGCCCAAAATCCCGCTATATTTGCACACACAACCATGCCGCCGCATGGTCGGTTCCAACGCGCCCCTATGGCTCCTAGCACAGAGTCAAGCATGACCGTACACCATGGTTAAGGCATTTGACACATCCGTCTTCTACCATAGTGTCCCGCCATAGCTCAAGAGCCCGAATGGCCCTTAACCTTGGCTCCATGGCTCCGTAACCGCCATATTTGCACACACGACTTTGCCGCCGCACGGCCGGTTCTCGCGCGTGTTACGCGCCTCCGCACCAAGTCAAGCACGCCCCATGCGCCCATGGTTAAGGCATTTTGACACCTCCGGCCTCTCCACCACAGTATTTATTGTAGCTTGAGGACCCGAATGGCCCTTAACCATGGCTTGGCCGTACCTCTAGAACTGCCATATTTGCACACACGACTATGCTACCGCACAGCCCGGTTCCGCGTGTCCTACATGCCTTCCTGCACTAGGTCAAGCACGACCGTATGCTATGGTTAAGGTATTTTGATGCCTCCGGGCCTCACCACCACAATGTTTGTCATCACCCGAGAGCCCGAACGGCCCTTAACCACAGCCTCCATGACTCCAGAACTTCCATATTTGCACACACGACCGTGCCGTCGCACGGCCGGATCCCGTGCATCCTATGGCTCCCCAAGCACTACGGGTCAAGCATGCCCGTACGCCATGGTTAAGCCATTTTGATGCCTCTCTCCTCTCCACCATAGAGTTTTCCATCACCCAAGAGCCCGAAGGGCCCTTAACCACGGCCCACGGCTCCAAAACTCGCCATATTTACACACACAACCATGCCGCCGCATGGTCGGTTCCAACGCATCCTATGGCTCCCCGGCAATGCAGTCAAGCATGCCCGTACGCCATGGTTAAGGCATTTTGACACATCCGGTCTACCATAGTGTTTGCCATAGCTCAAGAGCCCGAATGGCCCTTAACCTCGGCCATACCTGTAACCGCCATATTTGCACACACACGAATTTGCCGCGCACGGCCGGTTCCCGCGTCCTACGCCTCTACCAAGCCAAGCATGCCCATGCGCCATGGTTAAGGTGTTTTGACACCTCCGGCCTCTCCACCACAACGCATTTATCAGGGCTCGAGGACCCGACTATAGCTCTAGAACCGCCATATTCGCACACACGACTATGTGTTGACACAAAATGTGGCGCACCGTGTCTCACACACAAAGCAGTTTCCGGAAAGCCTAGCTTCAACGGTGCCCGGCGTCAATCCGGTGATGCTACCGATTTGACCTGAAAATCGACAAGGGATAAAACGTAAAGATCATAATCGAACGTTTCAAGTGACCGTGAGCGTCCATCTTATGGCCCTTGCTACTTACGACGACATATAGCTATAGAAGCATCCGCTACCGTATTGCATTTCATTCGCTAAAGTAATCATAACCGATGGTAACGAACTTGCCGAATATGGTAGATGAAGACATGTTTGAACAAGATTAAACCATTAAAGCATATCAAACTATATCTCGTGTTTAAAGCATCATCAAGCACTAATAATTAAGGATAAGTAACTTATAAATATAAATCTACTAAACAACACATGCATAGGCTACTCCAACTAGTTCGCGCACGTCTAGCCTTCATAAAGCCGTCGAGCATAAACCCAAGCAAGCTAATCCACCGCATGATACCACTCACGTGAATTTACACCACTCCTTATTACTAGGTCAATCCACCGCATGATACAATCTAACAAGAAAGAGCTAAAAAGCACGTAATTACCTAACAAATCTATAAATACTCGCTACATGTATTTAAGCATGACCGTATCGGCAAGATTGCCGAATCTGGGTCCATGAAGAAGGAACAAACAAGTGATATGTAAAAGGAGCCTATCGATTAAACCGATCTCTAGTCCACTGGATGACTAGCTCTAGAGTAACCCAAAGACTCGCATCCGCCGCACCTGCACCCTCCCGTCAAGGCTTATCTACACATAACATGAATGAACTCGCAACACGTAACAACCTAGATTGATCTAATTGCTATATGAGCTTGATCTACTCGATATTGAATAAGCATGAAAGGAACGATCAACAAGCCAAAAGAGTATCAATCTAGATTGGGCAAAAGAGTGTTGCAAATAAATAAACATTAAATAAAACATGCAACACGTGATAACTTAATGAATCTATTAGATCTTGCCAAATCTAAGAGAGCCGATAACTATTTTTACTCATGTCTTAATCCGCCGCACGATACAAGGCACAAGCAAAAACTTCCCATCATTAAGCTTAAATCCGCCGCACGATACTAAGCAAATGGATGAGACTACTTGCATCACATCTAAATCCGCATGATACTAGACATGATAGCAAGGCTGCTGACTTACGTTGAGGTCGACGTGACGATTGGCCCTCTCGAAGAACTCGACGACACGACTAAAGGACTCAAGGGTGGGCGCGTAGCCGGTTGTATTGATTTGGTTGTGAACCCTTATTACAATGGTCGAGGTTTATATTTATACCCCGGATAGAACATGAGTCCTAAACACTTACGAACTATCTTAAACAAAATTGGAAAGACAAAACACGCTAACTCTATCCATAACTGAGTCCTTGACTATTACGACTCCTTCCCTTCGGTCGGCTTCATCTTTCCTTCTTTCACCTTCTAACGAAGTCGCATCGACCGCTTGATCATTTGCCGAACATACGGAAATTAGCCGACCGCATACGCATTTGCCGAATTGCTCTCTCCGTCCCCCTCGGGTCCACACCGTCATATTCCCGACCAAATTCTGGTGTTAACACATGCCCCCTCAATTTCGAGATAAAAAGGTTTTATTTCAAAATTGACTGGTCGCCGCCTTCGCCTAGGTCAAGACGCTAACGCCCGCAGCCTCGCCACTCCGAGATCTCGCGCTCGCCGGCCGTTCTCCAATGGCTACGGGAATCTTCAATCGCCCATCATGGCGATAGGAACTCAAGAGGAGTTTCTAGAGGTAACCCTATCTCTCATTCATTCGACAATTTTCTTGAATCTTTCCATGTGTTCTCAATTCATCCGCTTTTACTTTTACAAAGGAAATGAAGAACGAGATCTTGATTTCCAATCTTGCTCATCCCGGGTCATTTTTCCTTGGTCCGATGGGAGACCCTAATCCAAGGGATTTTACCGAAAAGGAAACTTTGAGGATCCCATTCAAATCTAGGATTGCCCCTCCAAATAGATGGCCGAACACTTTCAAAACTTGGCCCTCCCTCTCAATCACAGATGGCGTGATTGGTACCGCAGATGCAATCTAGGATTAGTGACTTCTGGGAATCACAAGACATTCAGCACTGTTTAGAGCTTTCTCTAGCCGAAATGCCAAGAAATGACTCTCTTCGATAGCCGTTCACTTTTGGTCTCGATGCTATCAATACATTCGTTTTGGTCATGGCCCAATGTCAATTACTCTATCGACATTTTCATGATGACCGGCTTGAATATCACCAAACCAACTTATCCCTTTAAATACAAAAGCACTAGCTCACGTATGCGCCAAATCAGAGGAGGTTGGGCCAAGTATGTTCGACTTTATGCTTCAACCGTTTCGTGTCCATAAAGAATATAGGGCTTTCATGAACATGTGGTTATGCATTTATCTTTTGCGGCAAGTCCAATGACCCCACTCGAATCACATAGTGATGGTCAAGAATTGGCCGCAGCAAGCCGATTCCTTTGGGCAAATATCTACGGAGCATTCTACCACATGATGCATCGATCACTATTCGATGAGGAATCGTGGTGAAATCTCCTATGTCAATGGACCATGGTGGCTTCTTCAGATGTGGTCAACTATATATGCATCGATTGTTTCGTTGATCTTCACAACCTGAATTTTCCTTCAATCAACTATGCCAAGGTGAAGATCCTAGATACAAGTCTTGTCAAACATATGGAGAGGCTGCATCTTCAATCATCATTGACTTGGACCCGGGCCATCTTTTCAAGATCTTCTCGCAAGGGATTCAACCATGTGATCCGGGTTTCCCTACAGGAGAATGAAAATCTAACCCTCCCCGCAGATTTAGCTATGAGTCACTGCATAGATGATGATTCCAGGGACATTTTTAATTCTTTCATCATACCCCGTGCTCGCGCAGCCAGAATTCCATCATGGCCGGTTGATAAGTTCAACTTATGAATTCTACAACCCAAACATGGTCGCTGTGCAATTTGGACTTGGTCAATTGCCCCCAAGGCCATATTTTTCAAGCATCATCGACCTTAGGAGTCATTGCTGAATATAACCGAGGCCAATAAAATTTTCAATCTTGGATGCAAGCTTCCAATATATGAACCCAATCCTGGTGATAATTGAAGCTGTTCATCCTTCATTCAACCTTTGGTGGCGTGAATGGCATTCTCACATTTTCGCAGCACAAGTCCATCCTTTTATGCCAAGTCTTAATGCCTTCATTCTCTTCCTCGATGATGAGGTACACACTTATGGCCACCTTTTTACTTTATGTCTCGTCGTCGTTTCTAAAACATTCTTTTGAATAGGACAATGCTCCTCCAAGTCCTCCAGAGGTTCAATATTGGCAACCCGTCCTAATGCCGCCTCGGGGCATGATGCTCCAAGTTTAACAAAGTTGTTCAACAAAAACACCTACCGACGACACAAAGGTCTCTGAAGGATCTTAAAAGAAAAACTCCTTCTTCCCCTATCAAGGACACTCCCAAGAAAACAAGATCAAAGAAAGCTAAGCCACTCCTCGTATGAATGCTTTGACCCCTTATTTTTTCATCTCGCAAATGTATTTGCACTTATCACTTTCTTTCAACAGGCAAAGCCAACCTCAAAGTCCCGACAGGGTAGTGATTTTGGAGAACTCTCCCCGGAGCCTCCCGTCGGTCAAGCAAACGCCAATGAGCCTATCATCGCATGCATCAGCAGTATGACCAAGCAGGTGAACAAGAAGAAGTAAAGCGTAAGAAATTCCTTCTCATCAAAATATGAACATACATGGCAACAGTGCATCCCTCTTCATCAAAGAGAAGCAACAGAAAATCCTCCTTCAAGATATACCAACATTTAACTCCTTCGCAATTCAAGATATATCAACAAGCCATGACACCGTTATTCATGAAACAAAGAATCGTGTCACCACTCAAAGTCTTGATGCTACTCAGAGGCTATTGATCGTGCTTTTGCCGAAGAGGTATTATCTTTAATCCTTCTCAAATATCCCCTATTTGAATTAAGTCATTCGGCTAAAATAAATTTTTCCTTCACATCGTGTGGTACCGCTCTCCAACAAATAGCTTTTCTCTTATTGCCGAAGAATTTGCCAATGATGATGAAGTCTCCTCCAAAATGGCAATTATCATCGAATGTCGTGTTAAACGAAGGCCATAATTTCATTCTTGGAGAGGGATATTGTTGACCTGACCTTGAGAGTCCGATAAAATAAGGGAAATAGCGTAACCACTTGGCCAAGAGCTCCTTCGATCTCAAGGATGCTATAAACGGTTTATCTCATCTTGATGATCATTTTGCCATTGTCAAGAGAAAGCACATAAGAACATATCCGATGTGGCTATCTTGGAGACCGACAAGGCAACCGCAGAAAAGCAAGCTAAAGAGCTCTACTCGAATTTAAGTCACCAAAACAAAGCCTTGGGACACCTTGGAGCCGGAGTTGCGCAGTATGAGAAATGAGAGGATTAGATCGGGCAGCTCGCTGGCCCAATTGACGCCAATATTCAATCTCATGAAGCCAAACTTGCCACTCACCTCTTGACTTGGCCAAGACCAAAATAAGCTCCCTTGTCAAAGAGACCAAGCAAATCAAGGGTAGACCGTAGCATCCAAAACTCGAAGTTGAAGATAAAAGAGCCCTTGATGAGGTTGATAGAATCAAGACCGATGCTCCAATGTCAGTCCTATCCGAATGTGTAAAACTTTTGATCTCGTAAGATGAAATTTGTAAACATTATGCTCTGAATGCATTGCATTCGGAAAAGATTTATTTCCTTCTGATTTAATATTTTGTTTTTCTCTTTCTTCTCTGCTTCTGTTATCATTCGGCTATTCTTGAGTGTGATTATACTTTCACCTGTGCAAATCAGCCGAACATAACCGCTGTAGGCTCCAAGTGTTTGCTTTAGCCGAATAGCTCTCATCAGCTATTTAGCCGACCGAGCGTATGGTAACTGACTCGCCAGTGGTGATGGGCTCGGCCCAACTCAACATCGGGCCTCCATAGGCGCGGAAACCCTATCTCATTGCTTGGCTTTCCCGCAGCCTCGCCACGGCTCCCACGTTCATAACAGGGACCCGCCGACTCCCACCATCATCACATCAATCACAAGCAAGCTACCATCTCCAATCTCTTCCACTTCCTCTCCGCCTTCAAGCTCCAAAACCCCCACCACCATCCATGGCGAGCGGCGAGATCGCAACAAGCGTCCCCGCCCAGATGAGGCGTAGGGAAGCAACAACCGGCGCCGGTGGTGAGATTTTCGACCCCTTGAGTTGTGCTACTTGATAGTTTTACCCGATTCGAGTTTTTGCCCTGCGGTTGCTCATCTTCTCGATCTCGTTTGGGTTACTAGGGTTGCCGGCGAGTATGCCGCCAACTTCCGCAGGCGGGTCGCCCGGCCGGCACCCACACTCCCCTCCCGCTATCGCTTCCCGCTTCCCGCGGCGGATGCGGCGGGGCGAGTAGCGCCCGTGGCGGTCGCCGTCAGTAAGAAGAGATAACTTCCCCATCTTGTTTGTAGTTTCTTTTCCTTATACATATAGCCGATCTTGATTGCACCTTGCTTGTAGGACGGCGAGGATCGACCGCCGTTGGTGCTTCCCGCGCGCTGGGCCGCGCGTTCGACGCTTCGTCGCTCAAGGCTGGCCCGCCCTGGCCTGCCTCGCCTTCCCGTTTCCGCACCGGCGCTCGGCCATCATCGGGTCCGCCGTACCATCCTATATGGGACAGAACGATGAGGAGATCCCGCGTAGCGCCCGCTACGAGCGCCGTCGCGTACCGCCGCGAGGGACGAGGCGATGGAGCTTCTTGGTGAAGAAACCAAGAAGTTTGGGATCGCCCTGCTGGAGCCGGGAGGACACTTGCCGTTGCATGACGGAGACCATCACCGCACTTGTTCTTCCGCCATTGCCCGATTTCCGTTTCCTTGATCTCGCTTTACTCACTATCTCGTCTCGCTTCCTTTGCGCACTTCAACGCGGAGCTGGACCGCCCGAGGCTGGCGAGCACGCGGCGGCCAACCATGTGAACGCCTGTGGGGTGACCGTGGCGCATTGCCCGAGGCGGTGCCCGGGTCGATCGACCAGTTGCCTTCACGCACGCGCCGCAAGATCGCGCGGCCGGGCGGGGATGTCATCCCCGGACCGGGATGACTATGCTCCGATGCCGACCGGCTTCCGGACGGGGTTCCCATGAGGTCGATGGCATCGAGGGCCTCCCGGGGGCGTATGATGCCATGGCCAACGCCACTAACCCGAGTCCGTCCTCAACAAGCTCTTCAACGAGGAAGAGGAGTAGCTTGTACTAGGACCGGCGCGGGTTGTAAATAAAAACTTTTAATGAAGAATGTTGGTCTCCTCCCTATCCTTGCTTATCCGTGATGATATTCATTTGTTGCATTTGCTTGAATTATGATCCCTTTATTTAGAACTCGACTGCAACATTCCTCCCGAACGAAATTTTCCCGAACGCATAATGCCGTCTTAGCCGATTAGATCTTGGCACTGCCCCATGATTTGACGTTTTGTAGCGTAGCTCTTCAATTCTCTTTATCTTCTTCCGATAAACCCATCAAATCGAGAGATAAGATCAAACTGTTCACTTATACTTTAAAAATTGGCGAAAGGCGATACAACCGCATCGGCTATTTCTCAAGACGATACATACGATATCGGCTATTTTTTGTACTAGAGGCGATATAATAATATCGCTATTTCTCTCTAACTTCTTTCCTTTGCTCAAGGTGATTTTATTCAATCGGCTATATCACGTTTACGTCATAGTCACAATTAAGATCCAACTTCGACACTTGGATAAAACTTCTTAAGATATCTCGCCATTGATAGCTCTAGTAAGCTCTTCTCCAAATAATGTTTTCAATATATACGCATACTGTGCACAACCGACAACCCAAAAAGGTCCTTCCCAATTCGGAGACCACTTGCCGAATGTTTTGTCTTTGGTACCAATCGGCAATATCGTCTTCCAAACCAAGTCTCCTTCTGCAAATTGTTTAACCTTAACTTTCTTGTTGTAGTACTTGGCAACACGCATTTTATTCTTCTCGATGTTCTCCAAGACTTTAAGACGAATCAAGTGCAAATCTTCTAATTCATCCATCATTAAATCCTTATAATCTTTTTCTCCGCCTTTTTGCAACTCAACTCTCCTTGATCCCGATTGCAACTCCCAAGGCATTATAGCATTATGTCCATAAACCAACTCATATGGAGATGCTTGTGTGGATCCATGGCAAGCCATTCGGTAAGCCCATAATGCTTCATTAAGGACCAAGTGCCATCTTCTTGGCTTCTCATCGATCTTCTTCCTCGGATAATCTTGATCATAATCTTATTCGACGCCCCTCGCTTGGCCATTAGCTTGCGCATAATAAGGAGAAGAATTATATAGCCTTATCCCCATGCTTTCGGCAAAGACACAAAACTCTGAAGAAGTAAACTGAGTCCCTTGATCAGTTGTGATGGTCTGTGGGATCCCAAACCTATGAATTATATGCTCCTTGACAAAACTGATCATATTTTCTGATGTGACTTTTTTCAAAGAGATAGCTTCAACCCACTTGGTGAAATAATCTGCTGCCAAACACAAATTTGTGTCCTTTGCCGATGGAGGGTTGATCTCGTCCAATTAAATCTATACCCCACCCTCTCGAACGGCCAAGGTTTGATTATTGGATTTAGAGAAGATGCAGTGCTCTCTCCGAACATTACCAAATATCCGACAATCTCGACACCCTTTGTAATATTCAAAGCAATCTTCCAACATAGTCGGCCGGCACCCGGTCCTTCCGATTATCCATTTCATTCGGTAGGCCGATCGATGTGCACCGCAAGCTCCTTCATGAACTTCAAACATAATCTTCTTAGCCTCTTCCTGACTCAAGCATTTGAGCAGTACTCCATCTAAAGACTTGTGGTACAACTGACCATCAAGAAGTACAAATTTAAGGGCCTTATACCCGAGCCTCGGAAACTTTTTGAGATGGGTCTTTCGATAACCGATAATGTCACTTCTCCAAATGCCATCATTTACCTCCGATCCAAATTGAAAGCACCTTCTTCGCGTGCATAGACTTCATGATTCTCCCGATATCCGTAGGTCGCTTGAGCTAATTTATTTGCTTCTCCATTGTGCTCTCCGGGTATATGATGCAAAGTAACTAATCAAAAGCTTTTCTAAGTTCCCTACACTATTCATGGTACCCTTGCAAGACATCGTTTCGCATTCATATTGTCCTTCCGTCAACCGATTGATCACCAATTCCGAGTCACCAAATACTTCGACAAAGAACAGCCTTTCACTTCTATTAACAAATAAGCCCTCTAAGCAAAGCCTCATACTCGCTTGATTGTTAGTGACAGGATATTCAATGGAAAAAGCAAACTCAAATGTATTTCCACGTGGGGATATCAAAAGAATACCAGCACCACCACCTTTGTCACATGATGATCCATCAAAAAATAATGCCCATGGGGCAATGTTAATCATATCACCGTATAAATCACGATGTTGAGTAATAAAATCGGCAATTGCCTGTCCTTTCACCGCTTTTTTGCCGACTCATACTTTAAATTAAACTCTCGACAATACCCATTTGCCGATTCTTCCATTTAAAATCGGCATTGATAACATGTGTTTAATTACATCAAAACTAGATATCACCACACATTCAGCATTCAACAAATAGTGCCGAAACTTGGTGCATGAGTAATAAACACACAAACAAAGCTTTTCTACAGCCGAATACCTTGTTTCAGGATCTAGCAATTTTCGGCTAAGGTAAGCTATTACCCTCTCTTTTCCATCAAACTCTTGCATAAGGGCCGATCCTATTGTTAGGCTATCGGCCGCCACATACAGCTTGAAAGGTTTTTCAAGTTGTGGAGGTACCAATACTGGTGGTGCCTTCATATATTGTTTGATCTCATCAAAAGCCTTTTTAGTCGTATGTCACCCCGTATAAATTTCGATCCTTCTTGAGCTTCAACAATGGAGAGAAAGGCAATACTCTTCGATAAATTGGATATAAATCTCCTCACAAAATTGATCTTTCCCAAAGAATGACCGCAACTCAGTAAGGTTAGTTGGGGGCACAACTTTGTCTATTGCTTCCATGCTCTTTTTCCCAACTTCTATCCCTCCTTTGTGGATCAAGAACCCCAAGAACTCACCAAATGAGACTCCAAAAGCACACTTATTTGGATTCATCTTTAAGCCATGTCTCCCTCGTGCACCCAGAGTCTTTCTCAAATCGGCTAAATGTCCTTCATGGTCTCTGGATTTGACTACCACATCATCGATATAAATTTCTACAATTTTGCCGATCAAATCGTGAAAGATATAGTTCATGGCTCTCTGATAAGTTGCACCAGCATTCTTCAATCCAAATGTCATTACTATCCACTCAAATAATCCAATGTGGCCAGACATCCGAATGCAGCCTTTTGCAATATCTTCGATCGCCATAAAAATCTGATTATAGCCGCATTGCCGTCCATAAAGCCGATGATTTCATACCCGTCGCTGCATCCACTAGTAAATCGGCAACTGGCATTGGGTATCCATCCATGGGAGTAGCCTTGTTGAGATCTCTGAAATCTATGCATACTCTCATTTTCCCATTCTTTTTGTAGACAGGTACTATGTTTGAAATCCACTCTGCATACCTGCATGGCCGAATAAAGTTTGCTTCAATCAATCTCTCAACTTCTTTCTTTACATCGGCCAATACCTCCTCCTTATAAATCTTACGTGGAGGTTGTTTGAAAGGACGAAATCCAGGTTTTATAGGCAACTTATGTTCAACAATTGATCGATCCAATCCAGGCATCTCTCGATAATCCCAAGCAAAACAATCTTTGAACTCCTTCAAGAACTCTATTAATTTCAATTTATACTCCGGGTCTAAATTTGCACCGATATACATCGCCCTTGACTTTGTGCTATCACCAACATTGATTTCTTCTAACTTGTCGGCCGACATGAAACCACGACCCAGCTTTGCCTTTGTTGCCATCGATTGGATTGCCCATTAAAAATTACCGTCGTAGCCGATCGCTTTGATCGGCTGCTGATCTCGTCGAACACATTGACAGACCTTCTTTCCATTTCTTTCCCGAAAGGCAGCCTTGCCCATCATACTCCCAATAAGCAGTGCCTGGGACGTGGCAACACTCACTGAAATCATCGGCTTGAACAACTTCTACATCATCTCCTATCCACTGAATAAGGATTTGATGCATGGTTGAGGGTACACAACAATTAGCATGGATCCAATCCCTTCCCAAAAGCATGCTATATGCCCCCTTGCCATCAATGACAAAGAAAGTAGTGATCAAAGTCTTGGATCCAATCATCACCTCCACATGTACGCTCTTCCACGAGTATCAAGCATTGCTAGCAAAATCCCTAAGGATCATGTCGGGCCTCAGAAATCTTCACTTGTCATACCAAGCTTTCAAAGTGGCATAGGGCATAATATTGATAGCAGCCCCTCCATCAACAAGCATCTTGGTTAAAGGTTTGCCATTGACATATCCCTTCGTGTATAATGGTTTCGATGACGATTTTTAACTGGCTTGTCAAAGATTGCTTGCCGAGTCAACACAAGTTGAGCCATCAGGTCTCGGCATTCAGTTTCATCAAAGTCTGAATAGACTTCCTCTTGAACTTCTTGATCTTCAGAGCTCTAAACTCTAATGGAATAAAGAACACCATATTAGCATCACCCAAAAGACCCCGTCCATCGTCCTTTTTCTTAGGATGCCATAATCGGCTTCTTTTCTACAATTCTTGTTTCAGCTCCCCGATTCCGCAAACGCCGAACTCTTTCTCTTCCGGTTTTTCCGCACTGAGGGCACCATTGACCCTTTTGCCACCTGTATGAGCTTTCTTCCGCCTTATGGGCACTGCTATGAGCCCAAGCTTGGTCTGCAAATCTTTTCCTCCGATGTTCATCAAAACTATTTATTTTTAGGCGCCGATCGTTCTCTGGAAATCTCATCCCAAGTCTATCATGAATGGGTCGGCGGTTGACTCGAGATTGCCCGTATCGAGTATTGATCACCGCATTCGTGGCAATTGTTCCCGGGCAGTGCAACTTCAAGCCTTCATTCCAACAAGAAACAAGAAGGAGCAGCCCCAATGAGATTGCTCTTGCTCTCTCCCCGTACTCTTCTTGTTCCCTTTGGCGCACTTCTACTTCATATCTCCGACGTTCTGCCATGAACCTGCACTCCTCTTCAATGTACTGCTGCTCCTCATCATACTCCATCTTCTTTTCCCACTGCCACTTATTCAACAAGTGTCGTGTCAACTCGCGCTTTGGCTCGCCGTGTATTCGGCAATTTCCTTTGGTCTGCATCTCGAAGTTTGACCTTTCTCTCGCTCGGCTATTTCGAACCGAACTTGCTGCACTTCTTCTTTGGTAACTTGCCAATCGTGGTCAACAAGACCGCTCTCTTTGGCTCTTTCGTAGGTCGAACCTTCATCTTTCCCTTTTCCTTGGATTCAACAAAGATCCACCATGCCTATAGAGAAAGAGACCATATTATGAGGGAACGGGTTCTTGTCTACTTTCATCTTGCCATCAAATCTCAAGTGTCCATCTTGAATAGCCTTCTCAATCTTTACTCGAATACTCGCAATCATTGATATGATGAGAACCCGTGTCATGAAACCCGTAGCATTTTTTATCCTTTACCCTTCGTGGCGTAGCATAGGATGTCCTTCTGGCAACTTGATGCGTCCCTCTTTAATCAGATACAAAAAGAGCTTATCTGCCTTGCTGACATCAAAATCATAAGATCCCTTTTGCTGCTTCACCCATCGTTGGCTGACCAAAGTAGGCTCTTTTGCCCAGTTTAACTCTGCAGCAGCTACTTCATCTTCATCTTCATATTCAGATGCTTCTTCTAGGAATCCCTGATACATGTCAATGGTTGCATTGTTCTTCTGAAAACGAACATCTCTTCCGAACCCTTGGGCTTGATTGCTCATTGCCGTCAATTTTTGTGCAAGCCGTCCAAGGTCTTCAAACTCCATGCCAAATAACTTGTCTCGATATGTGGCAAGCATGCCCGCAATGACCAATTGTGCGAGTTGATCATCGGAATAGTCGAGAATAGCACATGTTCCTCGCTTCTCGAATCTACGAAGATACTCCATTGGTGTTTCAAAGAGTCTTCATCCTCATAGCCCACAGATCAACCATCTTCTTCTCATTGGTTCCCGTGTAAAAGTATGCATGGAATTTTTGCTCCAATTCGCCCATGTACCAATGGAATTAGCCGGCAGCCGACGCAAACCATGTGAAAGCCGTCCCGTCGTAGACATAGGAAAATATCTAATCCTCCAAGCTTCATCACAAAGCAGCTTCTCCAAGTTGCATCGATATCTCATTGATGTGCTCAATGGTACTGGTGTCATCCCGACCGCAGAACTTGGTCAAATCCGTTGGTGGCTTAACTCTTGGTGGAAGAGCTACCCTATTGTACCACTGGGAAAGGAGATTTGTATGCATATGTCTCGATGCTTTGGTTTCAGGCCGAATTGATTCGCATCATATCGCCATTCTCGCTAGGAGGACATCATTTGCATCTTGCGCTCCCTCTCTCCCCGGAGGGCGCTCCCGATGCACTCCCGTACTCCCGGATTCGGCAAAGCACTCAAAGCACCGTAATCGGTAAACTCATTGTACCCATCTCCATAAACACTCTTCTCGCAACTGCTTGCCACTGGAGCAATCTTGTAAGTAGATGCAGTGTATATCTGTTGTTGCACCAAAAGCTACCCGACCATAAGTTTGCTGCTCGGTCACAGGAGGCTTCTTTTTTCATCGTGAATGCCCCATCCCCGCTTGTACCGATCATCTCTTCTCCTCCAAGCTTGGCTTCCCCCGAAGATTGATGAGTGTTGAAGTACACCGGTCCAGCAAGCTCTCCAAATCTTTCTTCAAAGCGCTTTATCAACCGCGGTCCAAAAGTATCGCCATGATTTTGCGGAAGGTGCCTGTGAAAGCCGTGTTGTGATTCAACATAGTATCTCCCACAAACTTTGTAAATGGCTCCAACTACCCTCGCATCTCCTCCTCGTCAATATCGATCACCAAACGAGAAGAACTCTTGGCGTGATTATTTGATGATCACTCGCCACTCTTGTTCTTGGAAAAAGACATCGACATTTCACGATACTGTTCCAATGCTTGTTCTACCATCCGCGTTGCTCTTGCCGCGGCTGTCCAAGGTCACATTCGAACGTGATCGTTGTCAACTTCCGATCCCATCTCAGCTGAAAAGGGGTCCCACCGGCATGCCAAAAAGTGTGTTGACACAAAATGTGGCGCACCGTGTCTCACACACAAAGAAGCCGGAAAGCCTAGCTTCAATCGGGTGCCGGCGTCTCGAATCCGTGGCGTGCCGCCGATTTGACCTGAAAATCGACAAGGGATAAAACGGTAAGATCATAACCGGAACGTGCTTTGGGTGAGACCAGCATAGCTTCCATCTTTACGGCCCCGAAGCCACTTACGACGACATATAGCTATAGAAGCTATCTCGCAACGATTGCATTTCATTCGGCTAAAGTAACATAACCGATGTAAGCGAGAACTTGCCGAATATGGTAGATGAAGACATGTTTGAACAAGATTAAATCATTAAAGCATATCAAACTATATCTCAGGTTTAAAGCATCATCAAGCACTAATAATTAAGGATAAGTAACTTATAAATATAAACCTACTAAACAACACATGCATAGGCTACTCCAACTAGTCTGCCGCACGTCTAGCCTTCATAAACCCGTCGAGCATAAACCCAAGCAAGCTAATCCACCGCATGATACCACTCACTGTGAATTTACACCACTCCTTAATACTAGATCAATCCACTGCATGATATAATCTAATAGTAAAGAGCTAAAAGCATGTAATTACCTAACAAATCTATAAATACTCGCTACATGTATGAAGCATGACCGTATCGGCAAGATTGCCGAATCGGGGTCCATGAAGAAGGAACAAACAAGTGATATGTCTCTAGTCCACCGATGACTAGCTCTAGAGTAACCCAAAGACCTGCATCTGCCGCACGGTACCCGGTCCTGTCAAGGCTTATCTACACATAACATGAATGAACCCGCAACACGTAACAACCTAGATTGATCTAATTCGGCTATATGAGCTTGATCTACTCGATATTGAATATGCATGAAAGGAACGATCAACAAGCCGAAAGAGTATCAATCTAGATTGGGCAAAAGAGTGTTGCAAATAAATAAATATTAAATAAAACATGCAACACGTGATAACTTAATGAATCTATTAGATCTTGCCAAATCTAAGAGAGCCGATAACTATTTTTACTCATGTCTTAATCCGCCGCACGATACAAGGCACAAACAAAAACTTCCCATCATTAAGCTTAAATCCGCCGCACGATACTAAGCAAAAAACGGATGAGACTACTTGCATCACATCTAAATCCGCCGCACGATACTAGACATGATAGCAAGGTTGCCGGGACTTACTGAGGTCGACGGATCGATTGGCCCTCTCGAAGAACTCGACGACACGACTAAAGGACTCGAAGGGTGGCGCGTAGCCGGTTGTATTGATTTGGTTGTGAACCCTTATTACAATGGTCGAGGGTTTATATTTATACCCTGGATAGAACATGAGTCCTAAACACTTACGAACTATCTTAAACAAAATTGGAAAGACAAAACACGCTAACTCTATCCATAATCGGAGTCCTTCACTATTACGACTCCTTCCCTTTCTCGGTCGCCTTCATCTTTCCTTCTTTCGCCTTCAAACGGCCGTTACCGACCGCTTGATCATTTGCCGAACATACGGAAATTAGCCGACCGCATACGCATTTGCCGAATTGCTCTCTCTCCGCTCCCCGCAGGTCCACCCGTCATATTCCCGACCAAATTCTCGGTGTTAACACTATGCTACCGCACAACGCCGGTTCCCCGTGTCCTACAGCCTCTTGGCACTAGGTCAAGCACGACCGTATGCTATGGTTAAGGTATTTTGACGCCTCCGGCCTCACCACCACAATGTTTGTCATCACCCAAGAGCCCGAACGGCCCTTAACCGCAGCTCCATGACTCAACTTCCATATTTGCACACACGACTGCCGCCGCACGGCCGGATCCCGTGCATCCTATGGCTCCCAAAGACCGGGTCAAGCATGCCCGTACGCCATGGTTAAGCCATTTTGATGCCTCTCTCCCTCCACCATAGAGTTTTCCATCACCCAAGAGCCCGAAGGGCCCTTAACCATGGTTCCACGGCTCCAAAACCGCCATATTTGCACACACAATCATGCCGCCGCATGGTCGGTTCCAACGCGTCCTATGGCTCCCGGCACAGAGTCAAGCATGCCCGTACGCCATGGTTAAGGCATTTTGACACATCCGGCTTCTCTACCATAGTGTTTGCCATAGCTCGAGAGCCCGAATGGCCCTTAACCTCGGCTCCACGGCTCCGTAACCGCCATATTTGCACACACGACTTTGCCGCCGCACGGCCGGTTCCCGCGCGTCCCTACGGCTCCTCGCACCAAGTCAAGCACGCCCATGCGCCATGGTTAAGGCGTTTTGACACCTCCGGCCTCTCCACCACAGCATTTATTGTGGCTCGAGGACCCGAATGGCCCTTAACCATGGCTCCACGGCTCTCTAGAACCGCCATATTTGCACACATGACTATGCTACCGCATAGCCGGCCTCGCGTGTCCTACGGCTCTCACTAGGTCAAGCACGACCGTATGCTATGGTTAAGGTATTTTGACGCCTGGCCTCACCACCACAATGTTTGTCATCACCCGAGAGCCCGAACGGCCCTTAACCACGCCTCCATGACTCCGAACTTCCATATTTGCACACACGACCGTGCCGCGCACGGCCGGATCCCGTGCATCCTATGGCTCCCTGCACCGGGTCAAGCATGCCCGTACGCCATGGTTAAGCCATTTTAATGCCTCTCCCTCTCCACCATAGAGTTTTCCATCACCCAAGAGCCCGAAGGGCCCTTAACCATGGTTCCATGGCTCCAAAACTGCCATATTTGCACACACAACCATGCTGCCGCATGGTCGGTTCCAACGCGTCCTATGGCTCCTGGCACAGAGTCAAGCATGCCCGTACGCCATGGTTAAGGCATTTTGACACATCTGGCTTCTCTACCATAGTGTTTGCCATAGCTCGAGAGCTTGAATGGCCCTTAACCTCGGCTCCACAGCCTCCGTAACCGCCATATTTGCACACACGACTTTGCCCCGCACGGCCGGTTCCTCGCGCGTCCTACGGCTCGCACCAAGTCAAGCACGCCCATGCACCATGGTTAAGGCGTTTTGACACTTCCGGCCTCTCCACCACATCATTTATTGCGGCTCGAGGACCCGAATGGCCCTTAACCATGGCTCCACAACTCTAGAACCGCCATATTTGCACACACGACTATGCTACCGCACAAGCCGGTTCCCGCGTGTCCTACAAATTTCCTGCACTAGGTCAAGCACGACCGTATGCTATGGTTAAGGTATTTTGACGCCTCGGCCTCACCACCACAATGTTTGTCATCACCCAAGAGCCCGAACGGCCCATAACCACAGCTCCATGACTCCGTAACTTCCATATTTGCACACACGACCGTGCCGCCGCACGGCCGATCCCCGTGCATCCTATGGCTCCCTACCGGTCAAGCATGCCCGTACGCCATGGTTAAGCCATTTTTATGCCTCTCTCCTCTTCACCATAGAGTTTTCCATCACCCAAGAGCCCGAAGGGCCCTTAACCACGGTTCCCACGGCTCCAAAAACCGCCATATTTGCACACACAACCATGCCGCCGCATGGTCGGTTCCAACACGTCCTATGGCTCCTGGCACAGAGTCAAGCATGCTCGTACGCCATGGTTAAGGCATTATGACACATCTAGCTTCTCTACCATAGTGTTTGCCATAGCTCGAGAGCTTGAATGGCCCTTAACCTCGGCCCCACGGCTCCGAACCGCCATATTTGCACACACGACTTTTGCCGCGCACGGCCGGTTCCTGCGCGTCCTACGGCTCCTCGCACCAAGTCAAGCATGCCCATGCGCCATGGTTAATGCGTTTTGACACCTCCGGCCTCTCCACCACAAAGCATTTATTATGGCTCGAGGACCCGAATGGCCCTTAACCATGGCTCCACAAAACTCTAGAACCGCCATATTTGCACACACGACTATGCTACCGCACGCCCGGTTCTCCCGCGTGTCCTACATGCTCTTCCTGACTAGGTCAAGCACGACCATATGCTATGGTTAAGGTATTTTGATGCCTCTGGCCTCACCACCACAATGTTTGTCATCACCCGAGAGCCCGAACAGTCCTTAACCACAGCTCCATGACTCCAGAACTTCCATATTTGCACACACGACAGTGCTGCCGCACGGCCGGATCCTGTGCATCCTATGGCTCCCGGCACCGGGTCAAGCATGCCCGTACACCATGGTTAAGCCATTTTGATGCCTCTCTCCTCTCCACCATAGAGTTTTACATCACCCAAGAGCCCGAAGGGCCCTTAACCACGGTTCCACGGCTCCAAAACTACTATATTTGCACACACAACCATGCCGCCGCATGGTCGGTTCCAACGCGTCCTATGGCTCCCGGCACGAGTCAAGCATGCCCGTACGCCATGGTTAAGGCATTTTGACACATCTAGCTTCTCTACCATAGTGTTTGCCATAGCTCGAGAGCCCGAATGGCCCTTAACCTCGGCTCCACGGCTCCGTAACCGCCATATTTGCACACACGACTTTTGCTGCCGCACGGCCGGTTCCTGCGCGTCCTACGGCTCCTCGCACCAAGTCAAGCACGATCATGCACCATGGTTAAGGCATTTTGACACCTCTGGCCTCTCCACCACAGCATTTATTGTGGCTCGAGGACCCGAATGGCCCTTAACCATGGCTCCACAGCTCTAGAACTGCCAAATTTGCACACACGACTATGCTACCGCATAGCCGGTTCCCGCGTGTCCTACAAATTTCTCGCACTAGGTCAAGCACGACCGTATGCTATGGTTAAGGTATTTTGACGCCTCCGGCCTCACCACCACAATGTTTGTCATCACCCGAGAGCCCGAACGGCCCTTAACCACGCCCCATGACTCCGTAACTTCCATATTTGCACACACGACCGTGCCGCCGCACGGCCGGATCCTGTGCATCCTATGGCTCCCGGCACCGGGTCAAGCATGCCCGTACGCCATGGTTAAGCCATTTTGATGCCTCTCACCTCTCCACCATAGAGTTTTCCATCACCCAAGAGCCCGAAGATCCCTTAACCATGGTTCCACGGCTCCAAAACTGCCATATTTGCACACACAACCATGCTGCCGCATGGTCGGTTCCAACGCATCCTATGGCTCCTGGCACAGAGTCAAGCATGCCCGTACGCCATGGTTAAGGCATTTTGGCACATCTGGCTTCTCTACCATAGTGTTTGCCATAGCTCGAGAGCCTGAATGGCCCTTAACCTCGGCTCCACGGCTCCGTAACCGCCATATTTGCACACACGACTTTGCTGCCGCACGGCCGGTTCCTACGCGTCCTACGGCTCCACGCACCAAGTCAAGCACGCCCATGCGCCATGGTTAAGGCGTTTTGACACCTCTGGCCTCTCCATCACAGCATTTATTGCGGCTCGAGGACCCGAATGGCCCTTAACCATGGCTCCACAGTCTAGAACCGCCATATTTGCACACACGACTATGCTACCGCAAGCACAAATGGTTCCCGCGTGTCCTACAGCTCTCGGCACTAGGTCAAGCACGACCGTATGCTATGGTTAAGGTATTTTGATGCCTCCGGCCTCACCACCACAATGTTTGTCATCACCCGAGAGCCCGAATGGCCCTTAACCACGCCTCCATGACTCCGTAACTTCCATATTTGCACACACGACCGTGCCGCCACACGGCCGGATCCCGTGCATCCTATGGCTCCCGGCACCGGGTCAAGCATGCCCGTACGCCATGGTTAAGCCATTTTGATGCCTCTCTCCTCTCCACCATAGAGTTTTCCATCACCCAAGAGCCCGAAGGGCCCTTAACCACGGTTCCACGGTTCCAAAACTACCATATTTGCACACACAACCATGCTGCCGCATCGTCGGTTCCAACGCGTCCTATGGCTCCTGGCACAGAGTCAAGCATGCCCGTACGCCATGGTTAAGGCATTTTGACACATCTGGCTTCTCTACCGTAGTTTTTGCCATAGCTCGAGAGCCTGAATGGCCCTTAACCTCGGCTCCACGGCTCCAGAACTGCCATATTTGCACACACGACTTTGCTGCCGCACGGCCGGTTCCTACGCGTCCTACGGCTCCTCGCACCAAGTCAAGCACGCGCCATGCACCATGGTTAAGGCATTTTGACACCTCTGGCCTCTCCATCACAGCATTTATTGCGGCTCGAGGACCCGAATGGCCCTTAACCATGGCTCCACAGCTCTAGAACTGCCATATTTGCACACACGACTATGCTACCGCACAGCTGGTTCCTGCGTGTCCTACAGCTCTCGGCACTAGGTCAAGCACGACTGTATGCTATGGTTAAGGTATTTTGATGCCTCTGGCCTCACCACCACAATGTTTGTCATCACTCGAGAGCCCGAACGGCCCTTAACCACAGCTCCATGACTCCAGAACTTCCATATTTGCACACACGACTGTGCTGCCGCACGGCCGGATCCTGTGCATCCTATGGCTCCCGACACCGGGTCAAGCATGCCCGTACGCCATGGTTAAGCCATTTTGATTCCTCTCTCCTCTCCACCATGGAGTTTTCCATCACCCAAGAGCCCGAAGGGCCCGTAACCACGGTTCTACGGCTCCAAAACTGCCATATTTGCACACACAATCTTGCTGCCGCATGGTCGGTTCCAACGCGTCCTATGGCTCCTGGCACAGAGTCAAGCATGCCCGTACGCCATGGTTAAGGCATTTTGACACATCTGGCTTCTCTACCATAGTGTTTGCCATAGCTCGAGAGCCTGAATGGCCCTTAACCTCGGCTCCACGGCTCCAGAACTGCCATATTTGCACACACGACTTTGCTGCCGCACGGCCGGTTCCTCCGCGTCCTACGGCTCCTCGCACCAAGTCAAGCACGCCTATGCGCCATGGTTAAGGCGTTTTGACACCTCTGGCCTCTCCACCATAGCATTTATTGTGGCTCGAGGACCCGAATGACCCTTAACCATTTCTCCACAGCTCTAGAACTGCCATATTTGCACACACGACTATGCTACCGCACAGAACCGGTTCCCCGCATGTCCTACGCTCTCGGCAATAGGTCAAGCACGACCGTATGCTATGGTTAAGGTATTTTGACGCCTCTGGCCTCACCACCACAATGTTTGTCATCACCCGAGAGCCCGAACGGCCCTTAACCATAGCTCCATGACTCCAGAACTTCCATATTTGCACACACGACTGTGCTGCCGCACGGCCGGATCCTGTGCATCCTATGGCTCCCGGCACCGGGTCAAGCATGCCCGTACGCCATGGTTAAGCCATTTTTATGCCTCTCTCCTCTCCACCATAGAGTTTTCCATCACCCAAGAGCCCGAAGGGCCCTTAACCATGGTTCCACGGCTCCAAAACTGCCATATTTGCACACACAACCATGCTGCCGCATGGTCGGTTCCAACGCTTCCTATGGCTCCTGGCACAGAGTCAAGCATGCCCGTATGCCATGGTTAAGGCATTTTGACACATCTGGCTTCTCTACCGTAGTTTTTGCCATAGCTCGAGAGCCTGAATGGCCCTTAACCTCGGCTCCACGGCTCCAGAACTGCCATATTTGCACACATGACTTTGCTGCCGCACGGCCGGTTCCTGCGCGTCCTACGGCTCCTCGCACCAAGTCAAGCACGCCCATGCGCCATGGTTAAGGCATTTTGACACCTCTGGCCTCTCCATCACAGCATTTATTGCGGCTCGAGGACCCGAATGGCCCTTAACCATGGCTCCACAGCTCTAGAACTGCCATATTTGCACACACGACTATGCTACCGCACGCCCGGTTCCCCGCGTGTCCTATGCCTCTCGGCACTAGGTCAAGCACGATCGTATGCTATGGTTAAGGTATTTTGATGCCTCCGGCCTCACCACCACAATGTTTGTCATCACCGAGAGCCCGAACGGCCCTTAACCACAGCCCCATGACTCCGAACTTCCATATTTGCACACACAACTGTGCTGCCGCACGGCCGGATCCTGTGCATCCTATGGCTCCCGGCACCGGGTCAAGCATGCCCGTACGCCATGGTTAAGCCATTTTGATGCCTCTCTCCTCTCCACCATAGAGTTTTCCATCACCCAAGAGCCCGAAGGGCCCTTAACCACGGTTCCACGGCATCAAAACGCCACAACCATGCTGCCGCATGGTCGGTTCCAACGCGTCCTATGGCTCCTGGCACAGAGTCAAGCATGCCCGTACGCCATGGTTAAGGCATATTGACACATCTGGCTTCTCTACCATAGTGTTTGCCATAGCCCGAGAGCCTGAATGGCCCTTAACCTCGGCTCCACGGCTCCAGAACTGCCATATTTGCACACACGACTTTGCTGCCGCACGGCCGGTTCCTCCGCGTCCTATGGCTCCTCGCACCAAGTCAAGCACGCCTATGCGCCATGGTTAAGGCGTTTTGACACCTCTGGCCTCTCCACCATAGCATTTATTGTGGCTCGAGGACCCGAATGGCCCTTAACCATTTCTCCACAAACCTCTAGAACCGCCATATTTGCACACACGACTATGCTACCGCACACCCGGTTCGCGTGTCCTACGCCCTCTCGGCACTAGGTCAAGCACGACCGTATGCTATGGTTAAGGTATTTTTACGCCTCTCGGCCTCACCACCACAATGTTTGTCATCACCCGAGGGCCCGAACGGCCCTTAACCACGCCTCCATGACTCCGTAACTTCCATATTTGCACACACGACCGTGCCGCCGCACGGCCGGATCCCCGTGCATCCTATAACTCCGGCACCGGGTCAAGCATGCCCGTACGCCATGGTTAAGCCATTTTGATGCCTCTCTCCTCTCCACCATAGAGTTTTCCATCACCCAAGAGCCCGAAGGGCCCTTAACCATGGTTCCACGGCTCCAAAACTGCCATATTTGCACACACAACCATGCTGCCGCATGGTCGGTTCCAACGCGTCCTATGGCTCCTGGCACAGAGTCAAGCATGCCCGTATGCCATGGTTAAGGCATTTTGACACATCTGGCTTCTCTACCGTAGTGTTTGCCATAGCTCGAGAGCCTGAATGGCCCTTAACCTCGGCTCCACGGCTCCAGAACTGCCATATTTGCACACACAACTTTGCTGCCGCACGGCCGGTTCCTGCGCATCCTACGGCTCCTCGCACCAAGTCAAGCACGCCCATGCACCATGGTTAAGGTGTTTTGACACCTCTGGCCTCTCCACCACAGCATTTATTGCGGCTCAAGGACCCGAATGGCCCTTAACCATGGCTCCACAGCTCTAGAACTGCCATATTTGCACACACGACTATGCTACCGCACGCCCGGTTCCCGCGTGTCCTACATGCCTCTCGGCACTAGGTCAAGCACAACCGTATGCTATGGTTAAGGTATTTTGATGCCTCCGGCCTCACCACCACAATTGTCATCACCCGAGAGCCCGAACGGCCCTTAACCACGCCTCCATGACTCCGAACTTCCATATTTGCACACACGACCGTGCCGCGCACGGCCGGATCCCCGTGCATCCTATGGCTCCCGGCACCGGGTCAAGCATGCCCGTACGCCATGGTTAAGCCATTTTGATACCTCTCTCCTCTCCACCATAGAGTTTTCCATCACCCAAGAGCCCGAAGGGCCCTTAACCACGGTTCCACGGCTCCAAAACTGCCATATTTGCACACACAACCATGTTGCCGCATGGTCGGTTCCAACGCGTCCTATGGCTCCTGGCACAGAGTCAAGCATGCCCGTACGCCATGGTTAAGGCATTTTGACACATCTGGCTTCTCTACCATAGTGTTTGCCATAGCTCGAGAGCCTGAATGGCCCTTAACCTCGGCTCCACGGCTCCCGAACTGCCATATTTGCACACACGACTTTGCTGCCGCACGGCCGGTTCCTGCGCGTCCTACGGCTCCTCGCACCAAGTCAAGCACGCCCATGCACCATGGTTAAGGCATTTTGACACCTCTGGCCTCTCCACCACAGCATTTATTATGGCTCGAGGACCCGAATGGCCCTTAACCATGGCTCCACATCTCTAGAACTGCCATATTTGCACACACGACTATGCTACCGCACAGCCGGTTCTTGCATTCCTACAGCTCTCGGCACTAGGTCAAGCACGACCGTATGCTATGGTTAAGGTATTTTGATGCCTCTGGCCTCACTACCACAATGTTTGTCATCACCCGAGAGCCCGAACGGCCCTTAAACCACGCCTCCATGACTCCGTAACTTCCATATTTGCACACACGATCAGTGCCGCCGCACGGCCGGATCCCCGTGCATCCTATGGCTCCCCACCGGGTCAAGCATGCCCGTACGCCATGGTTAAGCCATTTTGATGCCTCTCTCCTCTCCACCATAGAGTTTTCCATCACCCAAGAGCCCGAAGGGCCCTTAACCATGGTTCCACGGCTCCAAAACCGCCATATTTGCACACACAACCATGCCGTCGCATGGTCGGTTCCAACGCATCCTATGGCTCCCGGCACGAGTCAAGCATGCCCGTACGCCATGGTTAAGGCATTTTGACACATCTAGCTTCTCTACCATAGTGTTTGCCATAGCTCGAGAGCCCGAATGGCTCTTAACCTCGGCTCCACAGCCTCCAGAACCGCCATATTTGCACACACGACTTGCTGCCGCACGGCCGGTTCCCGCGCGTCCTACGGCTCGCACCAAGTCAAGCACGCCCATGCACCATGGTTAAGGCGTTTTGACACCTCTGGCCTCTCCATCATAGCATTTATTGCAGCTCGAGGACCCGAATGGCCCTTAACCTTGGCTCCACAGCTCTAGAACTGCCATATTTGCACACACGACTATGCTACCGCACGCCCGGTTCCTCGCGTGTCCTACATGCCTCTCGGCACTAGGTCAAGCACGACCGTATGCTATGGTTAAGGTATTTTGATGCCTCCGGCCTCACCACCACAATGTTTGTCATCACCCGAGAGCCCGAACGACCCTTAACCACAGCCTCCATGACTCCGAACTTCCATATTTGCACACACGACCGTGCCGCCGCACGGCCGGATCCCGTGCATCCTATGGCTCCCGCACCGGGTCAAGCATGCCCGTACGCCATGGTTAAGCCATTTTGATGCCTCTCTCCTCTCCACCATAGAGTTTTCCATCACCCAAGAGCCCGAAGGGCCCTTAACCACGGTTCCACGGCTCCAAAACTGCCATATTTGCACACACAACCATGCTGCCGCATGGTCGGTTCCAACGCGTCCTATGGCTCCTGGCACAAAGTCAAGCATGCCCGTACGCCATGGTTAAGGCATTTTGACACATCTGGCTTCTCTGCCATAGTGCTTGCCATAGCTCAAGAGCCTGAATGGCCCTTAACCTCGGCTCCATGGCTCCGTAACCGCCATATTTGCAAACACGACTTTGCCGCCGCACGGCCGGTTCCCGCGCGTCCTACGGCTCCTCGCACCAAGTCAAGCACACCCATGCGCCATGGTTAAGGCATTTTGACACCTCCGGCCTCTCCACCACAGCATTTATTGCGGCTCGAGGACCCGAATGGCCCTTAACCATGGCTCCACAAACTCTAGAACCGCCATATTTGCACACACGACTATGCTACCGCACGCCCGGTTCCCGGTTCCTCGTGTCCTACACCTCTCGGCACTAGGTCAAGCACGACCGTATGCTATGGTTAAGGTATTTTGACGCCTCTAGCCTCACCACCACAATGTTTGTCATCACCCGAGAGCCCGAACGGCCCTTAACCACAGCTCCATGACTCCAGAACTTCCATATTTGCACACACGACTGTGCTACCGCACGGCCGGATCCTGTGCATCCTATGGCTCCCGGCACCGGGTCAAGCATGCCCGTACGCCATGGTTATGCCATTTTGATGCCTCTCTCCTCTCCACCATGGAGTTTTCCATCACCCAAGAGCCCGAAGGGCCCGTAACCACGGTTCCACGGCTCCAAAACTGCCATATTTGCACACACAACCATGCTGCCGCATGGTCGGTTCCAACGCGTCCTATGGCTCCTGGCACAGAGTCAAGCATGCCCTTACGCCATGGTTAAGGCATTTTGACACATCTGGCTTCTCTACCATAGTGTTGCCATAGCTCGAGAGCCTGAATGGCCCTTAACCTCGGCTCCACGGCTCCAGAACTGCCATATTTGCACACACGACTTTGCTGCCGCACGGCCGGTTCCTCCGCGTCCTACGGCTCCTCGCACCAAGTCAAGCACGCCCATGCGCCATGGTTAAGGCGTTTTGACACCTCTGGCCTCTCCACCACAGCATTTATTGTGGCTCGAGGACCCGAATGACCCTTGACCATTTCTCCACAGCTCTAGAACTGCCATATTTGCACACACGACTATGCTACCGCACAAATGTTCCTCGCATGTCCTATAGCTCTCGGCACTAGGTCAAGCACGACCGTATGCTATGGTTAAGGTATTTTGACGCCTCTGGCCTCACCACCACAATGTTTGTCATCACCCGAGAGCCCGAACGGCCCTTAACCACAGCTCCATGACTCCAGAACTTCCATATTTGCACACACGACTATGCTGCCGCACGGCCGGATCCTGTGCATCCTATGGCTCCCGGCACCGGGTCAAGCATGCCCGTACGCCATGGTTAAGCCATTTTGATGCCTCTCTCCTCTCCACCATAGAGTTTTCCATCACCCAAGAGCCCGAAGGGCACTTAACCATGGTTCCATGGCTCCAAAACTGCCATATTTGCACACACAACCATGCTGCCGCATGGTCGGTTCCAACGCGTCCTATGGCTCCTGGCACAGAGTCAAGCATGCCCGTACGCCATGGTTAAGGCATTTTGACACATCTGGCTTCTCTACCATAGTGTTTGCCATAGCTCGAGAGTCTGAATGGCCCTTAACCTCTGCTCCACGGCTCCAGAACTGCCATATTTGCACACACGACTTTGCTGCCGCACGGCCGGTTCCTGCGCGTCCTACGGCTCCTCGCACCAAGTCAAGCACGGCCATGCACCATGGTTAAGGTGTTTTGACACCTCTGGTCTCTCCACCACAGCATTTATTGCAGCTCGAGGACCCGAATGGCCCTTAACCATGGCTCCACAGCTCTAGAACTGCCATATTTGCACACACGACTATGCTACCGCACAGCCGGTTCCTGCGTGTCCTACAGCTCTCGGCACTAGGTCAAGCACAACCGTATGCTATGGTTAAGGTATTTTGACGCCTCTGGCCTCACCACCACAATTGTCATCACCCGAGAGCCCGAACGGCCCTTAACCACGGCTCCATGACTCCAGAACTTCCATATTTGCACACACGACTGTGCTGCCGCACGGCCGGATCCTGTGCATCCTATGGCTCCCGGCACCGGGTCAAGCATGCCCGTACACCATGGTTAAGCCATTTTGATACCTCTCTCCTCTCCACCATAGAGTTTTCCATCACCCAAGAGCCCGAAGGGCCCTTAACCACGGTTCCACGGCTCCAAAACTACCATATTTGCACACACAACCATGTTGCCGCATGGTCGGTTCCAATGCGTCCTATGGCTCCTGGCACAGAGTCAAGCATGCCCGTACGTCATGGTTAAGGCATTTTGACACATCTGGCTTCTCTACCATAGTGTTTGCCATAGCTCGAGAGCCCGAATGGCCCTTAACCTCGGCTCCACGGCTCCGAACCGCCATATTTGCACACACGACTTTGCCGCCGCACGGCCGGTTCCCTCGCGTCCTACGGCTCCTCGCACCAAGTCAAGCATGCCCGTACGCCATGGTTAAGGCATTTTGACACCTCTGGCCTCTCCACCACAGCATTTATTGTGGCTCGAGGACCCGAATGGCCCTTAACCACGGCTCCACGGCTCCAGAACTACCATATTTGCACACACAACTATGCTACCGCACAGCCGGTTCCTGCGTGTCCTACAGCTCTCGGCACTAGGTCAAGCACGACCGTATGCCATAGTTAAGGCATTTTGACACCTCTGGCCTCACCACCACAATGTTTGTCATCACCCAAGAGCCCGAACGGCCCTTAACCATAGCTCCATTACTCCAGAACTTTCATATTTGCACACACGATTGTGCTGCTGCACGGCCGGATCCTGTGCATCCTACGGCTCCCGGAACCAGGTCAAGCATGCTCGTACACCATGGTTAAGCCATTTTGATGCCTATCTCCTCTCCACCATATAGTTTTCCATCACCCAAGAGCCCGAAGGGCCCTTAACCACAGTTCCACGGCTCCAAAACTGCCATATTTGCACACACAACCATGCTGCCGCATGGTCGGTTCCAACGCGTCCTATGGCTCCCCGGCACGAGTCAAGCATGCCCGTACGCCATGGTTAAGGCATTTTGACACATCTGGCTTCTCTACCATAGTGTTTGCCATAGCTTGAGAGCCTGAATGGCCCTTAACCTCGGCTCCACAGCTCCAGAACTGCCATATTTGCACACATGACTTTGCTGCCGCACGGCCAGTTTCTGCGCGTCCTACGGCTCCTCGCACCAAGTCGAGCACGCCCATGCACCATGGTTAAGGCGTTTTGACACCTCTGGCCTCTCCACCACAGCATTTATTGCGGCTCGAGGACTCGAATGGCCCTTAACCATGGCTCCACAGCTCTAGAACTGCCATATTTGCACACACGACTATGCTACCGCACAGCCGGTTCCTGCGTGTCCTACGCTCTCTCGGCACTAGGTCAAGCATGACCGTATGCTATGGTTAAGGTATTTTGACGCCTCGGCCTCACCACCACAATGCTTGTCATCACCCAAGAGCCCGAACGGCCCTTAACCACAGCTCCATGACTCCGAACTTCCATATTTGCACACACGACCGTGCCGCGCACGGCCGGATCCCCGTGCATCCTATGGCTCCCGCACCGGGTTAAGCATGCCCGTACGCCATGGTTAAGCCATGTTGATGCCTCTCTCCTCTCCACCATAGAGTTTTCCATCACCCAAGAGCCCGAAGGGCCCTTAACCACTTCCACGGCTCCAAAACTGCCATATTTGCACACACAACCATGCCGCCGCATGGTCGGTTCCAACGCGTCCTATGGCTCCCGGCACGAGTCAAGCATGCCCGTACACCATGGTTAAGGCATTTCGACACATCTGGCTTCTCTACCATAGTGTTTGCCATAGCTCGAGAGCCTGAATGGCCCTTAACCTCGGCTCCACGGCTCCAGAACTGCCATATTTGCACACACGACTTTGCTGCCGCACGGCCGGTTCCTGCGCGTCCTACGGCTCCTCGCACCAAGTCAAGCACACCCATGCGCCATGGTTAAGGCGTTTTGACACCTCTGGCCTCTCCACCACAGCATTTATTGCGGCTCAAGGACCCGAATGGCCCTTAACCATGGCTCCACAGCTCTAGAACTGCCATATTTGCACACACGACTATGCTACTGCACAGCCGGTTCCCTGCGTGTCCTACATGCTCTCGGACTAGGTCAAGCACGACCGTATGCTATGGTTAAGGTATTTTGACGCCTCTGGCCTCACCACCACAATGTTTGTCATCACCCGAGAGCCCGAACGGCCCTTAACCACAGCTCCATGACTCCAGAACTTCCATATTTGCACACACGACTGTGCTGCCGCACGGCCGGATCATGTGCATCCTATGGCTCCCGGCACCGGGTCAAGCATGCCCGTACGCCATGGTTAAGCCATTTTGATGCCTCTCTCCTCTCCACCATAGAGTTTTCCATCACCCAAGAGCCCGAAGGGCCCTTAACCACGGTTCCACGGCTCCAAAACTGCCATATTTGCACACACAACCATGCTGCCGCATGGTCGGTTCCAACGCGTCCTATGGCTCCCGGCACGAGTCAAGCATGCCCGTACGCCATGGTTAAGGCATTTTGACACATCTCGACTTCTCTACCATAGTGTTTGCCATTGCTCGAGAGCCCGAATGGCCCTTAACCTCGGCTCCACGGCTCCTGAACTGCCATATTTGCACACACGACTTTGCTGCCGCACGGCCGGTTCCTGCGCGTCCTACGGCTCCTCGCACCAAGTCAAGCACGCCCATGCGCCATGGTTAAGGCATTTTGACACCTCTAGCCTCTCCACCACAGCATTTATTGCGGCTCGAGGACCCGAATGGCCCTTAACCATGGCTCCACAGCTCTAGAACTGCCATATTTGCAAACACAACTATGCTACCGCACAGCCGGTTCCTGCGTGTCCTACAGCTCTCGGCACTATGTCAAGCACGACCGTATGCTATGGTTAAGGTGTTTTGACGCCTCTGGTCTCACCACCACAATGTTTGTCATCACCCGAGAGCCCGAACGACCCTTAACCACAGCTCCATGACTCCAGAACTTCCATATTTGCACACACGGCTGTGCTGCCGCACGGCCGGATCCTGTGCATCCTATGGCTCCCGGCACCGGGTCAAGCATGCCCGTACACCATGGTTAAGCCATTTTGATGCCTCTCTCCTCTCCACCATAGAGTTTTCCATCACCCAAGAGCCCGAAGGGCCCTTAACCACGTTTCCACGGCTCCAAAACTGCCATATTTGCACACACAACCATGCTTTGCCGCATGGTCGGTTCCAACGCGTCCTATGGCTCCCGGCACGAGTCAAGCATGCCCGTACGCCATGGTTAAGGCATTTTGACACATCCGGCTTCTCTACCATAGTGCTTGCCATAGCTCGAGAGCCTAAATGGCCCTTAACCTCGGCTCCATGGCTCCCGGCCGCCATATTTGCACACACAACTTTGCTGCCGCACGGCCGGTTCCGCGCGTCCTACGGCTCCTCGCACCAAGTCAAGCACGCCCATGCGCCATGGTTAAGGCGTTTTGACACCTCTCCTCTCCACCACAGCATTTATTGCGGCTCGAGGACCCGAATGGCCCATAACCATGGCTCCACAGCTCTAGAACCGCCATATTTGCACACACGACTATGCTACCGCACGCCCGGTTCCCCGCATGTCCTACGCTCTCAAGCACTAGGTCAAGCATGACCGTATGCTATAGTTAAGGTATTTTGACGCCTCGGCCTCACCACCACAATGTTTGTCATCACCCGAGAGCCCGAACGGCCCTTAGCCACAGCTCCATGACTCCGTAACTTCCATATTTGCACACACGATCGTGCTATGGCACGGCCGGATCCCGTGCATCCTATGGCTCCCTGGCACCGGGTCAAGCATGCCCGTACGCCATGGTTAAGCCATTTTGATGCCTCGCTCCTCTCCACCATAGAGTTTTCCATCACCCAAGAGCCCGAAGGGCCCTTAACCACGGTTCCACGGCTCCAAAACTGCCATATTTGCACACACAACCATGCTGCCGCATGGTCGGTTCCAACGCGTCCTATGGCTCCTGGCACAGAGTCAAGCATGCCCGTACGCCATGGTTAAGGCATTTTGACACATCTGGCATCTCTACAATAGTGTTTGCCATAGCTCGAGAGCCTGAATGGCCGTTAACCTCGGCTCCACGGCTCCAGAACTGCCATATTTGCACACACGACTTTGCTGCCACATGGCCGGTTCCTGCACGTCCTACGGCTCCTCGCACCAAGTCAAGCATGCCCATGCGCCATGGTTAAGGCGTTTTGACACCTCCGGCCTCTCCACCATAGCATTTATTGTGGCTCGAGGACCCGAATGGCCCTTAACCAAGGCTCCACAAACTCTAGAACTGCCATATTTGCACACACGACTATGCTACCGCACGGCCGGTTCCTGCGTGTCCTATGGCTCTCGGCACTAGGTCAAGCACGACCGTATGCTATGGTTAAGGCATTTTGACGCCTCTGGCCTCTCCACCACAATGTTTGTCATCACCCGAGAGCCCGAACGGCCCTTAACCACGCTCCATGACTCCGTAACTTCCATATTTGCACACACGACCGTGCCGCCGCACGGCCGGATCCCGTGCATCCTATGGCTCCCGCACCGGGTCAAGCATGCCCGTATGCCATGGTTAAGGCATTTTGATGCCTCTCTCCTCTCCACCATAGAGTTTTCCATCACCCAAGAGCCCGAATGGCCCTTAACCATGGCTCCACAGCTCTAGAACTGCCATATTTGCACACACGACTATGCTGCCGCATGGTCGGTTCCAACGCGTCCTATGGCTCCTGGCACAGAGTCAAGCATGCCCGTACGCCATGGTTAAGGCATTTTGACACATCTGGCTTCTCTACCATAGTGTTTGCCATAGCTCGATTGCCTGAATGGCCCTTAACCTCGGCTCCACGGCTCCAGAACTGCCATATTTGCACACACGACTTTGCTGCCACATGGCCGGTTCCTGCACGTCCTACGGCTCCTCGCACCAAGTCAAGCATGCCCATGCGCCATGGTTAAGGCGTTTTGACACCTCTGGCCTCTCCACCATAGCATTTATTGTGGCTCGAGGACCCGAATGGCCCTTAACCAAGGCTCCACAGCTCTAGAACTGCCATATTTGTACACACGACTATGCTACCACACAGCCGGTTCCTGCGTGTCCTACAGCTCTCGGCACTAGGTCAAGCACGACCGTATGCTATGGTTAAGGTATTTTGACGCCCGGCCTCACCACCACAATGTTTGTCATCACCCGAGAGCCCGAACGGCCCTTAACCACGCTCCATGACTCCAGAACTTCCATATTTGCACACACGACCGTGCCGCCGCACGGCCGGATCCCCGTGCATCCTATGGCTCCCGGCACCGGGTCAAGCATGCCCGTATGCCATGGTTAAGCCATTTTGATGCCTCTCCTCTTCACCATAGAGTTTTCCATCACCCAAGAGCCCGAAGGGCCCTTAACCACGGTTCCACCGCTCCAAAATCGCCATATTTGCACACACAACCATGCCGCCGCATGGTCGGTGTAACATCCACAATGTTAATCATGATTTAGCTCGCACATCACCAAAGCATAATCATATCATTTGCAAAGCATCACGCCTTGACATGCCATTTCATCCCGATGCTTGATTATGCTTGATCTCGCCGTGCTTATGTTAAAGTAACACAAGTGCTTGATGATTGATCACTAGAATAATCTAGACATGAATAGGACACCACATGAACCTAGAGTTATGTTAACAACTTTCGTTAATCTTGCTTCCTTGTGTGTTAATCATGTTAGGCCTATAAAAGTGTCTGCTTTGACCGTTTCAAAAGAGTTAGATAGATGCTTTGCATGGTGATGCACCTTAAACCTTTTCTATGTAGAATTTTATAAGGATCATAAGTCCCAATACTCACTTTTCATGAAAATGAGTGCAAGATTTCCAAAACGGCAGAAAAAGAGAGTTTTGGGGGCTGTTTTTTCTATTTTAGGGAATTTTAGAGGTGATTTTATTTGGAATTTTGTATCTAAAAATCTATAAGGAATCAGGCCAAACTCCTTTTAGACCAAATTATCTACACTTCAAGAGGAGTAACTTTCATGTAGAACGTTTATTCTAATTCTGCTTAGTTTAGGAGTTAGAGGGCACCAAAGATTGTTTAACGTGGAGTGAAAACAACATTTCAGTGACGGATGGTCAATGGCCGTCACGAAAATGGCGAGGACGAAAATATCATCCCCGACCGGCTCGCGTCGCCCACGCCGGGTGGCGCGGCGCCGCCACCACCGGCCGCCTCGCCCTCTAGATGGACGAGCGCCGGACACTCTCCCTCGCTCCTCTCATTCCCACTCCGTCCTCCCCGCTATCCTCTCTCGCTCGCTTCTCCCGGCGCAAAACCGCGCCACCGTCCATGGCCGCCATGGCGAGCTCGGCCAAGCGCCGCCGCTTCGCTCCACCGCACCGCGCCGCCACGAGCAAGCTCGCGCTCTCCAAAGACCGCACTCGCCGAGCCGCCCGAGCGCCCCCTTCCTCCTCCTCTCCAAGATGCGCCGCGCGGACGCCGCCATGGCTACCGCCGAGAGCTCATTGCCGCCACGCTCGCACTCATCCGCGCCCACTCGCGAGGCCGCCCGCCGTGTTAGTCGCCCGCATGGCGTCCACCGCGTCCTTTCCGGTCCCGCTCGGCGCCCAAGCGGGCCGGCCGGCGGAGCGGTGCCTCCGAGCGCGCCGGCTCGCGTGACCGGGAGGTCCACAAAGCCACCGCGGACCGGGGCAAGGCCACCGGCGTGTGCGCGGTGAGCTCCCCGAGCTCCGCCACCACTCCGGCGCCGCCGTCGAGCCGGGTAGCCGGCCGGCGCGGCGAGCCCGGGAGGGCTCCCTGTTTCCCCATCGCGAAGGGCCACCTACTTAGAATAGAAAGAAGGTGGGGGTCCCTCCCCGCAATGTTGCCGCACTCAATGGTTTCCGGATCCAGGCCCAGGCAATTAAGGAAAAGCTCGGGGTTCTTTCTGAAAAGTGTTTGTCCTATTCGGTTTATGAAAAAAGGATTTTCAAAAATTGGTAAAATGCTTTAGAAATTCATATCTCGCTCAATATTGGTCCAAATGGAGTGATTCAAGTTGTATATTTTTCTTATGAGATGCTCGTGCACAAAAATATGAAATGCCATGTTAGAGATACTTTTATATTGAGTTTAGATTTAATTCTTGAAATGCTTATAATCTTAGAAAATGCATAGTAATTCATAGGTTGATCCGAAAATGTGGTTCTTGTTTTGTTAGCCTTGTATTGTCATGCTTTACCTATGATAATTATATCATGCATGCTTCCCGTGTAAGATTATGAAGTTGTAGTTCAAGTGGCCTCATTGCTTATTTCTTGAGATAATTCATAAATGATATATGGAGGCCTAGTTTGGAGTTGATAAGTTTTGTAGGCTCATTATATGCCAGTAGGTAGCTCGTACATGATTGATTTCATGGTTTGATCAAGTTGGTAGTACAAAGTATTTTTAGGTCCTCCAATTGGTGCTGCCATGTCATTTTTGTGTAGGATAGTAGGATCATCTAAATAGGGTGAAATTTGGATGATGTGCTTGAATTGATATGCGTAACCTACTGTAATTTTTATAGGATTTTAGGATGTGTCTAGCTATGGGTTACTGTTCAACCCATAGGTGGTAAAATTAGAGTCGATTCCAGAATGCCATGCCTAACCTAATGGTAGGTTGGTTTTCTGGGAAACATGTCCTCATATGATAGGTAGCTGATTAGTGTATTTGTCTACTGTCAAAATTTGGTGGTCATTGGATCAATAATCTAGGAGTTATAGCTTTTGCAATTTGGTTGGCAGAATTGTTCCAATGCTGTTTTGTCGTGACCCGATCCCGATATTCTCTTTTAGGCCTAGTTAACTTGAGAATTAGACTCCGATGTCTTGAGATGTTTTATGGGCAATTTTATGAGCTTTCCAGATTGTCCACTTTTGTGTCCATAGGATTTATAAATCTACAGTTATGATTTATTTACTAGACTGCCAATTGTAGGTCTAAATGTTAGTGAAGCTTGAATGAGTGTTGCTTGTATGTAGGGCTTAATGCTAATGACTTTTATGGATCGTGCTATGTATGATTGATTGTTAATTAGTATGTCATGATGGTTGGGTTAGGATGAATGAATGAGTATAGGTCTTTGGCTTTACTGGCTTGTTTGCTAGCGTTAAGTGTAGCCAATTGATTAAGATATTCACCTATGAGCATCTATCATCCTTGATCATGCATACACCGACAATCATGTGCTCATACATATGCACATGACTCATTCCAGGATCATGAATAGAACATTTGTTGTGGAGTCAAGGATCCAGAAGGACAAGTCGCGAACGGAGATCCGCACGAGAAGTGATCCAGCACCGGGAACCCGACATGGAATGGTCGAGTACCTGGGGCTCTAACTGCGATCTTCTAAATAAGGCAAGCCCCGGAGCATCCCTCCTAAGTTTGCAAATGTTTTACTTTGCGTCCTTTTATTCCTTATGATGCATTAAGTTTATAGGCGTTGCTTGAAAACGTAGTTGCATCAGGACTACCTTGCCACTAGAAATATCCTACTTGTACGTACAGGATCGACTACATGCTTAGGCCTGCTACTTAAATGGTAGAAGACGAGTGATCGACCATCACTCACGAATGGTAGGTGTTACTACCCCGGGATTGATGATGATGTTGGTAGGTTGTAGAACATAACCATGTGGCCATGATGAAATCACCTCTAATATATCATGGCACACGAGCGTCCTCGGATCATTTTGAACAAAGGCCTCACATATAGCCGGAAGGGCGTGTAGTGCCCAACCGCGAAGCCTTGAATCTACTTGGGCCGGGTTTCAACTTCCGGGTATCCATGCCGGCGATGGGGTGGTAGTAAACAAGGGCCCTGGTCGTGAGTCCTTAAGATGGGGCGGTGTCATTTGATGGGCACGCTTACCTATTGGTAGCCGGGAGTTTCCTTGGTCATGGTGGTGAGTTGTTGATCCCGCGTTTCCCGAATAGATCGTGGTGACCGTCACTCACTATGGCTAGTGAGTGTGGTTTGTGTGATGGAATATTCGCACCGGGTTTGCAATCGATTATAATCGCCATCGGTCCCGGATAGCGACTAACTTGACCGAGATTCTGATTACGGTGCCGCAAATAAGAATTGAAATGCGAGTTGGTTATGTTCACTCATGATGGTTTAATGATTACTCAATCAATGCGGTTATGATATAATGTTGATTGCTTCTACCTTAAAATGATGAAGTAGTTGGGTGCTAATCTAGTAATGGCAGGATCCAACTCAATTGGATAAGCCAGAGAGTCCTTTTGTCACTAAATGATTATTAATAAGCTCATATAATGTTGTTGTTGTAGGTTGGAGAATTACTACCGTGGTGACATGGTGGACTTATATCCCACTACGGGAGGATTAGACTTCGGGCAAGTCACTCTTATATCTCATCTACATGCTGTTGATGGAGTCGACCCTGGAAATAGCCGCTTTGTATTTAAAAGTATAGGTGTGAGTGTATTATCAAAAGAGTTTTCTTCCGCTATCATTTTTATTTGGGTTGTAATAATCCTATGTGTGAAATGTAAATAAAACAGTGAATGGGAACCGCTGAACTTTGGATTCGGGTTTGTTGTAAAGTTGTTTGAAATCCTTCGAGATTTCACGGACTACCGGGCTTTGGTTTGGTTGCTAAGTACTAATTGAGTTGCCACATCGGCTTGATTAGTGCTTCGTAATTAAATTAGTTGGTAGGTTCCGCATAAAATGATATCGCTCCATGGTTCAAGACCTACCGTTCACTTGGGTGTTTCAAAACAAGAAGGATTTGGTTTACAAAACTATTTGTCAACTTATAGCCATATAGGTGTTTGGAAAATTGTGTGTTCAAACTAAAGTGTGCCGGTGGTCGTATTCTATATGCCCAATTAAGGACTACTAGGTGGCTATCTAACAGGCTAACCATGGGTATTGCATCATATTTTCCTTTGTCGCTCATACACGACGGTTTTGTATGGGGGCCATTCACTTGAATGGTTATGTTTGGTTTCATATGCCTCTACGCCCAAGGTAAGTGTGAGTTGTGAGAGCATGATCGGATACACTGCCGATCTAGGAGAGTGCTTATATGACACCGGATTATTCACATGTTTCACACATGTTTATATGAAAGTGTCCCATGTGTGGGATGCCGTCTTCTGACGATGATTGGTTAGCGTGCACCTACATGCAGGGATATCGGGGATATGCCTGTGTGGAGGAGGGTGTTGAATAGGAGTTGTTTGTATTCGAAGTTTTGACCTTATTCTTAAGGTGCCGAGTTTTTACGTCGCTTGCATTCATATGGGATTTTGGGCTGAAATGGAATTTTCTGCAGGTACACTAACCACGCAAGTTCGTGTAGCTCGACTAGTTCCCGCTATTTGAGAGCCGTATAGATGTTGTAGGTATGCCACCGTTTAAAATGCTAGAAATTATCATTGCTAGTTGTGAGGACGTACGGAACGTGCATGCATCATGTCATATGATCATCTCATGGGAACGACACTTTCTCTCTTTCCTTATAATTGAATACTTCTCTTTTTGATAAAAGTTGACCAATGTAATTTTCGTCTCATGAGCGTGGTGTTTCGGTTCTGCAAGTGGCACAAATGAAGTGCATCAAATCCAAGTCAATCAAGGCAAAAGCTCGGCAATAACAACCACTTGTCACCCGTGAGCCACATGGTGCCAAGAAATTTCTGAAGGTCTTTGGAATGTCATCTCTTTTATGGCAAGTTTTGCACTCTGTGGGTTACACCACGGGTAAAGAGCCTCGCTATCAATGAAGCAAGGAATTGGAAAATCAACGTCCGAGTTTACTCTGTCGAAATTTTGATTCCCACCAAGAGCGAAGATGTGTCACATTGGTGTGACCGCCGCTTTATCGCTCAAAGCGGAACCCTCGGGAAGGTGTAAATATAGTTGCTTGCAAGGCCCGAGGGATTTGCATCGAGATGACCGTATAGGATTTCTCATGCCGCGGCGGAGTGTGTTTCCTAAGTGCGACCCCACATCATGCCGTGTGGCACTAGATTAGTGAGACTACACTTGTTGGTGGTAAGGAAGAGGGGGCAGTGAATAGCAATGATCTTGCTAGCCGTGCGATGTTTGCCGTGATGGAGAGCTACGCTTGTTTAGAGAGTGCTTTGGGGTCTCTTAATCATGAGTCCGTTTATGTCACCACTCGAGCAACGAAGGCGAAGAAGGTACCCGAAGAGAATGTAAAGAGGGTGACTATATTGCTTGCGCAAATGACATTTTCCAAGGGACGGAGCTACGTAGCGAAAGAGTGTTGCCATGCCTAAAGCCTTTGTAGCGTGAATTCGGTTTTCGGATCTGTTTGCCCTACTTGGTCGGAGGCAACAAAGCCGGGCACAATTGTAGCGCGAATGCTTTGCATGGATGAAGAATATCGCTTGAGCTAATGGGGGAATGCGCCGTGACCAAGAATGCTGCTCTCGATGCAAAAAATACCAACGGATTGATAACCAACATTCCCACAATCCTCCCGGAACCGCTAAACCGGAAGGTACTCAAGTTGTACTCAACGTCGACAAGGTTGATGCGGGAATACCACGAGCACGGAAGACATGGATTGAGTGGAGCAGGCTTAGGGCTAAGCATCTCATGGGTTGAGTGCTTCCTTGTTTTACATAGGTAACGATGTGTGATCCTAGGTAGCTTGGTCCACTGATAACGTATCAATCAGAACCTATGGTTATGACAAGCTTAGCCAAGGTAGTGCACCTAACTATAGTAGGTTAAAACAAGTACGTTGGTTCGCTAGCATTTTGGGTTGGATTTTCAACATCGTTGTAATGTCAACTCGATCCCGTTCTTGCGAAAATTTGATTCATACCTTCCTGGCCGATGATGACATGTCGATGTTGATTTCTCACTGTCACGCGTCTAGGCCAATCCTTTTTAAGCAAGTATAGTTGATAACTATCCTTTGCAAGCAGCCGCTGGTAACACTCGCAACTTGTGTCGCGTTTGTTACGGCAACATTCTTGCCATTTCTGAGTTTTAGACTTCTTCGTTGTCCTTGACCTCATCTAGTGTGCATCGCTCGGTTGCACAAAAATGTTCAATTATACCTCTCAAACCCGAGTCTATGAAGTTACCCGATCGCCCACCGGTTAGTAGCGTTGCCCCGATCAAAGTTGTTATAGTGCCGCGATGGAAGCTAGAACCACCTTGATAACCGGCCGGAACATGGTTGGATTTCTAGCAAAAGCGCGGGTATTATAAATCTTGATCGTGACCCCTATTCCAGTTTTGTCAAAACAACGTTCCTGTTGTGAAACCTTCGCTTGATATAGTCATGGCATCCTACCCTACCAATGTAAGCCATATCGCTTCAAAATTCGGGTTATCCGAAGTTTAGTAACGTTGCGTCTACTAGCGAGGTTTAGCATTGCCGCTACGATAATGATTTGTTCCTCGCAAGTTACTCACGACGACTAGAGCCTAAGTATGTATATTACACGCACGTCTGGATCCGGTTAGTGTGTTTTTGATGAAACGAATCCCGAAATTGCAGATATGTTAATGTGAGTATGATAACCTCATACCCACTAGGTACGATCGGTTGTTGCTCTTTTAGCAATAGGAAGTGCCTCTCGTATCGTCCTGCAAGTAAACATATATAACATGCCTACCTCTGAGGCATGATTATCAGAGTAGCGCAGCGAAAACGTGTTACAACATGGTCAACTGTTGCTATGAATAGTTCATACATTGTTAACTAACTTTGACCATAGGGTGAATTACTCTTGCCTACGCTGACTTTTCCCGATGAACCTCGCACTAGGGAAGTCGATACATCAGGTATAGGACATTCCTAAGTATACGCCGTGTTGAACTTATCCAAATCCTCTATTCATGCTATCCTACAACCCTGCGGTTGTACTCGAATACCCACATTTGTCTTGCACGCAATGTGTATTCGTGCGTAAAACCCATCCTATCGTGTAAAATGATGCCTCGAATGGGAAAAATCTGTAGTGGTGTCTTGATTAATAACGATGGTGCCGCGATGAAACCGAGAGCACCCCCGTGGATGCACACACATGGTAATGCTGCTCGGCACGCGTGGGTATCATGGTTGTTGATCTTGATCCATTATAGAAATTACCTCGATGTGCCGTTTTACTTTATCCTACTTAAAATCCTTATGACCCTCAGAGGTCTAGCCAACCGTGGCATGAACTCTCTGAGTTTAGGCACTTATAGTATGACGAAAGAGTGCCGATTAGAGCAGACCTCTAACTATTCCTTAATAGACCACGAAACATAGCAACATGGGGACTCAATCGAGAATTTCCGACGAGTTGTACTATCTCGCATAGAACATGTGTCCCTCTCTTTGTGATATTTGCAGGGATATACCTTTTTCGTGTAGGACGAGTTTGGACGAACCTCAAACTAAGGGAAGTCTTTACTTCCTTAGTGTCTGTTTGATCATTTTTATCCTTCATGAACAATGCCTATGTCGACATTAATTGCGACCATTGTGAAGCCCGTAATGTCGAAAGGCAACCTAATGGTGAAATAATGAGAGGTCCTTATCTAGCCCGAGCATAGACGTAAAACTAACCAAATAGGTTGATTGACTCATGAATGTTGGTCGTGGTAGATCTCTATCGAGTAGACCATAACACGAAAACCAGCCTTGCTAACCTTCGAGTTGAAACTACCTATGAGATAGACGTTAAGTTCCGTAGTAAGTCTGTCGTCCATCAAATGAAATCCCAGCTTTTTGTGATCTTTTATAAGATGGATAACCACACGTCTATGCTGAGGGTTTTGAAAACCAAAGTACGGGTAGTAATGGTTGAGCTCGTGATTGCGTCTAGTGATTCCTTTGTTGCTGTTGAGATCACTCTTGCCGACACAAGCGTCAGAGTAGTTGGAGCAGTCAGCTTGAGTTAAATGGAATCTTTACTCCATCATATTCCTTATCGAGAAGAAAGAGTTCTTTTAAGGCGGTTAGACTGTCTAACGTCCTAAAAAGTACTTTTACCTTATGGGAATCAATGGAGGGGATTCAGTGGACAAGAGTATTTAACGAGCCGATGCTGAGTCACTGCGTACATGGGGTATGCCCGACATGAGTATTTTGATACGACCATGGAATTATTAATACGGGTCTTACGCGTCGTTCAAGCAATGTCGAGACATGAGACTTGGCTCAATGCTAGTACCTTCTGAGTAAGGCTTGGCATGGGTATGGTTGGAAAGGTATTTTTGGTATATCCCAGGGAGTGTACCCTAACCCGATAGCACGTGACCTATGCAAGAAAGGGGTACTTGTAGATGCTTGCTACGGGATCCACTTTGCTTGTCGGACACCTTATAGAAAGGAAAAGTTTGACGGTTTTCTACCAAGATAAGGAGTTCTTTACCTAGGAATTTTGATTTCTACATGAGTAGATTTGTATATCTTTGACCTAAGAACTTTGACTTCTACATGTACAAGTTGAAAATTTCCTGGGCTAGTTGGTTCATATTAGCATTTTGTAGCCGTTGTTCCTATGAAGGGCTGTGCTAATATCGAGCTTGTGCTACAAGATCTTATGTTGCCACCTCGGAAGAGAGTCACATGGTTTTTACACGCTTTTGCGGAATCTACGCTCTACTTCCTAGTGGTAAACACTATGGATTTTTGAAGCACCTTTGGATGTATTTGATGATGCGAATAGCAGATTCCCTCTCAAGTAACCCTCGACCTTTTCCAGGTTGGGTAGTTGATTGGTCATGTTGTATGATGACCTACCCTATTGGTATATAGTCTCGGGTTCTATGTGCATGCTTATCATACTATTCCTTGTCATCTTCATACTTAAGATTGACATAGTCATGGTAGCATCCTCATAGTAGAGGGCATGTCGGTTACAAGTTATGCTTGAAGACACTCGCTAGGGAGTGAGTATGGATTAACCAATGAGTCGAGCTGAAAAATAGATTACTTTATTCACTTGGAAATCCTTACCAATGAAGCTCCGTATCTACCATCTACACCGAATGTTCGGTATTTTGCAAGGAGTGGATCGGTTGGTATAGTAATTTGGATTCCATCGAGGTTGCCCTTGTTTGGTATGCCTCTTGAGTGGAATGTGACCTTGTCGGGTCTCCAACATCATAACCCGAGCAAAGCTAAATTATTTTGGATGAAACTATTACATGTCTTTGGAACACGACGTCGAAGCCGGCAGGATATACTCAGAGATACTTTGGGTCTTAGGCGTTGAGGACATGTAACTTGAACCGAATCAATGAGAAGTTTACGGATAAAGCGTGATGGCGGTGGTAAAGCATGAAAGTTGTTATGTGAGGTATCATTTTTCGAAAACTAACCTACTTCCACCAAATCTCGGGATGAGATTTCTTTTAAGGGGTTAGGTCAGTAACATCCACAATGTTAATCATGATTTAGCTCTACACATCACCAACATAATCATATCATTTGCGAAGCATCACGGTCTTGACATGCCATTTCATCCGATGCTTGATTATGCTTGATCTCGTTGTGCTTATGTTAAAGTAACACAAGTGCTTGATGATTGATCACTAGAATAATCTAGACATGATTAGGACACCACATGAACCTAGGGTTATGTTAACAACTTTCGTTAATCTTGCTTCCTTGTGTGTTAATCATGTTAGGCCTATAAAAGTGTCTGCTTTGACCGTTTCAAAAGAGTTAGATAGAAGCTTTGCATGGTGATGCACCTTAAACCTTTTCTAAGTAGAATTTTATAAGGATCATAAGTCCCAATACTCACTTTTCATGAAAATGAGTGCAAGATTTCCAAAACGGCACAAAAAGAAAGTTTTGGGGGCTGTTTTTCTATTTTAGGGAATTTTAGAGGTGATTTCATTTGGAATTTTGTATCTAAAAATCTATAAGGAATCAGGCCAAACTCCTTTTAGACCAAATTATCTACACTTCAAGAGGAGTAACTTTCATGTAGAAAGTTTATTCTAATTCTGCTTAGTTTAGGAGTTAGAGGGCACCAAAGATTGTTTAACGTGGAGTGAAAACAACATTTCAGTGACGGATGGTCAATGGCCGTCACGGAAATGGCGAGGACGAAAATATCATCCCCGACCGGCTCTGCTCGCCCACACCGCGTGGCGCTTGGTGGCTGCCACCACCGGCCACCTCGCCCTCTAGATGGACGAGCGCCAGGACACTCTCCCTCTCGCTCCTCTCATTCCCACTCCATCCTCCCCGCTATCCCTCGCTCGCGTTCCCCGCGCAAAACCGCGCCACCATCCATGGCCGCCATGGCGAAGCTCGGCCAAGCGCTGCCGCTTCTCGCTCCACCGCACCGCCGACGCCACGAGCAAGCTCGCGCTCTCCGACCGCACTTCGCCGAGCCGCCCGAGCGCCCCCTTCCTCCTCCTCTCCAAGATGCGCCGCGCGGACGCACCATGGCTACCGCCGAGAGCTCATTGCCTCCGTGCTCGCACTCGATCCGCGCCCACTCGCGAGGCCGCGCCCGCATTAGTCGCCCCGCACGGCGTCCACCGCGTCCCTTTCCCGTCCCGCTCGCGCCCAAGGGCTGCCGGGCGGAGCGGTGCCTCCGAGCGCGCCGGCCGCGTGGACCGGAGATCCACGGAGGCCACCGCGGACCGGGCAAGGCCACCGGCGTGTGCGCGGTGAGCTCCCGAGCTCCGCCACCACTCCGGCGCCGCCGTCGAGCGGGTGGCCGGCCATGCGGCAGCCGGAGGGCTCCCCGTTTCCCCCATCGCGAAGGGCCACCTACTTAGAATAGAAAGAAGGTGGGGTCCCTCCTGCAATGTTGCCAGACTCAATGGTTTCCGGATCCGGGCCTAGGCAATTAAGGAAAAGCTCGGGGTTCTTTCTGAAAAGTGTTTGTCCTATTCGGTTTATGAAAAGGATTTTCAAAAATTGGTAAAATGCTTTAGAAATACATATCTCGCTCAATATTGGTCCAAATGGAGTGATTCAAGTTGTAGTATTTTTCTTATGAGATGCTCTGTGCACAAAAAATATGAAATGAAATGTTAGAGATACTTTTATATTGAGTTTAGATTTAATTCTTTAAATGCTTGTAATCTTAGAAAATGCATAGTAATTCATAGGTTGATCCGAAAAATGTGGTTCTTGTTTTGTTAGCCTTGTATTGTCATGCTTTACCTATGATAATTATATCATGCATGCTTCCTATGTAAGATTATGAAGTTGTAGTTCAAGTGGCCTCATTGCTTGTTTCTTGAGATAATTCATAAATGATATATGGAGGCCTAGTTTGGAGTTGATAAGTTTTGTAGGCTCATTATATGCCGAGGTAGCTCTGTACATGATTGATTTCATGGTTTGATCAAGTTGGTAGTACAAAGTATTTTTAGGTCCTCCAATTGGTGCTGCCATGTCATTTTTGTGTAGGATAGTAGGATCATCTAAATAGGGTGAAATTTGGATGATGGGCTTGAATTGATATGCGTAACCTACTGTAATTTTTATAGGATTTTAGGATGTGTCTAGCTATGGGTTACTGTTCAAACCATAGGTGGTAAAATTAGAGTCGATTCCAGAATGCCATGCCTAACCTAATGGTAGGTTGGTTTTCTGGGAAACATGTCTTCATATGATAGGTAGCTGATTAGTGTATTTGTCTACTGTCAAAATTTGGTGGTCATTGGATCAATAATCTAGGAGTTATAGCTTTTGCAATTTGGTTGGCAGAATTGTTCCAATGCTGTTTTGTCGTGACCAGTCCTGATATTCTCTATTTTAGGCCTAGTTAACTTGAGAATTAGGCTCTGATGTCTTGAGATATTTTATGGGAAATTTTATGAGCTTTCCAGATTGTCCTCTTTTGTGTCCATAGGATTTATAAATCTACAGTTATGATTTATTTACTAGACTGCCAATTGTAGGTCTAAATGTTAGTGAAGCTTGAATGAGTGTTGCTTGTATGTAGGGCTTAATGCTAATGACTTTTATGGATCGTGCTATGTATGATTGATTGTTAATTAGTATGTCATGATGGTTGGGTTAGGATGAATGAACGAGTATAGGTCTTTTGGCTTTACTGCGGCTTGTTTGCTAGTGATAAGTGTAGCCGATTGATTAAGATATTCACCTATGAGCATCTATCATCCTTGATCATGCATACACCGACAATGATGTGCTCATACATATGCATGACTCATTCGGGATCACGAATAGAACATTCGTTGTGGAGTCGAGGATCCAAGGACAAGTCACGAACGGAGATCCGCACGAGAAGTGATCCGGCCGGAACCCGACATGGAATGGTCGAGTACCGGGGGGCTCTAACTCCATGCATCTTCTAAATAAGGCAAGCCTCGGGAGCATCCCTCCTATGTTTGCAAATGTTTTACTTTGCATCCTTTTATTCCTTATGATGCATTAAGTTTATAGGCGTTGCTTGAAAACGTAGTTGCATCGGACTACCTTGCCACTGTAAATATCCTACTTGTACGTACGGGATCGACTACATGCTTAGGCACTCGCTACTTAAACGGTAGAAGACGAGTGATCGACCATCACTCTCGCGAATGGTAGGTGTTACTACCCCGGATTGATGATGATGTTGGTAGGTTGTAGAACATAACCATGTGGCCATGATGAAATCACCTCTTAATATATCATGGCACACGAGCGTCCTCGATCATTTTGAACAGGCCTCACATATAGCCGGGAAGGGCGTGTAGTGCTCCAACCGCGAAGCCTGAATCTACTTGGGCCAGGTTTCAACTTCCCGTGTATCCATGCCGGCGATGGGGGTGGTAGTAAACAAGGGTCTTGGCGTGAGTCCTTAAGATGGGGCGGTGTCATTTGATGGGCACGCTTGTTGACGTTGGCAAATGGAGTTTCCTTGGTCATGGTGGTGAGTTGTTGATCCCGCGTTTCCCGAATAGATCATGGTGACCGTCACTCACTATGGCCGGTGAGTGTGGTTTGTGTGATGGAATATTCGCTGACTGGTTTGCAATCGATTATAATCGCCATCGGTCCTGGATAGCGACTAACTTGACCGAGCAAAGTTACGGTCCGCAAATAAGAATGAAATGCGAGTTGGTTATGTTCACTAATGATGGTTTAATGATTACTCAATCAATGCGGTTATGATATAATGTTGATTGCTTCTACCTTAAAATGATGAAGTAGTTGTAGGTGCTAATGTAGTAATGGCAGGATCCAACTCAATTGGATAAGCCGGAGAGTCCCTTTTGTCACTAAATGATTATTAATAAGCTCATCTTTTGGCAAAGAAAAGGTCGTAAACCCACTACAAAGCACGGCATCCACCAAGAGTCTTTATTTTCTTTTTTTTTTTTTTTTTAGTGGGGTAAGTCTTCTTTGGTACTTGATACTCGGGGTATGTCCCAATGTTGTTGTTGTAGGTTGGAGAATTACTACCGTGGTGACACGGTGGACTTTATATCCCACTACGAGAGGATTAGACTTCGGTCAAGTCACTCTTATGTCTCATCTACATGCCGCTGATGGAGTCGACTCGAAATGGTGACCGTATTTTAAAAGTATAGGTGTGAGTGTATTATCAAAAGAGTTTTCTTCGCTTATCATTTTTATTTGGGTTGTAATAATCCTATGTGTGAAATGTAAATAAAACAGTGAACGGGAACTCGAACTTTGATTCAGGTTTGTTGTAAAGTTGTTTGAAATCCTTCGGAGATTTCAATGGACTACTGTGCTGGTTTGGTTGCTAAGTACTAATTGAGTTGCCACGTCTAGCTTGATTAGTGCTTCTCAGAATTAAATTAGTTGGTCGGTTCTGGGTTAGCCGGGTTCCAACGCGTCCTATGGCTCCCGGCACAGAGTCAAGCATGCCCGTTACGCCATGGTTAAGGCATTTTGACACATCTGGCTTCTCTACCATAGCGTTTGCCATAGCTCGAGAGCCTGAATGGCCCTTAACCTCGGCTCACGGCCTCCCGGGCTTGCCATATTTGCACACACTTGGCTTTGTTGCCGCACGTGTCGGCTCAAGCTGGGCCCTACGGCTTCCGCACCAAGTCAAGCATGCCATTGCGCCATGGTTAGAGTGCGTTTGACACCTCCGGCCTCTCCACCATAGTAGCATTTATTTCCGCGGCTCGAGGACCCGAATGGCCCTTAACCATGGCTCCACAATGCAGAACCGCCACATTTGCACACGACTATGCTACCGCACACCGGTTCCCCGTGTGTCCTGCGTATCTCAGACTAGGCCGAAGCACGACCGTATGCTATAAGGTATTTTTGACGCCTCCTCGGCCTCACCACCACAATGTTACTATCACCCGAGAGCCCTAAACGGCCCTTAACCACAGCCCATGACCTGTAACTTCCATTTGCACATAATGAATGCCACACGTCTGATCTCTATGCATCCTATGGCTCCCTAAGACTGTGGGTCAAGCATGCCTGTACGCCATGGTTAAGCCATTTTGATGCCTCTCTCCTCTCCACCATAGAGTTTTCCATCACCCAAGAGCCCGAAGGGCCCTTAACCATGGTTCCACGGGCCAAAAGTTGCCATATTTGCACACACAACCATGCTGCCGCATGGTCGGTTCCAACGCGTCATATGGCTCTGACATGCAGTCAACATGCCCCGTACGCCATGGTTAAGGCATTTTGACACATCCGGCTTCTACCATAGTGTTTGCCATAGCTCGAGAGCCTCGAATGGCCCTTAACCTCCTACCCACGGCTCCCGTAACCGCCATATTTGCACACACGACTCTTTGCCTTACGGCCGGTTCTGCGCGTCCCACGACTCCTCTCACCAAGTCAAGCACGCCCATGCGCCATGGTTAAGGCGTTTTGACACCTCCGGCCTCTCCACCACAGCATTTATTGCGGCTCGAGAACCCGAATGGCCCTTAACCATGGCTCCACAAACTCTAGAACCGCCATATTTGCACACACGACTATGCTACCGCACGGCCGGTTCTGCGTGTCCTACGGCTCTCGGCACTAGGTCAAGCACGATCGTATGCTATGGTTAAGGTATTTTGACACCTCTCGCCTCACCACCACAATGTTTATCATCACCCGAGAGGCCGAATGGCCCTTAACCACGGCTCCGCTGACCGAGCAATTCCATATTTGCACACACGAGCGTGCTGCCGCACGGCGGATCCTCGTGCATCCTATGGCTCCTAGCACCGGATCAAGCATGCCCGTACGCCATGGTTAAGCCATTTTGATGCCTCTCTCTCCACCATAGAGTTTTCCATCACCCAAGAGCCCAAGGGCCCTTAACCACGGTTCCATGGCTCCAACCGCCATATTTCCACACACAACCATGCCGCCGCATGGCCTGCTCCAACGCGTCCCATGGCTCTGCACGTAGGTCACATGCCCGTACGCCATGGTTAAGGCATTTTGACACATCTCGGCTTCTCTATCATAGTGTTTGCCATAGTCTTCGAGAGCCGAATGGCCCTTAACCTCGGCCCACGGCTCCGAACCGCCATATTTGCACACACGACTTGCCGCCGCACGGCCGGTTCCTGCGCATCCTACGGCCGCCTCGCACCAAGTCAAGCACGCCCATGCGCCATGGTTAAGGCATTTTGACACCTCTAGCCTCTCCACCACAGCATTTATTGCGGCTCGAGGACCCGAATGGCCCTTAACCATGGCTCCACAAACTCTAGAACCGCCATATTTGCACACACGACTATGCTACCGCACAGCCCGGTTCCCGCGTGTCCTACAACTCTTGGCACTAGGTCAAGCACGACCGTATGCTATGGTTAAGGTATTTTGACACCTCCGGCCTCACCACCACAATGTTTGTCATCACCCGAGAGCCCGAACGGCCCTTAACCATGCCTCCATGACTCCGGACCTAACTTCCATATTTGCACACACGACTGTGCTGCCGCACGGCCGGATCCTGTGCATCCTATGGCTCCCGACACCGGGTCAAGCATGCCCGTACGCCATGGTTAAGCCATTTTGATGCCTCTCTCCTCTCCACCATAGAGTTTTCCATCACCCAAGAGCCCGAAGGGCCCTTAACCACGGTTCCCACTCGGCTCCAAAACTGCCATATTTGCACACACAACCATGCTACCGCATGGTCGGTTCCAACGCGTCCTATGGCTCCCCGGCACGAGTCAAGCATGCCCGTACGCCATGGTTAAGGCATTTTGACACATCCGGCTTCTCTACCATAGTGTTTGCCATAGCTCGAGAGCCCGAATGGCCCTTAACCTCGGCTCCACGGCTCCAAACCGCCATATTTGCACACACGACTTTGCCGCCACACGGCCGGTTCCTCGCGTCCTACGGCCTCCTCGCACCAAGTCAAGCACGCCCATGCGCCATGGTTAAGGCATTTTGACACCTCCGGCCTCTCCACCACAGCATTTATTGCGGCTCGAGGACCCGAATGGCCCTTAACCATGGCTCCACAGCTCTAGAACTCGCCATATTTGCACACACGACTATGCTACGCACAGCCGGTTCCCTGCGTGTCCTACAACTCTCGGCACTAGGTCAAGCACGACCGTATGCTATGGTTAAGGTATTTTGACACCTCGGCCTCACCACCACAATGTTTGTCATCACCCGAGAGCCCGAACGGCCCTTAACCATAGCTCCATGACTCCGAAAACTTCCATATTTGCACACGATCATGCTTTGCACATGCACGGCCGGATCCCGTGCATCCTATGGCTCCGGGCACCGGGTCAAGCATGCCGTACGCCATGGTTAAGCCATTTTGATGCCTCTCTCCTCTCCACCATAGAGTTTTCCATCACCCAAGAGCCCGAAGGGCCCTTAACCATGGTTCCACGGCTCCAAAACCGCCATATTTGCACACACAACCATGCTGCCGCATGGTCGGTTCCAACGCGTCCTATGGCTCCTAAAGCACAGTCAAGCATGCCCGTACGCCATGGTTAAGGCATTTTGACAC